>JAWMRA010000041.1:11184732-11199180 GCA_035584735.1 Pseudotriccus pelzelni | reverse complement strand
GGGACGCGGGGTCCGAGCGCGGCTGCGAGCGGTCCCCGCCCGCCGGGTCCGGCCGGGGCTGCGGCCGCGCCGTCCCGGGGCCGGCGGTGCCCGGGCGCTGTGCCCGCTCCGCCGGGTTCGCCGTGGGCGGCGGAGCTGCGGTCACGGTCCGGGGCCCTGCCCCTGACTCCTGCCGTGAGGCTCCTTCTCTCCGCGGAGCTGCTCGGGCGCACCGAGCGCTGCCCCAGTGCCCGGGTCAGGTGATAGGAGTTCTCTTCTTCCCTTTGAAGGTCCTGAATTTCAGCATCTTTACAGTCACCTCTGTCCTCGTCTCTCGTATTCTTGAGTTTTACACGCCTTCCTGTTCTTTTAATGTTTTCTTTCTCGTTCGCTTTTATTTTCCATCCTAGACCAGTGACAACCTGACTACAGCTTGCCCTTGGTTTCCAAGTTGGGAATCAAAATGTTAGATAACTTCCCATCAGTTGGAGTTTCTGCTGTCACATTCATTTCCCTGGTGTTTTATTTCCTCTTTTTTCTATGGGAAAACAAAGGAACTGAGGAAAATTTATTCCATTTTCTTCCATCTCAGTAGAACTATCCAGGTGTTTGTTTCTTTTACTTTTGGTTTTCATACATAGTCTCTGGTTGGGTGTGATTTACGTGTATCAAATTCAGGGTAACTTTTAGTTCTTAGTGTCAAGCTCTGTGCTTGGTGTTTTGCCTTTTATTGCTTTTAGATGTTACCAGTCACTTGAAATGTAGTACTGCCGAGTCTTGCATTTTGTCCCAAATTTGCCAGTGTCTTATCCCTCTGTCATCTAATTAACAGGAAAAAGTAATTAATTGGAAAACCTAACTTGTTGAAAGAACTTTAATTAACGTTCTGAAATTCTTAGTGATGAAATGTTCCTACAGAAAATACAGCTGGTTTTACAGTTTGGACACACGAGTTCTCTAATAGAAATGAAGCTAAATACAGTGTGTCATCAGTAATTTGTCTGCTTATATCTTCCTGTTGATGCTGTTAAACAGATGGTGGTATCTGTTTTATCAGGGAGAAGTGCATCACTTGAAATAACCTGTTAATCCTAGTAAGTGAATCCTAATATCTTTATCTGCACTTGGAGTGGTCAGTAAGTGGCAGAAGGATATATTTCTGTTATATACATTAGCACTTGGCATGAGACTTTGTTTTCCTGGGGTTAAGAGGCTAAAAGTGTTCTGTGAATAAATCTCTGGGTTATAAATAGCTGTATGTTTTTGGCTCTGAAGGTTTTGGTGATCTTCTTTGATTTGCCTCTTTATTTGTCACTCCCTGGAAAGGATAATCGTTTTCTCAGAAGTCTTATTTCTTTTCCGGTAATGTATTTAGGAACTGATGTATGTACACACATCACCCCCACAGATTCCACTGTACAGTATTTGTGAGCAATTTTCATTTCTGATGGTGATGTCTGAGAGCAATGCTTGGAACTGGTGTGTTTAAGGTCCCAATCCATGTTTGAAGTGGAATGTTTGTGCAGTTAAATGTTCTGTTGTTATGTTTTACTGCCAGTGTATGTTTTTATTTTGGATATAAATATTACAAAGTATAAAACACAAGCCTGAGTCACCTGAAAAAGAATTTGGAAACCTAGTTGGTTTAATTCAATGCTTGCACTAGAATTTTTTTCTTTTGTATTATGTGGAATGTGACGTACCAGTAAGTTGCCAGTAATTGTTGGGAACTCCATAGAGCATTTCAGGTATTCCAGTAGAACTGGATTCTACCAAAGCAGAGTTAGCTCAGCTTGTCTCAAGAAGTTGGTCCTAGCTGTATCCATAGCTGCTGGGCATTGATGTGAGTTCTGGAAGAACTCAAAATCCTGTAGGTTTTGAAACAGGAAACTCTGATTATTGGTAACTCTGATTTTTTGTGTGTATTGGAGGGGGCCAGAGGTGTGTTGAAGAATTCCATCAACGTTGTTTGGGGCAGTTGCCAAGGCAGCAAAGAGTGGAGCAGCTCCTGGAGTTGAACACTGCTGTTCTTGTCACAGCTGGCAGGGGTCACTGGAAAGCAGTGGACATAATTTCTTTCCTAATTCTCCAAAGCTACATATGCTGTCTTCCCAGACTTTTTCTAAATATATCTTCTACTGATTTATAGCAGAAATTTTGTTGAAGAAATTTTCTTCTTTTGTGATGACCCCTGTAAGAGAGAGCAATGACAATCAAAGGTTGGGTTCTGGTTTTTTGTTTTTTTTTTTGTCTGGGAGGGTGTTCTTTTCCTAATAAACAGCATTGTCTGTGGATTCATCACTGGACAGTTTATGTGAATTTTTAGCAAGGGTTACTAAGGGCAAAAAGCTTGTGCAATTACTTTCTTTGTCTGTCTTCTCCCACTTGAGTCACTTCTCAGATGATGAAAGCAAAGTTAATGGCAACTAAGAGAGATTAAGTACACAATTTTTATAAAATTTTTATAAAACTTTTGACAGCTAGTGACTGAAATTAATATCCCTACCCAAAAAAAAGGCAGTTATAATTGAGTCCCTTCCCTCTTGAAAAAGTGAGCAACTGCTGGCCAGTCTGTGTACTAAGCACTGAGCCATCGTGGTGCCTGCTGCCAATGGCCCAGCCAAATAGTTGGGATGGTTGTTAAGATGGGTGGGGGGCAGGAAAAAAATGATGGGTGAGGTGGAGCAGGACAATAGGGAGCCACGGGACACTGGTAAAAACAGACAGACTTAATTGCTTCTGCCCTCGGGGCAAGGTAGGCCTGTTTTTTCTGTATTTTTTTTGTTGTTGTTGTTTTATGAAGGAAACAAAACAAAACTCTTGGGATACCTCTGTCAGTGGCACTGCTCCCTCTGACTATTCAAGGATGGTTGACCACCACTTACTCAGAGATAGGTGGTGGTGTAAAAAAAAAGACTTTGAAAGCTTTAAATATCATGTTTTCTCACTTGAGCCTACTGTGATGTTATTCATGAAGTCCTTTCTGAGTGCAGAGGAAAGGGTTAACTGCTTGAAGAAATTATATTCAAATTTGTAAGAAGAACACAAAGAGCTTAATAAATTGCCTGTAGAGGTAAAAATAGTAATTAGGGCTATAATGTATTGTTGTGTAATGTTTGGGTATGCTCTACATGTAATCATAGAATAATTTAGTTGAAAGGAGTCATTGGAAGTCATCAGTCTTGTCCAACCCCATCTCAGAGCAGCTTCAAAGTTAGAGCAAACATGTACATATATATAGAGATAACCATTATATTGTCAAAGAATTTGGAAATACAGCTTGTGTATGTGGTGTGGGGGGTTTTTTTATAGTTGAAGGGAAGGATATCAGAGAGTTCCTAGGGCTATGCTCTTATTTCGTAATTTACATGTGTAAAGGGGGGATCTTTTTCCAAATTTGTTTTCCACTGGGAATACTCTTTAAGTGAAACATATAATGTTCAGCATTTAATTCTTTGCTCCTTTGAGGTGGTCTTGGTAGATGTACTCCAGAGAGTCTAGATGGTTTTCTGGAATGAGTTCAAGCACTGGATTGAGCTGCCATTTGCAAATAATTTGTTGCTCTGTTCTTAAAAAATAAAATGCAATTGCAAAGTGGGAGAAGAAATTAAAGCAGTATCGCATCAAATATGAAATCGTGCAAGCCTTGCATTTTGGAAGTTGGCCAGTGCCAGATGCTTTTGGGGTTTAGGTGGTTGGCAGATGCTGTCTTGGCAGCTGAACACTCTTCATGCTGATCTGTCCGAGGGACAGTTTGTTCTGTGTGTTGCTCACACTCTTTCCTTGGTATTGGCTTCTGGCCGTGGAGGGGTCGACTTAAGGGGAGTGTTTGTATGGCCAAATACAGCCCAGTGATCTCTTTGGATGTTTTCTTGCATCCTGGGTCATGAAGCTTGAGATTCCCTCAGCTGTGTGTTGATTTTTTTTCTCCCCCCTTCTTGTTACTGTGTGTTTAAATAGCTGCTTTCTTTTCGAATGGGAGTAAAGTCTTGGCTTCAATGACTTCCTGTGATACTGACTTTTAACAGTCTAATTATGTGTCGTAATATAATATTTCTCTGTTAAAAATTTGGCTTTGCTATCCTCTCAGCTCAATTAATGAATGAAGTTCCCTGTATTATTGGGAGCTGTTGTTTTCTTGACTGGATTTTCTGTATATTTCCTAAAGTCTCAATTTATTATAATTCCTTTTTTTTTTTTTTTTTCTCTCTGTTCATGCTTGCCTGTTTCAGCAGGAGAGTCTTTTAAGTGGTTGGTAATTCATAGCCCTTCTCAGAACACTTCCCTCATTATTTTAATATTCTTCTTCCAATAAAATATGTGTGTTTCAGATCAGGTCGCACAACCAATCAACAGAGCTGTACTGCAGTGTTTTCCTTGTCATTCCTCTTTTATTCAGGTGTCTCCGTGTTCTTCTTACTGTAGTATATTGGATGGAAGAGCTCCCTGAGCTGCCAAAGTTCCCTTCTGGATTTGAGATACCTGTTTCTAAAGCTTTGAGTGGTGTGCATAGATAACACTTGTAGATAGCACTGACATGGTTGATTTTTGTTGCCTGTTTATTGTTGAAGTTGATCTGTGTTCTTAAGCTTTGCCAATTTAAGATTAATTGTTATCTAGAAATGTTACTAATTCAGGTTTTCTTTTCTTCTCTGAAGAGTAAAAGATAAGTACATCGAGCTGCTGGACCTATTTACAGAAACTTAAAATTTGGAATAATAGGGCAGGACTCAGTTCACTCCACTTCAGGACTTAATTTAGGCAGTACTTCATAAAAATGCTAGTCTGCTGGTCCAAATAGGGGAGGAGGAGGGGAGAAATAGTCTTAATTAGTCCAGTGTTAATGGTACAGTTGTCTCCTGTGTGATGGGCTCTGATGCTGGTAGAAAGAGGAGCGGGAGCTGGTGACTGAGGAGGGGTAGTGACCGTGGTGGTACTGCCTTAGAGTGGTTAAGACCCTTGTGAAGCCTTGCTGGGCCATCCTGACCTTTGCCATCAGTTGTGTGGACCTTACGTGTCTTTAGGGAGCGATTCCTTCTGCTGGAAGTTCCCTCTTCGGAGTTCTGGAAGCCAGAAGGAATGTGGGGCATCTCAAATTAATTTGTAAGCCACCCTTAGCTGTCAGCACCCGATGAAGCAGCTGTGTGATGAGTGTCTGTGTTTGTGTTTCTAGTAAAAGTCTGATGGGTGACATACTTAGAGGGTTGGAAGTAGTGATTTCTGGATGCTCTCATCCTTTAACATGAGACCTTGGGAAAGAGGTAGCCACCAGGGCACGTGTGTGCTGGGTGAGGTCCCAAGTGTCTGTCTCTGTCACTACGGGGCGCTCAGGTGGAGCGGAAGGCTGGTGGAACATAAAGAGACCAGACTAGGAAGATTTAGTCTGAGTTTAGTTTTGGGATTGGGATGCTTCTGTGTAAAGCATCCTAATGCTTCCAGGGATTTGTGTGCACTTTGCCTTGGACTGGCACTGAATGGAAGAGCTACAGGCCAGTGGTGGGTGATCGAAGGAGCTCCTAGGCAGCGGAGCAGGTCATCACTAGGCCACTTTATGCAGTCTGGATGCTGCTGTTAATCTTTATTATCCAGTTAGCCCACGGCAGTGAAGAATGTTGACTCCAGATTTTGTTCAGTGTTCTGGCTGGTTTTGATCTGTGACAATGTTTGCTTTTCATAGGCATCGGTCTGTTTAGAAGTCTTTGACATCTCTCCAAAGGGTCTTTGAAAGTCCACGTATGTTCTATCACTTGCTCGTGTTTATCAGTTAGTTTGACATGTTCAGAAATACTGATAGACTGAGACATGATCGTCCTTTGCAGGAACTGCAGATCAGACCCTATCAGATAGTCTTTTGGGTATAATGGTGTTCCATTTTTAATGATTGTTTTGAGGATCTTGCCAGATACACGTGTAAGGCTCGTTACTCTGCAATTCCTTGCTTGGATCACTCCAGAGACCCGGCATTTGCTACTGTGTTCCTACAGAACAGTAACTGTTCCAAGAGACAGCAGCTTTTTCTGACAGCTCAGCCACTTCATGCCTCAGCTGCTGCAAAAACTTGCTGGATAACTATTTGTAGAACATGATGCAAACTTGGTGATTTAGGAGTGGTTTTCAGCTTCCTAACTGTAGTCATTGAGAAGCTACAACTCTGCTGTGCAGTGCCTGGTGACAGATAAACAAGTCTTCCTAAACACAAGTCAGTATTTCCAGTAAGCAAGATTTATTGTGTTTAGAATCACATGAAGGAGCAAAGGAGCCTAGCATTTTGTTTCAAGGTGGATACTGTATTTGTTTTGTTGGGTTTTTTTTCAAGTATTTGTTAGGGTGGCTGTATATATAAATTAAAAACTTGGTGTTTATAGGTATTCTATTCTTTAATAAAGTTGTTTAAGTTGTAAGAGCAGGTATGTACATGCAATATTTCAGGGATTTCTCAGTACAAGTTTGTAAATGTTTAATAGGATATGTATGTATGTGTATAGTATGTAGTACAAGAAACCCAGGAATTAAATAGAACAGAACTCAAGATTCACCATATAGTGTGTTTAATTTAATTTTTTTAACAGAGACAGCATTTTCAGAAACAGCTTTTGGATCTATTACGCTAGCAGCAATTACTGTATTTGGATTAATGGGAACTTTGAAACTAACGTCTCTTATAGAAGATAAGCAAAATTAACTTGATTATAGTTTCCTTTAAGGGTTTGGATTTGTCTACTTTATTAAATGATAGAATATGTTTAAACAGTAGAAACTTTTTGCTAATTTATAAATACTGCAGCCGGTTCAAGGGTAAATTATGAGAGGTGTAGAATCCTAGATTTCTCTGTAGAAGAGTCCTTGCCCCCCTATTTTTATGAGTAAGGTATCTATGGGATTGTGTCATGTCACTTCAAATGGAGCCATGAACCAGTTATGTAACAAAATTAGGAAACTTGCACAGACCTTAAGGCTGAGGGCATAGATTCCAGAAATGGCTGCAGCAGTTGCAGTAACTGCACGCAATGTTCTTTTACCAGAACCTGAAATAAATCTCAGAAATCCTGATAGTCAACATTTTGTTGCTATTTCAGACAGTTGTGTAATTCCTTGGCAAAACAAGTATTGCTCGGTAGACAGTTATTTTCTGTGGTACTTTCCTGCCTCACGTGTTGGTGTGTTTGCTGTGGAAGTGAAGATGGCTAAGCCGAGCCTACTTCCCGTCAGAATTTGAAAACAGTTTCTCACTACAAGCTCTGTGCTACGTCTGTAAGATCTTCCTGCCTGGGCTGGTAAGTGATAAAGGGCTTGAGCTTATAAGGAAGAATAAACGTGCAGTGGCAGAAGTGGGATCAGGTGCAGTGTTTGTGGGCAGAATACAGAGGCCTGAGAAAGTATCAGTTTTTCAGTACCTGACATCTTACTGGAGGCACAGGCAGGCATGGACATGCTGTCAAGTCTCTGTATGTGTCATGAGACATGTTTGGTACATTTCTGTTCATAAAGTACAGGGCTTGTTACACAGCAGCCAGCGTAGACACTGATTCATATTTTGTTGTTGCTGCTGTGGGCCTGATAAACTCCTCAAACAAACAAAAAATTCCCCAAATATACACCTAGGAATGTTCAGTTTTGTTTGGTTTTTTTTTTAATCTGTTGTTTGGGGGTAATTGTATTTTGGGTTTTCAGTGGTTTTGTTGGGGTTTCTTCTTTTTGACAGCATGAAGAGCAAAGTTTGAAAATTGACTCTTTCATGAGCAGCATCTTAGGAATGCTGGTATCCAGTTTTAGCAGAGTTGTTGGTGTTCCTTGGGGAGAGCAAGTATGTTAATACCTCTTTATTTACAAACTATTATTACCTTGGATTGCAAGACAGCAACTTGGGGGGGCTTGGCAGGCATGGCAGCTAGAGTACTTTTCATGCTGGTTGCTGGATATGGTCCTTAAGTTAGCAGTGTCTGGTTTTTTTTGTTTTTGGTTTTGTTTTTTTTTTTTTTAATTTAACTTTACTTTTTTCCTTCCCTTTTACCTGCTTCAGGGTTTCTTGAGGCTAGCTGAATGGAATATGGTAAAACTTCCACTGAAAGGTGTGAACCCGAGAGTGACAAGTTTCTCATTTGGTTGTATACAATTTGCAATTCTGAAATGCTCTTTTGAGAACAGCGATGCATAGATAAAGTACTTAAAAAGAACACCGGGTGCATCACATTGTATTTGATGTTCCCTTTCAAATAGGAAATGTAGGTTTAATGGTTTACTTGTAATGCACATGAACAAGAACGCTTCCTTTGGAACATTGCTTCAAGGGTTTAATCCTGTTCTTTGTGGCAGTGGCAGAACTCCCCTGGATTTGAGTGTGGGAAGGATGACTGGTGGTAAGTTTAGTGCAGTATCTGCCTTACACATACCTGCGTTGTTTTGTGAGGTCATGGCACAAACAGCTCTTCAGTCAACAGCGGATGCCTAATGTGACTCAGCTGGTTATTGGGCTTATTTAAAATTAACTTAAAGTATCAAATAATGCTGGCAATCTGATAATAATGTTCACTTGTATTTTGATGTTGAACCTGGAAAGTGAAGTTTTTTCGTCATTGAAGTTATTTTCTAGCTGCGCATGAGCAAGTGTAATGTTTTAAGAGAGTCTGTGTGATAGAAATGTTGCTACAAAATTAGTAGTTTAGGCCACGGGTTTTACTATTCCGATTCGTTGTCTTTTCTTACTCTGCACACCATGGAATCTTAGTGAAATTATGCCTGTGATTGTGAAACTGTAATATGGAAGATCTAATAATGGTAAAACAGGTCTATCATGGAAAGCAATTGAAACCAGCCTCTAGTATTGTCACGGCTTTATGTAGCAACCTTTTTAAAACGGCTTTTAATTTGCTGTGAACGTAACTTCTTCTGAAGGTAATAAAAATCAGTGGTGTTTTTAAAAAAACATTTGAGACAAATGCCAGAGTTTTGCAGTTTTACTCCTGATGATGTGTAGTGAACGTGCCAAATTAATCACTTCATCATTCCATGATCATAATGAGTAGAGAAGGACATTCAAGTCCTTGACTCAACAGCTGGATGGTATCCTGACCATTCAGGTTGGGATTGTTATAGAGGATACAGGTTCCTTGAAATACTTGATGATTCACAGTATTTACAGGCAAGGAAAGCAATGATTTGCCTATGTGTCCTTGCTTGTGTTCTATTTTTAATTATGTCCTTTACTAGTTGACACTGCTTAGATTTGTATATTCTTTCAAAATTGTCATTTTTTTTCTTTATCACTACAAGGAACACAATTTTATTCTGGACTTGTGTTAGAATTCAGATTGCTTTCATTTACTGTAGACTGTCATTTAGAAATATATGCATTTGTCTGACTAGGTTTGCCAAAACCCTGCGGATATGAGTAAAATTTCTAAATATACTTTGAATTTATTTAAATCCTTTCTTACACAATAAGCACTGCAGTGCTGCATGCATTTAGCTACCTGAACACTTCTAAATATAGATTTCTGTGACCTTTGAGAAACTGCTCAATTGATTGTGAGGTGTGGTATGTACTTACTTAAAATGGAATACGATTGTGCCCTGAAACTGGAAATTGCTAAGAAACCCCACTTCTGAGTTGGGATCACCAAAACCAGATAATCCGCTTTTAGGTTTAAGGAAGTAATGAAGTTTTGATTAAAAAATATTGCTTGTTATTCGTAGCATTAACTGTGAGTTTGATGGAAATGTAGTGAACACCTCTGTTGAGTGTTACAGAGATGTTGTGATCAAGCTTTTATATTTGGATGCTATGTCTAATCTCTGAAGCTTGGGAGTACTTTTTGTGCTGCTATTAAGTCTCCAGCTAGTCAAGATGAAGTTAATCTTGCGGTAGTTTCTCTGCACAGGACATTATACAGCTGAGTGCTAATGCTGGTCCCTGTCCCAGATGCGGATATTCAACACAGAACATGGAACAGATGGATGGGTCTGGAGAGGATGGGAGGAGAACCAGGCAGTGCTCTGGTGTGCTTGTGGATGTCTATCAGCTGCTTTGACTTGTTCACTTTTGCCCTGTTGATCCTGATGTGCGTGGCTTGTACAGGCTGATTTCAGGATCAATATGAACTGTCAACTGAATGACAGATTAATCTGTAATAAATATGCAGAGTTCTGAAATTGCTTTGTCTCCAGTCTGAAGTGTTCCGTGAGCTGTGGGCAGATACAGAGTCAGAGCCAGGGTTGCCACTTAAGGGCCTTGAATTGTTACCATCCATTTCTCACCCAGATAAGTTAGCTTCAGGCTGAGCCTGTTAAACTCATAAAGTCTCACTTCACCTCGCTAAACCCCCCAAAACCAAAAGACAAACCAAAAAATAAAACCACACACAAATCCAAGCCCCTGCAGCCAGAAACAGTGCCCAGAAATAATTAAATAAGCCTTTTCACTTTTCATTACAGTGCTGTCTCAGAAATGGTTGTGTATCTCTTGAAGAAAGCATGTGATATTTCCTTGCAGAGGTATTTTTACTTAGCGCATGCTGTTTTGAGACATCCATCCCATGATTTTGTCGTATTTACTTTTGTAAGCATCATATTTGCATTTGTTTATGCAAATGTGTATGCAAATATGCTTTAAATACCACCAAAATAGACTCTATGGGGGATTTAATGTACAGAGTTTCTTAAAAATTTGAAAACCGTGGATAGTCTAAATAATGTGTTTGTTGATAGAAATCATGTAAAACTACTTCATTATACTTGGTTTATAGTTTTGTGATGTAATTGTTTCTCGAGGCAAAGGATTTTTGAGTGAGTTGGAAAACTACTGCATACAAGGTTACTGCCTTTAAAATGGCTTATCCAATTTTAGCCATATTTGACACAGTTTGAAGTCTTGGATTCATGAGTTAACCTTGGTTTCCTGAAAAAATCATTGACCTTGGAGAGATAGATCAAGTTAATGTAGCTGTTGAGGGAAAGGTTTCTGTGCAGGTTCAGCAGTTCTTTACTGCTGATAATGAGTTGCTCCAGCCTCTTTCTCATCCTGTGACTATGGTGGTAGGAAGCAGGGTGTTTTGTGTGAGAGAGGATGTTGGTTTAAGAGAAATGAGAAGGAGTTACAGATCCTTCAAGACAGGACTCAAAGGAGGGGAAGGCGAGGGTGCAGCTGTGATCAATATCTGTGTGGCTCCTTCCTGCACTGGCACCTCCCTGAGCAGTGGTGATTTAGGTCATGTGTGTGGGGAAGAGTTTTGTGTCACTTTGAGTCTCTAGTCCAGTGTAGCAAAGGGTTTTAAATTTAAGTTTAATTGAACAGGTTTTCAAACAAGAAAGTAAATCATGTTGTAAGCTTCATATATGCGAGAAAGAAGGGTGCCCAGTCTATGTAATATGCCAGGTTATATCAAAGTCCCTGTTGGATTTCTTGCTTTAAGTGATTTAAATATTTTTATATTTATTGTGCCAATGAATTCTTAGTAATTGATAGTTGCTTTTAGAAAAACAGGCTCTATTATCAGAAACAAATAAGACAGAAACAATTACAGATGTTGACACAGTCATGGCTGCCAGCTTTAGCTGACTTGCTGTGACTTACATGATGATATTATCAACAGTGGGAAAATTGTGGTGTTTGTTTGCTCAGTTACACCAATCGTCAGTGTTCAGATATTTCTGAAATCTGTAGTGACTGTCTAAGCTCTCTGAGACATTTCTTTGTCTTGGGTTGTAATTTTATCTGAAGGTGTGTAAAAAGATACTGGAGTTGCACTGTTAGAAATCATAAATGTAGGCTGTTTCAGGGTTGTACTGTAGTGTATATGGTGCATAGCCAAACTAATGAGAGTATCTTTTAAGTAATACACTGTGTAAAATATGAATACATCCATACCCAAGTCACAGAAGAATGTCAGTGTAGAACCGAATCTTTCGGAAGGTCATTTTCTAAATAAATAGAATCATAGAATATACTGAGTTGGACCCAAAGGATCCTAAAGTCCAACTCGCGGCCGTTCACAGGACGACCTCATCTTTGTGGCCCTCCTTTGGATGCTCTCTAGTGGTTTAATGTCTTTTTTATGTTGCAGTGCCCCAAACTGCCACAATATTCAAGGCCTCCCCAGTGCAGAGCAGAGCAGAGCAAGACAATCCCCTCCCTCACCCGGCTGGTGATGCTTTGCCTGATGCCCCCCAGGCCACATTTGGCCCTCCTGGCTGCCAGGGCACTGCTGGCTCATATTCAACTTGCCATCAACCAGGACCCCCAGATCCCTCTCTGTGGCACTGCTTTCCAGCATCTCATTCCCCAGTCTGTAGGAACATCCAGGGTTGCCCGATCCCAGGTGTAGAATCCAGCACTTTCCCTTGTTGAACTTTCTATGGTTGGTGATTGCCCAGCCCTCTAATTTGTCAAGGTCTCCCTTCAGGGCCTCCCTGCCTTCAAGGGAGTCCACAGCTGCTCCCAGTTTAGTATCATGGGTACTTACTTAGTATTCCTTCCAGTCCTGTGTCCAGGTTGTTTATGAAGATGCTGCAGAGAACTGGGCCCAGGATGGAGCTCTGTGGAACTCCACTAGTGACCCGTTGCCAGTCTGATGTGAACCCATTCACTGTAACTCTTTGTGCCCAACCTGTGAGCCAGTTGCTCACCCGTGGCATGGTGTTTTTATCCAGCTGTGTGCTGGACATTTTGCCCATTTTTCTTTCCAAGAAATGTCTTGACAGATGGCTGTGTTGGTAGGGCTTTTTGTAGAGGGAGTATTTGTGATTTTTGTACTAGCAGCTGGTACCATCAAGTAATCTAATATCTACTTTAAAAAGAGGAAAAACCTGGGATTTGTGGTGATGAACAACATATAATAAAGTGTCATGAGTTTCTCTAATGCTTAGGCTTTTCATAAAGACACTTATTTTAATTTATTGCACAGTTTCAGTTTCCATGCCAATTCTTTGATCTTGCATTTTTCTTTGCTTTCCCTATCTGTGCAAAAGCTGTAAACAAATGTCTTTAAATCAAAGAGAAAGATAAAGATCACATTTACTCTTTCACTATAATAACTGCCTACGGGTTAATAATTCTTGTTTCCACTCAGTGAAGAAATATAGGGCGTAATATTATTGACAACATTATAAGTGTGATATTTTTATCAGAAATAAAGCCAGAATTGTGTGTTTTGTGGTTTGGGTATTTTATTTCTTTTTTTTTTTTAAATTTTATTTCCTTTTTTTTTTCTTCTGAGAGGTCAGTCTTGAGGCATAGTTTGGTGTTTGGGGGCTAAGCTACCTCTCCTTCTTCTTGCCATCAGTGAGGGCAACCTGGGGTGTTGAGTCCAGTTCTGGGCTCTCCAGTATGAAAGAGGTGTGACCTGAAAGCTTTTTATGTTTATTTTCTCCTTTTTTTTTTTTTTCCTGAATTAACTCAAGCTGATTTATTGCATGAGAGAAAACTTAATTTTCAATATGCAAATATAGGCTTTTGGTTTTTTCCATATTGAAAGCTAATGACAGTGACATCAAAGTTTAACTAATGCTATTGCTTTTTGTTACCATTAGAGCAAAACATGATTCTCTTCCTTCATTTTCTCCTTTTGACCTTGTTTCGTTCTATTGGTTTTCATGAGGATATTTATTTTATTAGTGAAGTTCTAGCACTGATATTTTTCCCCAAACATATCTAATAGTCTGTATGAATTTTTCTTGCATTTTATAACAGAATTATTCCTGGATTTCAGAATACTGTGCTGGGCTAATAACTATAAGTTACTTAATTTATCAGGAATAAAAAGCTGCATGTAATATAATTCTCATGAGTTCTTATGGGGCAATGACAGATCATCTCTGTGCATCCTGTGTTCTGCTGTGAAGGAAGGACAAAACTGAGGCTTCTGATGTCCTGTGGCAGCAGATTTGTAGTGTTTTGTTTGCTTAGAGGAGAAAACCCAAACTCTTACAAAAATAATAGTGGGGCAGTGTGTAAAGTAAATACAGCTGTTCAGTGCTTTGCAGGTAATGGGAGTGTTTCTACATTCCCTGTCTCGGCCTTCACAGGGAAGGTAGAAGTAAATTTCTGTCTCTTTCTGTTAACAGCCTAAAATGACTCTGTGAATTCAGTGGAATAAATGGCGTCCAAAGTAACTGATGCTATAGTTTGGTACCAGAAGAAGGTAAGATTTCTGTTTGTTTGTTTTTAAGGTGGCTTATTGTGTTTATGTGTAAAGTATAAGAAATGTAAAATACTTCTGCATTGCTTGATGGCGTTGTATGAGAGCAGGTAGCTTGAAACTCTACTTCCAAGAGTAAACAAGTATTTAGTAACTGTATCTGAGGAAATGGAACAGCTTTTGGTCTACGCTGAAAACTCCTTAATCCCTTGGTTGCTTGTGCCATGGAAAAAAGGAAAGAAAATGTTCACTCTTAGTAAAGTAAAGTAAGTAATGGCCAGTCTTCGCGAACGAAGAACCGGGGAAGGTCTTTACACCTTCCAGCCTGCGCATTGGA
>JAWMRA010000041.1:11167939-11184632 GCA_035584735.1 Pseudotriccus pelzelni | reverse complement strand
TTGGACGGTGGCAGCGAGGTCCTTAGAACGTAGGTGGATTGCCTTACAGGGCTAACGAGCTCCACCTGCCCGGGAGTTAGGGAAAAAAAAGTAGCAGGGGTGGGGGTGGGGGAGAAAAAGTTCTCATTTGGAGATACAGATGATTACAATATTGCCTGATTACTGTATATTTTGATTCATGTTTGCACAGAAATGTTGATATCTCTTTCTAATTTATTATTTTAACAATTTCCATTCATCATATCCTTGACATTAATATGCAAATTGGCTTACTCAGTTAAATTGCTTTTAAAAGGTGAATAATTCACTAAACTTTGAGAGGTGCATCTTTACTAAGGACATAAATAAGGTGTGATGATTTTTTTTTTTCCTTGGCTGTCAGTGGTTTAATAAGTTTCTGTGAGTTATTGTTCTCCTTGGGCTGAACGATGGCAATGGTCTTCAAAACAGAAATTCTGGTTAACTTCTACACAACAACAATTAATTTCTAGAAATAAGACAGTACTGGTATGCTTTGCTGAGGTCTTTACAACTGTGAATTAAAGGTACAGTTGAAAAAGCAGAAAAATGAATTTTGCTGACTTAATTTATACCAATCATTCTATTACACATAAAAAAATTGAAAACGCTTCACAATTTAATGAGGATTTTTTGTTTGGTTTTTTGTACTGTGTACTTTTCTTATTTAAGCTTTACAGAGAGTATTTTTGTAAAAATATCAGTGGAATACTGTGGTTTTTAACAGTTTCTTGCTTGCAGATCCAGTCTCATTTTTTAAAGGCTTGGAAGATGACTTTTAAAAGATTTTATGTAACAAAATGCAGTGCAGGATCTCATGGAAGGGGGGAACAATTCTGATTTTACCCAGTTGCACTCATTCTCTCATAAATTTAATTCACTCACTGGATAGTGCTATCAGAATACCAATAGTGCTCCCAAGCACCAAGCTGTGTGTATATTTGTTCTGGCCAAATTTGGTCCTTTGTGCAGTGTAAGAGATGCTGGATGTCAGGTCCTCATCGTGTCTCTGAGGTTTTCATTGGTGATGATGTCCTTGGACAGATCTTTTATGGTCTTCAGCTTTATCTATATAAAAGGTTCTTTGAAGCAAGAAAGAGCCTGCAACTCTGTAAATCTTAAATGAGGTTCGTGCTTGTTATCTGGTTGTTTTTGTTTGTTTTTTTTAAAAAGACGTCTATTTTCCTGTTGGTCATACAGGAAAATGAATGCCATATCTGATATTTTCCAAATTTCCATCCTCCTGGTGTTAGGAAGGCAGGATCTTCTGCTGAAAAGTCACTGTGCTGTGATCCTACAGAGGGCAGGCCTTCTGGTCTAGATATAAACAACACATTCCCCACTTTTACTTTTCCCAGGTCACTGCTCCTAGCAGGATTACTTCTTATCAGTACAGATCATTCTTTTAACCCTTGTTCTGTCATGTTTTCCAGTGATTTCACACACATTTCCATTTTTTTGGTTCATAGCAAGAACAATATTTCTGCTGCAAATCTCTTTAGGCTTTCACAGAGGTCTGCTTGGCCAGACATTTCATGGTGCCTTTATGGCAAGGAGTTGTGATGAGGTGACTTCTGTTACTTGGTGAAGAACTGAGCTGTCTTCAAGAGGGATAAGATCTTGCATAAACCAGATGCCAGTATTTTCCCTGGTGTGAAAAAAATGTAATTGCAGTCCACATGTGGACTGGGGTCTGCCGAATGCGCAAGTTGTGCTGCTTTCTGTGTGAGGAAGTGGAACGTTATGAGACAAACGGGTATGGCAGAGAAGTTGCATCTCATGCGAATGTTCGTGCTAATTAGATTATAATTTCTTAGATATTGAAGGTTCTTCTGGATCAGGCTGACAACCCCAAGGGGTTCCCTAACTTTGTAGTGTGGTGTGATCCATTCCTGGAAGTATCTAGACTCTTTTACCCATGGTCTTTTTACTTACTCATTTATTAATTTCTTACATGGCATAGTATTTTATTTCCCCGTGGATTTGTTTGCACCAAAGATTTCAATTTGGACAACAGAAAGAGCTATGCTAGTGTTTGGTTGATGGCAGACTTTTTTTTTTTGCCCTTTCTGATACATTTTTTATTGTATGATTGCTTACGATGGCAAATTCCTGTACTCCGTGAACTGGTGGTTGCTCAGAGTTTTAAATTTTTATTTTGGTTTTTATTTTCGTTGTCAGAGTTGTCCCACTTGCCTTGTCTTTTAGACCTCCTGGTGCATTGCAACAGTAACTGGAATTGAAGGTGAGGAGGGATCAAAACTTAGCACATTCTGGCAGTAGAAGTTTGTTTCTGTGGCAAGAGAGAACCAGGGTTGCAGTCAATATTGATCAGATTGATATGACTAGCCTGTGTGATAAAATGAGAAAAATAAATTATTTTGGGGAGGTATAATAAATTTGGCATATGAATACCCTAAAAAGGAACATGAAGAAATTCTGGTATTTCTAGTCATACATGACTAAGAAGTATTTAAGTAGGTTGAGGTTGTGTAAGAAATATTGAGCAGATAACTTACTCCTTGTGTTTCTTAGTTTTCGATTTTAATGTATTTTTTGATATATTTATGTGTCTCTACTGAGTTTCAGAGGTCTGTTGGTTTCTCAAGCAAGAGACATTTTTATATTCCTTTAGTGGAAAGAGTTAAGCAATTAAGCTCTTCCAACCCTACTTTAGGCAAGTTTTGCAAACAGCATGTTTATTCATGACTCATGCTATTGTCTGAAATTGAGCTCCTCACACGAGGATGATTTAGTAATACCCTTAATTGTTTAAAAGGTCAGACCTTTTATTATGTAAACTTGTTTTTTGTTGTGGCAATAGACTTACTCTGCTTTTAGTGCACTGGAGCTCTTGATTACTGCCCTCTAAAAATACAGTATTCAATTCTGAGTTAAGTTGGATTGTAAGATTTCAAAGTATTACGGCAGCTTCTTATTTGAGATACAAGATTGCACAGACAGAGCTTTAGTGCTTCCAGTGATTGCATTTCCCAGCTGGTACAAATACTTTTGCAAGGCATGAAATCTGCTAGATACAGGTTGGCTCTGTCGATAAGATAAATTAAACCTCTGCTGTGTTTCTGGTTGCACTATGGAGCACAGTGCTGAGATCCTCCTGTGTCAGGCAGGGTTTGTCTGGCTTGTTTTCAACCCTTGGAGCTGCCCTGGTTCTTGCAATAAAAGGGAGTGGCAGGGTTGTCTGCATTGCTCTCTGGAAGGGTTCCAGACAGCTACCAAGCTACTACTTACATAGATGCATTTTGTTGGTTACTATCCTTAGGATTAAATGTATTTACTGGAATACTGAATTTGCTTAAGCTTTATAATGGATTAATTTTACAGAGAAACCATCATAATGTTTTCTCTGCAAAAACCTGACCCCCCCCAAATTTTAAACAGTTTCAGTATCTGGTGGCATGTCTTTTGTATGATATGGATACTTTGTGTACTTGAAGTATTGCCTCAGTAACAGTAATGGATGTTAAAAATATTAATTTTCTTAATAATTTAAAATATTGCATCTGTTACTTGTAACTTTTTGCATTTATTTCTTATAATGCTTTCAAGTTTTACAGATAATAGTAGACATGGAATTGTTGGTCTTGTTTCCAATTTGGAGGCTATATGTAAATTTACCTTAACAGCCTTCCGATTTTCAATCCTTACAGAAAACTTGCTGCTAAAATGGGGACCTTTCTCTCCTGCAATATTGTCAACAAATTTGTATAATTATGTTGTTCCTTCTCTTGGGGATGGTTGTATGGGAGGACAAAATGGAACTTAATGAATTGAAGCTGAATCCTGCATCTGATTGCACATCAGTTAACTTTGCCAATGCAGCCTTCTGCTGTTTTGGGTGTCCCTTGGGTACAGCTGTTAAAGGGCACCATAAAACAAATGAGATGTTTCCTCTCTCATATTTTTAAAGGGCAAAATGAGAGTTCTAATGGCATTGCTTTAAGAGCTGTAACACTCAGTGTTTTACAGCTCATTAGCCCAAGATTATGCTTGCCAATTTAGATTCATAGAATCATAGAATGGCCTGGGCTGGAAAGGACCTTGAAGTTCATCTCATTCGGGTCCCCCACCACGGGCAAGGATACCTCCCACCAGACCATGTTGCAACTTGGAGCACTTGGTATTGAAGACTGAGGCAAAAATGTTGAGGACATCGACCTTCTCCATGTCCTGGGTAACCAGGTCTTCGTTTCCTTCCAGAGAGGGTCCATATTTTTCCTAGTATTCCCTTTATCATCAACAAACCTGAAGAAGCTATTTTTTGTTGCCCTTGATGTTCCTAATCAAGTTGAATTCTGTCAGGGCTTTAGCTTTCCTAACCTGATCCCTGGCTGCTCAGACAGTCTCTCTGTATTAAGTTAATAAAGGAGAAAATAAACTGGAAATTATGCCCTTCTGTGAAACCACCTGATTTCCTTCTCGTCACTGAATTCGTGTGATGCACTGGTGACCCTGACACCAAAGGCAGGTTTTGCCAAATGGATAGGCTGTGTGGCTATTTTACCTAAAGCTTTGAATGCTGAAACAAGTGCTAAAACCTGACAAGTGTGGGAGCTGGCATTCGTGAAAGCACTGAGGAAGAAAACATATGTTTAGATAGTTTCCTTCCACGTAGTGCTGGGATTCAGTACTCAAGTAGTCACCTAATGGGAGTTTGCCTTCAGTGCCTTGTTTGGTGAGACATAACTTCAGTTTCTGAATCTTGTGGATAAGATCCCTCAAATCAGTGCTGTGGCTGAACTAAGCAGGCTTGCGTTTTACCTGCTTGTAGGGTCCCATGCCTGCTTTGCCTTCCCACAGACTATTGTACGTTCATGTAGTGAATTTGGTCGGGGAACTGATCCGGTGAGAACAAAGACTGTGAATCTATAAGGAGCTGAACCTCTCTAATGGGGGGAACAATGAGATGAAATCCCTCTGTCTTGAGAGGGATTCTCTGATTCTTAAATTGTGTCATTAGGCGTTGTCAAACTATAATATAACATTTTCTTTTCTCTTCCTGACTGATTTGATTGATATTCCAGCCACTCGGATGCAGTGGCACAAGGAAAACGTGCTATGGGAAGTGGAAATGATCAGGGATGTAAGGGCAACGTTGTTTTAAAATTCAAGTTGCAACACTGGTAGAATAGCTGGATTTCCAGTGGTCTTCAGGGAATTATATTGAATAATGAGACTGCCACAGTGGTTTTCTTTTTCCAGTTACATCTCTTGAGGCTGTTTTGTTTTGTGCAAGTAAATTATCATGAAAAAAAAAAGCTTAGGTCTTAAATCCTTAACGCTTGGAGAGTAACTGGGTGTTGTTAGCAATAGTGTAGCCAGTGGACCAAGGGAAGGGATTATTCCCCTCTGTTCAGCTCATGTGAGACAACATTTAGGATGCTGGCTCCAGCTTTGGGCTGAGTGGTACAAGAAAGGCATTGACATTCCTTGCCAAGCCCAATGGAGAGTCACCAAGGTTGTTATAGGGCTGAATCGTCTGATGTGCAGAGAGTTTGAGAGATCTTGGTTTGCTCAGCCTGAGTAAGAGAGGGCAAAAGGGAGCACTTAACTCCTGTGGCATCTCCTGCTTTGGAGGCCGAGGAGAGGATGGAACTAAGCTCTTGTTGGAGGTGCACAGGGATTGCAAGGGGAGGCAATAAAAACAAGTTGAAAAGTGGGAAGTTCTGATTAGATAAAGGATAAAAGACTGTAAGGTGAGGTTTGCCAGGCACTGGGACAGGGCCTCAGAGAGGCTGTGAAATGTCCGACCTTTGGAGAGGTTTGGAGCTCTACTGGTTAAGTCCTGGAGCGACCTGGTGTAACCGGACCTGCTTTGTGCGGGAGGTTGGGTTACATGACCCCAGGAGGTTCCAATCTGTGCCATTCCATGAAGACTTCAGTTTGAAATTTGAAGATAGGTAAACATTATCATATGAGATAGTGCTTAATTGCCATGAATTAAGGGGATGGAATCTCGTTCAGTTTGTGCCTCTTTTTAGGTTTTGCTCTGTAGTCCACTTAAGCCAAGGAAATGGTACCCAAAGTTACCTCTTGTGTCCAGTTCATGTCACTAGGACATAGCTTAGAGGAGGTCTTGGTTATTCCTGTACTCTCATTTAGTTTAACCTGCAGTTTTTAACTATTCTTATATATGTAGTTTTTCTTTCTGTTTAATTTTGTGATGAAAAAAGATGTTTTTTGGTTTTAGTAGGTACACTAAAATCTGTAAGCCATTAGGGCAATAAATAAGCATATCTGATAGAAGTTAACAAGAATTAATCTGTAAAGAATAAGCCAGAATAACTATTAATACATAGTTGATAAATGTTTAATTACCTGTTATGGGACTCTGAAAGGGACAGTGTCTCTGAAGTAAGCCTTTGTTGGATTTTTGTTCAGTAAAATGGTTGTAATTAAAATTAAAATTATTGTTCAGTGAAATGGCTGTAAATACAGAGCTGCTGCGGTTATTGCCAGAATTTAAGCAAGTCATTAGTTGGCAATTCAAATAGTTAAGAATAAATAACTCAAAGTTTTGAATTACTTAATTTTACTCTTAACAGTAGTTGGTTTCAGCTCTCCTTCTGGGGCCAAATTCCATGATTCTCCTCCTTTCACAAGGAGACAATTTTGAGTAGCTCAGAGTGTTTTTCAGTTTTGTTTGTGGGGATATGTGGACCAGACAAGCTAAGCTAAGTCAAACTTAGCTCATAAACCACAGACAGAAATCACCATATAATAGTTGCACACTGTCTGATAAAAGCAAAGTGTTCAATAACTTTTAGTCAAATGGAAAAGGACAAGGGAGGAATTAAAGGTGTATATATTAGGGGCAGAGTTTTGAATTTATAACTGTGGAATTGTTACTTCTGATTAAAAAAACCTCCATGATTCTTCTCAATTGAAAAAAACCCACCACCCTTGAAAATAAGAAACATCCTGAAAAAGAAAATCATCCTAAGAGTAGAAATCTTCTTCAACAGAGACAATTATACTACTGAGCTACTAGAGTGTTGCCTATTGCAGTGGGGGATCAGTTAATGTAAGAAATAAATGGGTTCAAAATATCTTTTAATAATCTTGCTCAGGGTTTTGAGAAAATGAGATATATTTTTAAAATTAATAATATTACATGTATAGAATTTATTTATATATTGATATCTTAATATTGGATTTGATACATATAATCATGTAGTTATTTTAGTAATGTTAGGCTATAAAAGCTAGTAAAGCATATTAGCTAATATTTTGTCACTAAATGTTTTAATAAGGTGTCAAATTCTTAACTACATTGGTAGACAGTCCAAAGAGGCAACTTTCTTTTTTATTTACCAAACTCTGTGTCTTGTATCTTTTATCTTTTGGATTTGTAATACCATTGTGATGTGGCTTGTAAAAGTGTTTAGAGGTTTTAAAGAGCAAAGGTTAGCACACAGGTTTCATTATTGATAAACATTAAAGTTTTAAGATCCAACAGGAAATACCATGTATTCTTAGGATTATAATCTTTGCTAGTCTGCGTGGTCATAAATTATAAATGTCTCCTGAAATATTGATCAATTCCATTAGAATCAGAAGGCCTTGTGAGTATTGGGCTACAGGTCGATACCATCACTACATTAGCTTAAAGCGAATATCAGTGTCATTCACAAAGCTCAAATTCAATCTTGATGCACATGTGGTTTGTTATGAGAAAGGTCTTGGGAAGAAATATTACACAGTGCAAGAGCCCTTTCCACCGGGCTTTGTTTGAAAACACGGCAATTTTTATTTCAGTAGCTTTACTTAGGCTAATTGCTGTTAATGTTTTAAAACCAAACTGCACAAGTGCCAAACAAATTCTAGATGTATAAAGAAATGTTGTCAAACGCTTTCTGACGTATTTGATTGGGAAGGAATAAGTGCAATTATTTTAGATAATTTCAAGAGGTGCACATACCTCCTAAAAACCGGAAACATTATGAGGAGCCTGCACTTAAAGAGGGTCTGAAATTCATTTAATATTTCAGTAAAGAGCTAGCTCTATCAGATGAGTTTAGTTTTACCAAATGTGTAATTGCGTAGCTTAATATCTCATGCCAAGTCACAGGCAACTTAATAATGTTTTTGCAATTAATTACTTGTGAGAAAATTTTTTTTTTCCCAAGAAAACCTATTGGAAAGTTTATTATGCTTATTTAATTTAGGATGCTAAACCCCTGCTTTTCCATTGCAGAAGAGTGGCTGCGGTTTTCAATTTTGATAATATAAGATGATAAGATCGGCTTGTTATCCAACTTTTTGTTAATGTATTTTCTGCCAAATCATAATAAATAAAAAAATGCTATAGAGTACAATTTTCAGATCTTTTTGGATTAGATATTTCATGAAATGGATTAGAATAAGTTTCTGTGTGAAATCAGATTAAAATTGGGATATTGTGTTGTATAGTTTGCTTAAAGAAAATCTATTGCCAGTTGTAGACTGGACTGATAGGTTGAAAGTGTCAGTGACAAACAGTCTTGCACTGTGTCTTGAAGAGATTTAAAAAACCTTCCTTATAGTTGTATAAGTAAAAGTTGTACAATTTTTTGACTCTCGTGTTTCGTACTTCAAATTTCCTCTGAAGAATACTGCAGAACTTGCAACTGTAATGGGTGAGACTCCAGGCAGAGTTGGTGGGTTCAGGGGTGTACAAGTACTGGAGTTGATCAGGGCATTAGTTTTGGAACAGCTCCAGACAAGGAAGCTTGAATGCCTGTGGAGGAGCCCTGGGGACAGTCGCATGTTGGGGGAAACCTTGCTTTGATCAAGTTTCCTGTATATTTAAATTCTTCAAGTTCCAGCCTGATCTTATCTCTGGAAGGTTATTCCTTCCTTTTTTTTTTTTGCCTTTAGAGCTTAATTTCTTTGGCATTGCTAGATGCTAGGTTTCTTTTCAGTGTCCTGCAGGTATGTACAATTGAAAGGAATAGCCAAGAGCCAGAGCCTACATTTGATTTAGATTTACATTAGATTTAATGAAACAGAGTTCAAATGCAAATACTTAGCAAATACCCTTGGAAGATGAAATTGACTGGTGCTCCGGATAATTTAAAACTGGGAAGGTTTGGTAATATTAATTTACATTCTTCAATTCATTCACAAATTATGTTCTTGAATTTAATTTATACAGGTATCTATCATTTCTGGTAATCCTTATATGTTGCAATGTGGTTTGTTGTAAATGAAAAACACCTCTCAGTGATTTCTGCAAGAATTTCACAAACTCTAGATGTGCTTTGCTGACATAAGGGAGAGAAAACGAATTATTGTCTGTGTTTTTTACTTGTTTCAGTAACACTAGTTCTACCTATTTTTGTTTAATGTGGGAAATGAATTGTGCCAGTATCCAGTATGCTACTTTATAATGACAGCTTTGTTTTCATGTGTTTTCTTCTGATACACTTGTAAGAGAAGTATAGAGGGATGCCTATGCTGATGGTGAGAAGGGAAACTGAGTATCAGGTCTGAAGTTGATGTGCTGAGGGGTATGTGTTCCTGCTCCCTGAAGTGCTTCTAAAACTTTGTTAAAACACAAATAATCCTGTGCTCAGATTTTAGTAATTGAAATTGTTCAGAAGTGATTGGACAGATCCACTCCTCCAATGAAACAGCTCTAAAAGGCCATGTCCTTTTAAGTAGTTTTGGCTCTTTTATTTTACCCGCTGCTGGAAGGGTTGCTTTATGGGGCAACATTGAAAGAAAAAGGTGAATGGCAAAATCCCTGCTTCTTTCCTTTTTGTGGGGATGGAAGCTGTGCTCCCTAGGGAGGGAAAAGAAATATTTGTAGGATTTTTAATCAGTCAACTTCCTTGCCTTAGATGTCTTCTGGGATCTGTGTTTCCCAGAATTCCTTCAAAAAATGGTCTGTTATTTGTCTAAAAGAAGAATGCTGTTTTAAAGACTTTCAACTCTACACCAGTTTCAGCTATGAATGGAATTAGGAACAGAGTTCGCTTTGCAGCTTTATTGGTACAAAGGCTTCCTTCCACATTTGGTTCTTGCATGATGGAGAGCGACACAGACTTGCATGCCCTTCTCTGTCCTTGTAAGAAAGAATTTTGGGGTTTTTTTGAAGTGGGAAGGGAAGGACACAATATTATAATTAATATTATAAATTATATATTATAATATTATAAATTTCACTTGGGGCTCTTCTTAGCAAATTTAATGAAAACCAGGAAGGCCTGAAAATTCATTGAAATGTATTTAGAGAAAAAGCCAGAACAATTAGATATAAATGCCTGGGTGGAGTGGTTATTCAATATATTGACTTTTTAATTGCTGGCTGTTATCCAGGTGAAGTTAGCTCTTAAACTTCCTTTAGTTTAATTACTTGAATTTTAGTAAGTGCTTAATTCTGCCCAGTACAGTGCCTGCCTCCCTAGTTATTTTCCACGGTCTCATTTTTTTCCAAGTGAGAGGTGTGAAGTATTTCTTGTTGCCAGAAAGCCAGTAGATCTTTTCCCCAAAGTTTCAGAAATTGTTTAGCTCTTGTGAGTGGGAAATATTATTTTATCTTGAGAAAGAGCAGTTCAGTAATTCAGTTTACTGTCCTCACTTCAAAATTTAGATGTGCTTTGGGCTTTACCACTCTAAATTAGAATTTTTTTTATTATTATTGGTATTTTTTCACTGACTGGTCAGGTTTAGAGGCACAGAAGATGCCTTTAGATTTCTTTGTTTATGGATGTGTTTGCCTGTTGGCTTCCCTTGGTATGTTTTTGCATTTATTTTGGATCCTTTTAACCAAGAATGACTTTTTTTTTTTTTTCTTTTATAACATCTAAATTAATGAAGGCTGAAATACTAAAAGAGAAATCAGAATAACGTTTTCTGGTACAAGGTGCGTACACTTGTGCTCGGGTCTTTTGTGTCTGTTGCAGTTGTGAACTGGAAGGAGGAGTCACACCCTTGCAGTAAGACTGAATTTAAGCAGATTTGCTCAAATGATGGGAGTTGTTCCTCTTGCCTCTCTCAGGTGTCTGACTGAGCTGCTTGTATCAGCTCTGCATGTTAGTAAAGGATCTCAGGAACCACATCTGTCTCTCCCTCGTGACCTGAAAGTGATCCTGCACTTAACTGCTCGCAGTTTATGATCTGAATCAAACCCCAGATACCAGCAGTGTGTGTGCATGTGATTTATACATTTAGGTAGAACTGCTGGGATGGCAAGGCTTTCAAATTGCCAGAGTAAAAGAGATCATTACTGAATATTACCTAGAAATAGCATTTCTGCAGAGTTCAAAGCACTGATGATCTTTGATAACTTCTTACAAAACTTGGTTATATTGTCTCATATATCGAGTTGTTCTCGTCACCATCTTACTTGGCAATTTCCTGAACTTTAAGGTTGCCCTTCTTCAAAATATCTGACAGTCATAGAGTAGTTCTGTATGTTGGATAAATAAGTGCACAGTAATTTCTTAAATTAACTAAAGCTACCTGGTATTGATGGTTATTTAAGATGACACAACCCGTTTAAACTGGTCTTAGTGCTAGGAGTTTATTAAGTTCCTGCAGGACCAATGTGCTGGTTTTGGCTGGGATAGAGTTAATTTTCTTCACAGTAGCTGCTCTGGGGCTCTGTGTGAGCTGCTGTGTGGTGCCTAGTTGCTGACTGGGTTTAAAGCTCAGCAATCTGTGGTTCTGCTCTCACAAATACAGTGTTCTACAATGCTGTTAGTGGGGTTAGACCCTGGGAGAAAACACTTCCTTTTTATTTGCATTTTTTAACTAAAGACTTGCTCAGGTTTAATAAAACTAAGTTATTTGGAAGAGTTTCATGAATAATAGACTAGCAGCTAAATGAGAGTGAACGAATTTGGGAATGAGTCTACTAGGATCATCGGTTCTTTGATGGGAAAAGGGCAGTTTCCTGATATTCTTTGAGTTTCCCCTGGCCTATAATCGAGTTGATTACCAGCTTGACCATATATCTTGTTGCTGTGTGCTCTGAAGAGATAACACTAAAGACCATGTAGCTGTACAACTGGGTGGAACAAAATGGGAATTAGAGAGGGAGATGGTTTAAAAAAAGAATAAATTAATTGAAGATATGGGTTCAGCTACATATGCATGGTATTTCTGTAAAGTTAACTGAAAGACTATGTCAGTGTTGCTGCCGTAGTTCTGCTCTCTGGCAGTACAGAGACTGGAATCCTGACCTGAAATGGGAGGGAGTGTGGTTTTCCCAGCTGTGTGACTTGCCCAATGCTTGGGATGAGGCTGGGGCTGTCTGGCTCACCTCTGCCCTATATCACAACTCTTGTACAGATTAGCTAGATCCTGTCCAGCCAAGATGGAGCAGAGAAGATAAAGGTTTCTTTGTAAACAAGTCTCCCCAAGTAAATACCCTGCTGGAATCATGCTTCTGTTATTGCAGGTTGATTGATTTTGTTTGATCAGTCTTTTAAATCCTAATGTTGGCACTTTTTTCTGTATTCTTTTTAGATTGGAGCATATGATCAACAAATATGGGAAAAGTCAGTAGAGCAAAGAGAAATAAAGGTAATAATACAGCATTTCAACATTTATCTTTTGGTGGTTGTGTGCACTCATGTAATTTACATTGTATGTGGTGGTATTTAATAGTGGTAAAGTAAAACTAGACTTCTGGAGTGTAACCAAATGTAACCAGTATACTGTGCTCTATTTATCTTACATAATTAATAACTCTGCAGCATTTATTTTGATACATATTTTTGTATCGCAGTAAGCTTTTTTTTCTTTTCACTTATCTTAAGCCAGGGCTTAGTTGTTTTACTACCTCTGTCTTTTCACTTTTCTTTGTGATGAATTCTAATGTCAGTTATCTGAGCTCTCTTTGCTTTCAGTTAGTTACCTTATACCTGCAGTTTACTTTTCCTCCTTTATGATGCTGTCATTGTTTTGTACAGTTTATTAGACTGGTAAGTACCTCAGGCTTTGTTTCTCTGAGCAAGCAAGTTAACAGTGTTCTGTGCATTTTGGTTTAACTAACAGTGCCATCAGTGTCTGCCACAATGCTAAATTGCTTTGGAGAAAATCGATCCTACATAAGATAGTTCTATGAGTTGTATATTACGTCATACTCCATGGTGTTAATTCAGTTAACGTTTTCTGGCTATTAACCTTTTTTTCCTCAAACACTGCATGCAAAAAGTATGTTACTGCTGCGCAAATTTCAATATGTTGCTAATACTTAACGCCAGTAAAACGTGCATTGCTTCAGTTTCCCTGGAGGTGGTTTTTTTCCTGCCCCAGTCCTTAAATAGCTAAATAAAACATGCAGGGGGACTGGCTTGCCTTCTGTGGAAACTGTTACTGACCTGAGCTGCAGAGTTCTCTGGTACAGAAATACACACATTAGTCAGACCCAATGGTATTTCAGCCCCGTGGCTGAGCCTGGGGGTGCCTGAAGGGTCTTTCTGGTGGCCATGAAAGCCAGTCTCAGCTATGCCAGGAGTTCTTGTAACTGCTGTGTAATAGCACGTTATACGGATAGGTATTGCGAACAGTGCCCTGTGCTTATTCTAAATGCATCTCCTCTGGCTCAGGAGTCCAATAACTAACAAACTACTGGTGGTGCCTGTATGAGTTTGTGTTGACTGAGTTTCATGCAGTACAGATAACAGCGAGGCACATGACCAAGCTTAGGTATTGCACGTTAGTGCTGTAATCTCAAAACTCCTACCATGCTTTGATATTTATGAATATACCTAACGTATGTTTATATTATATAATCATATAATAATTTATAAACTAACTTTACTAGAAATCTGTAAACTTATTTTTAGCAGAAAATCTGTTTCTCTTACTATAAACCGTTAATTTAGTGAGAACTGTAATAGAATCTGTTAAGACTAATTTTAAAATTTGTGTAAAAGGACTTTTACAATAATAGCACCTATTTTAAGCATTTTTATTGAAACTTTTTTTTCATATTACTTAGCTGAAATGTGTTTGGTGCTGAATAGAAATTATATGAACCAACCAGATGGGTCTGAGCATTATGAAACACTATGAATATTTTTTAAAAATAGCCTTAGTGTGAAACAGTGCTGTTTTCCGCATATATTACAGATATTTGTGATGCATTAAGAGAGTGGAGAAATTGCATCTGAATAAATGGAGTTCTTTTACTGTATGTGGCAAAAAGTACAAGAACCAACTCAGTGTAGTCCATGGACACTGAAAACATTTGCAGTTTGACTAATGGAATTTTTAAGGAATGAGTCACCATTTCATTTCCAGTGAAAGTTGCATCAAGTTATACATTTGACTTATTTTTTTCAGAATTTTTTCTTTAAAATGAAAATTTTAGCCACAGTGGTACATTTTTGCAAGGATTATGTGTATTTTTCCAGGGTATTATTTCTTCTAAGAGGCACATCTTTATTTAGACTTTCAAGAAAGATCTTGTGACCCGTAAGCACTAATACATTTGAAAATTATTATGTCATTCAGCATTTTCTTTTTAAGCTTCAGATCTTTTTATGAGATGGAGTGGCTCACTTATGCAAAATTTCACAAGAATCTGTAGCTGATTCTAGATTATAATTTCCAGTTCTAATTATGGGCTTCTCTTCTCATTCTGCCTAAAGTTACTGCAGTTTTGGGACTGCTATTCTGTAAAAATTTTGCATACTAAGGTCTTTGAAGTGCCTAAGTTTACAATAAAACTGATTTTCTGTATTGGTCATTTTCAGAGTGCATTTTGTCCGACCCACATTTCAGTTCTATATATTAATTTTGTTTTGTTTCAAGCAAACTCCCATTTTTCTAATTGACACATCAGGTAATGACTACATATTTAGCTCATTGTAAACAGTTTGATTCCTTTACTTTATCTTTATTTCAGCATGAAAATATATCCAGTTGATTTGGATGTGAGAAATACTTTGAGCTGCACTCAGTTGAACATTTTGTTTTATATTGTTTGTATAAAGATTATCATTACCAGATTTCACTGATCTGTTTCTCATCGATAATAATTTCATTTTTATGCTTTCATCTGTATTTGATGCTTACATTTGAGTAATAAGTGTTTTTACACGTGGATGAAATAGGGCAGTGGTAGAGATGTAGAGTTCACCATGAATTTAACTGCTTTTTGAATGAAAACAGTTAAATGACTTTCATAACATTTCCGTTTGTATCCCAATTATTTTTTGAAATATATTATTTTACTCTGTGTGAATTGTACTCTGTGGTTTCCTTACTGGCTAATGTGATCAAGAGTCTAATCTAAAGGGAGCAGAATAAACTCACAATTGTCTCTGAGACTTGAGAGTACAGCATCACATTTTAGCATTAAAAGCAAACTTGAAAGCTTTGCAAGAGTTTGGCTCTTCAGTGATGGAAGATGCTGTTCCTAAAAGATGAAATAAGCTTGCTTTTCTTCCTGCTGCTTTCCTATTGTGTGGGATTTCCTCCCTCCTTTTAATTGGCTGATTTATATTCACAATGAAGAAAAAATTCAATACTTGTCTAGAATTTGGACTTCTGAGAGCTTGCTGATTAGTGGCTCCTGCATTGCAACGTGACTTGCTGTCTAGGTTTGGAATTAAGGATTTGCAATGTAAGCATATTTTGTGAAGTTTAGTTAGACATCCGAGGAGAAAAGAGATTCAGGAATATAATTTGTTGCAAAACTTCTGAAAACCTAATAGACATGTATTACTAATTCTTGCAAGTGTGTGCATACATTGTCTGCATAATGCCAAGCCATGGGAGATGAGTGCTCAGTGCGTAGCTGTGTTTGAAAAATTGCCTCATGGGTCATTAATTGGTTGGGTTTTGTTTAGATTGTAAAGTGTGTAAAAGGCATCTATTGTGCATTGTTCCTTGGAATGTTTAATTTATAATATTTTAAATCTATGAAGGTGACATATTTATCTGAATTTTCAGTAGCAGTACAGGTTAAATTACTGACCACAGAGATGTTTTTGTATTTTGTAATGTGTCTTGTCTGCATGAATGTGTTTTGATAGTATTTGTCTTATGCAGGGTTTGAGAAACAAACCAAAGAAAACAGGACATGTGAAACCAGACCTCATAGATGTTGATCTTGTAAGAGGTAGGTCTGAGCTGGAAAAAGCTGAATTTCTTAGTATAAAAATAACAGCCATCCAAATGATGGATGTTAGCTTTTGAAAAAAAAAAACACCACCAACCAAAACTTGTGGATAAACATTTTAGAGCTATTAGTTCAGAAATTTCCTATTGCCATGCATTCATACTTCTTCCAAATCTTCTGACATCTAGAGGAAAGGTAATGTGGGAGTTTGTGCAGAATAAAAATTGTCCAGATCATGACTGTTTCTTGCCTGTTTTAAATAATAAGACAGCAATAAAGTGTTGGATAATACAAGATTTTTCTAAAAGCTTTTATTTATTCTAATTTACTTCTATCTTTACATGATTTGCGTCATGCCTCCTGAAGGTTAGGGAAAACATTATTTAGCATTTTATCCATGAGCCCAGCAGCCAGCGCGCTCTCCTGCACCCACTCCAGGTAGCCTGGTAGCTCTGGATAGTGGCTGTTTATGCATGACCAGGCCTTTTTATCCCCTTACCTCTCAATTTCCCCACACTTAGAATCATAGAATCATAGAATAGATTGGGTTGGAAAAGACCTCCAAGATCATCGAGTCCAACCCCTGATCCA
>JAWMRA010000041.1:11139457-11167203 GCA_035584735.1 Pseudotriccus pelzelni | reverse complement strand
TGGACTAGACTTCTGAATAGGTCAAAATCTGCCCTCCGGAAGTCCAGCGTAGAGGTTTTATTGTTGGCTCTCCTTGATTCTCTGAGTATTGTTCCTCTCCAAATCACCTAAACCCCTCCCTTCTCCCACCCCTGGTTTCTTTCCTGTAACTGTCCTTTAATAAGTCTGTGCAATCTGAGCTGCTCTTCCCCTGCATCCCTTAGTGAGTCCCACCTGCCCAGGCAGCATCTCCTTCTCCTCTGAAAGGTGACTTGGAGAGCTATTCCCAAAGACTCACTGTGAGTGTTTCACACTTGGACAGTGGGGTCCATGGCTCTTCTGGGACAGCCCTGGGAAGGGCCTGGTCATGGTGTTCATTCCATGGTTTGCATTTGCACCTGCTTTTTTTGCCTCTGCCCTAGTCTGGGCTTTGGGAGATGGGCCTGAGCTGATGGTTCCAATGATGGGTCCAGAAAAATCCCCACAGGGTATTATTTGGGCTCCCCCTCCTGCCATTACCCCTTTAAACATCTGTGGGTGTGCAATATAACAATATAACCTTTTAAAAATGGGAACGTGAGAGAAAGAAACAAAATCAAAGAACATTTGAACTTTAAAGAAACTAAGAAACAGAGGTAGACCACTTCAGTATGGTGATATACGTGAATAGCATTTAAATGACTGCTCTGCACAGATGTCTAAGTTGCCATTAAAGTAATTTCAGTGCTGGCTGTGTTTTACTTGTGGCAGCACAGAGCTCAGTAATGCCAGTTCTGCTGGTAAATGAGGTGGGGATGGCATAGCAGCACACAGTAGTTGCCATTTCCAGTCAATAACTTGGCATAATTTAAGTCACATCCCCATTAAGTAAATGTTAACCACTTTTCTAGCTGGGAATTTGCAGGAAGAAAAAGAAATGGAGAGAAAGGACATTTGAATGAGAGAGATTAAAAATAGTGTAGAAGGAGAGATAAAAATATTCTTTGGGTGACTTCCCTGCTCCTGAGGCTAGTCCTCAGTTGGACAGATCCACCTCAGTGCTTCACAACCTTATTCCATTTTCCCAAATGACATGGCTGGAGCAATTTACAGATGCTGATATTTTAGATCCCTTTGGTGTGTTGGGAAGGGCTCTCTGCTGTGCGTGCATAAGCATGTAGTTTGCATGTGACTTCTTGTTGTTTTATATCAAGTTTCTGATACCTCTATGAAGCAACAATTTTTAATAATTAATTTTAAAATAATTTTCACATAGTAAGAAATGCCAGTGTTATTCAAACATTCAAAAATACAGGTATTTGTAGAAATTACTGATAATGGCAGCCAAGAGGGCACCAACAATTTATGCCAATTTTGGATGGAGGAGATTGTGAAATGGTGGAAGTACAAGATTTATTCAAATAACTGTGGTTAATAATTGCTCCTTTAAATAACTATCCTAACTACTCTGCTATTGAACAACTAGAGTTTTTTTATTAGCCATAAGAATGGAATAAATCTAAATTTTTATTTTTTTTTTTTAAGGATCTGCTTTTGCTAAAGCAAAACCTGAAAGTCCTTGGACATCTTTGACCCGCAAAGGAATCGTGAGAGTTGTTTTCTTTCCGTTCTTCTACAGGTGGTGGCTACAAGTGACATCACGGGTCATTTTTTTCTGGCTGCTTGTTCTTTACCTTCTCCAAGGTAGAGTTGGATTTACAGCACTGGCTTCAACTGAATGCCTTATTTTAACTGTATGGAAGCTGCAGTATGCTGCTGGGTTCACGTTATGCTGTTAAGGTTCATTCCAATGTTTTCTATCCCTTCGTTAACATTTCTTTTACATGTACAATAGGGACCAAATGAAAAATTTAAGGATCTCCTCACAGGCTGTCTTCAGCATTTAGCACACAATAGTTTGTCACCTCTATGTATAATTCAGGTTTTCAGGACTATTTAATTTAGTTCAGGACTGAGCAATGTTGAAGAAACCTTTGGCTCAGGGAGTGTATCTTGCCTTGAGTTTTTGGTCTGTCTGGTACTTGTGCAGATCAAGAGCTCTGATCAAGAAACAAGCAAAGCCAAGCCTGCCAAGGTGTGTGCAGCTTGTGCAACCTGGCAGGATGATCCCATGGACCAGTTTCCAGTTGTTCCGTCACGTGTTATTTTGTTACATCTAAGGCAGTGACCTCCTACGTTGCACTTCAGTCCGACCTCAGGTGTGCTCCTGAATGACTGGCAAATGAAGGACTTACTGTCCTCTGTGCTTCTGCTGCTTTTTCTACTGCCATGGGGAGACTGTGCATCTTAATTTGATGTTTCCTAGATTATAGAAGTGCTATTGGGCAACTGTTAACAAACAGAAGGGAGTTTGCCACTTTCAGATGTTCAGTATTGAGTTCTAGCAATCTGACTTTGCGATTTTCTTAAATATATGTAATATATAAGAGGAAAGCTGGAAAGGGAAAAATGTAATGGAGTGAGTCAGTGTCTAACAGTGTGAAGGATAAAAGTTTCAGAAGTATGTACAACAGAAATGGAACAGAAGGTTAATGAAAGTTGGGAGCAGTTTAAGTACCCTGAGAAGCTAAATGACTAATAGATTTTCCACTGAAATCAATTAAAATACAATATTACACTTTTAATTTTGCCAGCTGTCCTTTCAGTTGTGAATCACTGTATAATTTGGAAATTTTAATTAAAAAAGGTAGGGACTTTAAAAAAAATGACGGTTCCTCTTGTGTGGTGACGATAGCAGCTATAAAATTATTTTCATAGTGGCAGTGCCTCAAGACCTGCAATACTGGCATATATTCATGTGGCCTCCTATCAAAGCTTCCTCTTATCCCCATTTCTGCGATAGGTTCCTAATAAGTATTGTTGCATACATTAGCATTTGTCTGTACTACAGTAAGAGATCTCATAGTGGTAATAATTTTAATGCATTTATAGTAATATAGGTGGTAAAAGACAGAAGTTGTAGTTTGTTACCATGTTCATAGGTGTCTTATTCTGAGAAAGAGTAATTTTTTATATTCCTATTTGGAAATTTATTTTAAAAAATATACCCACACTTAATTCATGGAGCCTTCAGAAGACTCTAAAAGTAGCAAAATAGTAAGACAATGCAGATTATGAATGCAAGCAAGTTTTTAGGACATTAATTACAGAGCTGTCTTATAATTAACGCTTCCCCCCCTCAGCTTTCTTGAGATCTGTGATGTACTAAGTTATAGTTGGAATGCATCAGTTCCCTAATCCATATAACTTGTAACATGATGAAGTGTTTCTCATGTTTCTGAGGTTGTGAATGTAAAAATACCAGAAAATAATTAATAGTATTTCATATTACTCTATAATCCAGCTATTTTAAATACTTGATGTTTAAACTGTGCTGAATTAGCTGCAGACTTTTTGATAGTTTTTGAAATAAATTAAAAGAACATGACAGTGAAATTAAATTGACAGATTTACTTATTGGAAACTATTTAAAACACACCCCATCCTACCCTGCCAAGCACTGTGCTCAGCTATTAACTTTTTACAAAATTGGTACGGCAGCACCAAAACATCAAGAATCTATGATGGAAATGTAAGAACAAAACATTTCAAATTCCAGTGGCCATAGTTTTACCCTGAATCTGGATTTTGTATTGCAGCTTGGACTTTCTGTCATCATGACAGATTCTCACTGACATTGTTTTAAAATGGTCTGATTTTATTTCGTTTATATAGGTTTAGTTAAATTATTTCCTTCAATTATGAAGTGTTATCTACAGATTTATGAACTGCTTTAAAATGGATTAGGTTTATCAGGATACTTGCTAGCATTTATGTAAGTCTGTAGAAAAAGCTCTTTCCTTGGCTCTAGATTTAAACTTCAGGTTTTATTTGCATTGGTTTCCTTTACTGTAAAGTGATTAACACAATGTCTGATAAGAGAACTACAGACAAATGTGTTTTGTTCAAGGTCACAGACCAGGCCAGTGACTTAAGGTCGAAGTAAAACCTTTTTCTTGTGCCTCCTTATCTATCTGGTATATAATATTACCTCATTTTTACTTTAAAAATGTTTTTATATTCTAATGGGAAAATCAAGAGTGAAATTACAATGTATATCTCTATCGCGTATTTCTTAACTATGAAGCATGAAACTTTAGTAGTGACGTAATGGTTGTTTATTGTGGTGGTGAGATACAGAAGTACGTATGCCTTTTTAAATTTGCTTTTACAAGCATTTCAAAGCCTTGAATGCTCTAAAAATAAATGCTTGTTGGTCTTTGAAATGTATAATTGCTTTCTTTGAGACAGCTTTTTGCTCAGTGTGATATAATTTCATTTGTGTCTGTTTCCCAAAATAAACCACTGTGTTCTAGGAAAGTGGAAGTCCAAATACTATAAATATGTAAAGAAATAATTAAATGTGCTGTGAGAAATCCTGTTCTGACCACTCCTACCTACTTGTTGGTAGGACCAATTCTTGGATAACCTGAAGGAGAGCATATTGACACACTGTGCACAAAGAAATTCTTGGATTTCCCTCCCCCCCCCACTGAAAAGATCAGGAGATTGGTAACATTTTCTTAAATCTCTGTGAAGCGTCTTGTTGGAAATCCCCAATCTACAGATTTCTGTCTTCTGGAACATGATTTCTTCTAGACAGCTCTGCTTTGCTGAATGCCTATTAAACAGCAGTAGTGAAGTTTTAAAATTATTTTTAGTATAGACCTACTCCTGCAAATCATTTCACTTGGATCTGTGGAGCTCTTTGTTCTCAGAAGATGTTTATCCAAATTTTAGGGTAGGAGTCAAAATTGGCTACTTCTTTACACTTTTACCTCATGAAGCTAATTGTGTGTTTGAGAACCTAGATAAGCTCGTTTAGAAAGAGATAACATTATCTGTACCTTTTGCTATCTGTACCTTTTTTTTTATTATGTTTTAATAAGTTGGATTTCTCATAGATGCATACTGTCTTTCTGAGAAACCTCATGGAACAAAAATTTATTCCACACGTAATAATAAAAGATACCCTGTGTGTTCTATGCATGACTATTGTGCTTTAATTTAGGAAAAAGACTGAGGAGAAATTAGGAATAGTTTTTCCACAATCAAAAATAATTCAGTTGTTTCATATGTTCACTGTTTTTCTAATAGTGGTTGCCTTGTGAAAGATCAGTTAATGAAAAACACATTGAAACTCTTTTTAGTGGAGAACATCACATCTAGGTATCTGCTGTTAGGTGTGGCTTCATGTGATTTATTTCAAGTGTTTGAGTGTGACACATAGCTTTGGATGTGGCTGCATTTTTTTTCAATTAATTTCAGTGGAGAATTCGTGAAAACTGTTGAACTTATACCATGTATTTTTTGTGCTAGAGTAGGTTTAAGTTATGGGACTTTCACTTCTCAGTAGTACAAGAACAAAGCCAAGTTCTCATGGTATGTGCACATGGTGGGAATGTATAATTATTTCCCGGTTCTGTTTTGGATTTGTTTCTCGGAGTTTATGTGGTTTTTTGTTTTGTGGGGTTTTTTGGGTTTTTTTTGGTAGCTTCTCTCAGCTGATTTATAGGCAAAGGACTCCAAGTCAGAGAGGCAGAGTGGCAAGGACACAGAGTAAGCAGTAAAAGAGAGGAGTTGCCTCTCCTGCCTGCCCCCGCCTGGTGAATGGGTTCAGGTTGAGCTGGGGCCTGTGAAAATGTGTCTGAGTGGTCAGGCTCTGGGTACAGGAGCAAGAATAGCTGTGTGGGTGTTGGCTGTATGTGGAAAGTGGTTATAGGGTTACAAAATTATTAGCTAGTGATGGAATTGGAAGCTGCTCCTTTCCCAACCACAAATCCTAGTTAGAGTCCTGGTCTCTTCAGCTAAACTAGCTCGTAGTTTACATGCTTTGTCTCTAATCTTTCCTCACTGCTAAAAAATATACACACAAGTATATATGAAATATATACTCAGTTGCACTTATGAGTGGCTGTCTATCCAGATGGGCAATTTTGTCCCTTGACTGGAATATGGAGTTTAAAATGCATTCTGCTATAGAGAGTTTCTAGTCTCAAGTCTCACTTAACTTGCTGTATTGTGCTGTGTCATTATAGGTGATATAGAATTACCTTTGTTTAAGCTGCTTTTTGGTTTTGTCTCCTGCAGATGTTTCACGGTAATTTAAAGTTGTTTCATGACAGATACAGCTTTCCAAATGTTTTCCCTTGCCTTCATTCTGCCACCTTTTTTTTGAGCAATACCTATAATGTAGTGTGAAATTAAAGATAGGTATTAAGACAGTAGGCAACTGTTTAAACCTTTTTTTGCTGCTGGTTTTTAGCAATTAGGATTTCTCTCAGAATTACATGAGGTGATTTAAATGCAGGTAAAGGGCTAACTGAGTAGTTTTGGTTTTAACAAAAGCCATATAATGAGTTGGCCATTTCAGACATTTCAAATATTGAACTCAACTTCATTTCCCTTCTTTTCCAGTTGCTGCTGTAGTGCTATTCTATACAGCCCAAAGCCCACATAATATACCTCTGACTGAAGTCATTGGGCCGATATGGCTAATGTTGCTACTTGGGACTGTGCACTGTCAGATTGTTTCAACACGAACTCCTAAGCCACCTCCTAGCACAGGGGGTAAAAGAAGAAGGTATAGTCTGTGTTAAAGTACTTTATCATTTAGGATTGTTAAACTACTGTAAAGAACATGCATGGAAAAAAAATGTAGGGGGTTGCGGTCTCTGCTTTGGAAGAGATGAGAAACTGGTGCTCTGTTTTTATTGGAAACTTTAAAATGGGTGCTAGCTTTTATGCATTGGCTAATTTACGCATAATTTTATTTGAACTTTAATGCATTGAATCTGAATTTTTGCCTCAGAAAAGTTTCTATCTGAATAGTGGTAGTGTGGCAATGTTTATATTACTGCAAATTTAGTTTTATAACTCTGTGCAATACTGTCCAGAGATCTGTGGGCAGCATACATTAAAGATGCTCTCTGAAGCGTAGAACTTGTATTCCAAGCACTCCACTGACTGTGGTTTGCCACTGTGAGTTGTCCCATTAAAATGGGAAACCCTGCAGAAATGAATTTTGTAGTCTAAGCCTCTGATGATGAAGTGAAATTTATTTTGTGTTTAAACGTTATGATAATGTGCAATGCTTAGTTTTATTAAATGGAATTTATAAAATTTATATGATAAAGCTTTAGCAAAACACTTTTGAAGTCTTGCTTGTTTTTGCATGCTTAAACTGCTGAACACGTTACAGAACTAGCAAATTGCACTTACAAAGCTACCTTCCAATTTTAATCTCTTCTGATGAAGGAAATTAAGGAAAGCAGCACATTTGGAAGTACATAGGGAAGGAGATGGCTCTAGTACCACAGATAACACACAGGAGGGAGCAGTGCAGAGCTACGGTACAAGCACCTCTTGCAGTATTGGCGCTGTCTTCAGAGATATCTGGCATGCTGCTTTCTTTTTATCAGGGTTTGTATTTATTTAAGGCTACATATGTGTTAGAGATGCACTATCCCTTTTCTAAATAAGTAAACATTGATGTAATGATTAAACTTCTGTTGATCTACTTTTTTATTCTTAATAGTAAACTTACCTGAGTATTTGAAAATGTACTAATGTGTTCTTTCTTGACTTTTGCAAATGCTGATGCAATAGTTTTGAAAAAATATGGAATTATTATGGAATAGTTTGTGTTGAAAGGAACCTTAAAGATCATCTAGTTCTAACCACACTGCTGTGGGTAGGGACACCTTCCACTGGACCAAGTTGCTCAAAGCCCCATCCAACCTGGCTTTGCACACTTCCAGGGATGGGGCATCCACAGCTTCGCTGGGCAACCTCTTCCAGTGCCTCAGCACCCCCACAGTAAATAATTTCTTTTTTATATATAAAGCTAAACCTGCCCTCCTTCAGTTTGAAGCCATTACCCCTTGTCCTGTCTCTACGTGCCCTTGCAAAAAGTCCCTCTCCAGCTCTCTTGTAACCCCCTTTAGGGACTAGAAGGTGCTCTAAGGTGTCCCCAGAACCTTCTCTTCTCTGGGCTGAACAAACCCAACTTTCCCAGCCTGTCTTCATAGGACAGGTGCTCCAGCTCTCTGATCATCTTCTTGTCTCTCCTCTGCACTTGCCCCAACAGGCTGATGTCCTTCTCATGTTGGGGGCCCTAGAGCTTAGCACAGTACTCCAGGTGGGATCTCACAAGAGTGAGGTAGAGAATTAACTTTTAGTTAATTAGGAGTACTCTGTGTGGGCTATCAGGAATAAACCAACTCAGTTTCTCAATTTAACCCAATGAGAAAAGTTCAGCTCTTCAAGTTTACTGTCTTACATTAGCTGCTTATTACTTGGAAAGAATGCTTGTTGAACTCTGTCACTGTCATCAAATCACACGCTTTTTCTGAAGGAAAAGCCTTCAGGGTTCAAATAGGCATAGTGTTTAGTTTATAAATAAACATCAAAGGTATGTTTTGTAATGATTGGAAGAAACACCTAAACCTGTTAGATTCCAGAGCTGTCTTGGGAAGGATCAATCTGCTGATGCAGTGCTCTGGCCAATTAAAAATGTTTCCTTTTTTTAAAAAAAAAAAATTTATAGCAGTATGTGTTCAAGATCTGCAATACACACTGCATTTTGAGTGCTATGTATCAGCATGTATTAACAAGTGAAAATATGCTCATAAAATAGTGTGAAATTGAGAAAAGGGATACTGCAAGTTATTACATTGATATTTTGTTGTGCATGCTGCATCTTAAATATGGCAACACTAACATGTCTGTCATACCTGTGATATGTGCTCTTAACCACTGGGAAAATGTTATGTTACGTTCTGGGAATATCTACTTGAAACCTTGAAGAAGTTTTAACCGTGTTTTAACATATTGCAAGAGGAGAGTTCACTTGACTTTTTCCTGTGTAGATTAATTTAGGTTTGATAACCTGTAGGTCACAGTAATAGGCACCATGGTGTTCTTCAGGTCTGAATGCATTGCTTCATTACAGGTTGCGATTGTAGTCTTGTCAATTTTTAAATGTTTTCCATTCATTGAAGATACTGATCTTCACTAAGAAGAATTCCTCCTATTGGGCTCAAACTGTTTTCAGTTGAGAAGGGCTGTGTGGAACTTATTCTAAAGACTTGTTTAAACCATTTAATGAGAGGTAGTGTGTATATATATATATAGATGTTAAGCCTTCATGATTACCACTTAGCATGTACAGTATCTTCAAAGGATAAAAGAGCACAGAGTGACTGTAAATAGCCCTTAGTCCTTTGTCACCTCTTCAGTTGCAGAGGCACAGTTTGTACGTCTGGTGCCATGCAAACCACATGAGGAACTTGTCCAGTTAAAAAATAACCTTTTTGTTTCAACCATGCAGTTCGGTTTCTTCTTGTAATTTTTTTCATGGTAATGCAAGCAGCTTTGTCAGTGCAGTGGGATGGCAGAGTGAGGAAGCAAGAGCACAGTGTGGAGTACATTGACTACTTGGTAATGTTGCTTAAAGAAAATCTGAGGAAACCTCAGCGCAAGGAAGCTTCACAGTGACATCAATCCTGTTTCCTAAGACATATTTGGGACCTCTTTAGATAAGCACATTAGACTGTCTCATTAGTGTTTATTTACGGTTGTTTTCCACATATATTAAGCTTTGACATACATTTTCTGGAGTTTTAAATATAGGTTATAAATACATGATTTCAAAATTAATCTCAGAAATTATGTTGTCTGGTTTAGGGCAGGACCCTGTGTACTTAGACCATTTGCCTACCCTCAGGTCATTGGTAATCTGAAACTGTGTATTCAATAAACATCCTTTCGAATGGCAGAACTCAGTCTGACTAATAAAATATAATTCTGTGCTTTAATCTAGCACAAAGCAGTTTAGAAAATACTGATTAGTTTTACTGGAAAAGAAAGCAATATCCAAAGAGGTTATTTATGCAGAATATAGTACTGATTTGGGACTTTGCTCTATGTCCTTACTCCAGTGGAAATCTTATAACTTCTCTGAAAGTTTCACAGTGGCAACAGGGAGGAGAGTTTTTGTGACCAACCCCAATGGAAATACATTGCAATAGAGTACTTGACCGTGAAAATCTAAAGTGTTCCAGAAACTTAAATTAAGTATTCCTTAGTATTTTTTCTGGCTAAGGCATAAATAAGACTAAAAGTCATTCTTGACTTATATATTGCACACGTTCAAGACTTTTAAGACCTTGAATTTATTCATGGCATTGTCTGTCTTGCTCTAAGTACTTTTAGTTCCAGCATAAAACTGTAAAAGTTGGTTAATGATGTATATGTATATATATATGTATAGTAACTCTAGGAAATTATGCATTTCTGTCAGCTGGGGCAAAACTGTGGGGTTTTGGTTTTGGTTTGGTTTGGGTTGGGTTTTTTTAACACAATATAGTGCACGAAAGCCTAATATGAAGCCCAAATGTATGCTTTTCTGATTTGAGGCTTACACTTAAACTTAGGGATTCTTACAAAAGATAATTGGCTTTTATGTTAGAAGCAAATAAAGACTTTGGACAGGCTACCTATTTTTCAGAATGACCCTTAATTGATATCAGATGAGTAGTATTCCTCTTGTGATTTTAGCACTTACATGTTGCTGGAGTAGTGAAATCCTGTCTGAATGAACTGTACATACATGTCTAAGTTCTTTCTCTTATCTGTTCTTATTCAACTGTTTGAGGCTACTTCTTCCTGGTAGCTTTAAAGTTTCATATAAAATGTATAAAACCTTCTCAGTTCAAACTGGGAATAGTTGTCTTGTCAGTCCACTCCTGTTGTGGGGGAAGTGTCTCTGACTGCATGTGTGTGTGCACGTGATGTGAACTGTGTTTGCTTTTGCGCTGTTAAAAAGAAATTTTTTAATAGTGCTGGAAGTATATTTAATGAATTACAAATTGGCTGCTCTGGATTCCTCCTTATTGAAGATGATTTAATATTAGTGCTACTTCCTTAGTACTCACAGCTGACCTTATCGAAATTTTCACAGTGAGTTGCCACTTAAAGGCCAGTACTTGCTTTATTCCAGACATGGAACAGCAAATTTTTTCCATTCGGGAATAACCTGAGCTTTCTCTATCTTCATTAACTTGGCTAAACAGTGACATTAAGGAATGGCACAGAAATAAAATTCTAATGTGTTTACTGGTGATAGCTTGACCTTTTTGTCCAAAGCCTCGGTAACGTTTTAGATTATCTTAATGGACCTAGAAAATTCAAGCTCCTTATGTGAGCTCTCACACTGGCAGTCTGCAACCAGGAGGCTCACTGACTGATCTCTAGCACACCACACATGCTAAAGCATGTGCTGGCTCTTTACTTCTGTAAGCTTATAATAAAACTTAATCCATGCAAATATATAGTAGCTGCAGAAAGTGTTTCTGATGGTTTTGTATTCTTTTAGAAGTTAAGTTGGCCAAGAATTTTGGAAGTAGGTCAGGGAATACTAGGTGAATTCCATAGCTTCATACAAGAGAGGTGGAGCAGCAGTTCCTTTGCTTTGAAAGAAATATAAATGTTAACTTTTTTCTAGTTAGGGGCGAGGAAAGGAGATTAAAGATGGGAAAGGAGGATGAAACACCAGAGTAACATTGTCCCTTCTCTTTATTATTTTGTCTGCATTCCAACAGCAGAATTGGTCCTTTTTGGGTTTTGTTGTTGTGTTTTGGTTTTTTTTGGTGTCATTGTTGTTTTTTAGGTTTTGTTTGTTTGTTTCCCCCCCCATTTTATCCAGCTCTCCCTAATGAATTTTTGTGTTCAGCACTCCGCTTTATGTGTGGGATACCTTTTCTTGGAAGGAATGTAAGGTGACTATCCAAATTCTCCCAATTTGTTTGATGTACATACTAAAGAGGAATTTAATCTTCTGCTGTGTAATCCAAGCCCTCACAGAATGCCTCACTCCTTAAAGAGAAAGGCAGTGCATATTCCCTCATAGGAGCACAAGATCAACTGAATGGATTCTTGGTAGTTCTATGATCTTTGTCCAATGTTCTGCTCATAATAAAAATATAAAATTCTGGAAGCTTTATTTATAACACTCTCAGCTTGCTCTCTCCCCCCTGCCGCTTGCCCAACAAGCATTCTGAGAATCTAACAAGCAAAATCTAACTTACTTTGAGAATACAGAATAATCAATGATTAAGACTACTGAAAGTAGTCTCTGCCAGTAAGGTAGCAAGCCGTTATTCCTTTTCATTCCTTCATCCACCTCACTTTCTAGTTTGGAAGTGTAATCATCAAAATGTTTGCTTTGAGAAAGCTTTTTTCTTACATTAGTCTTGCTGCTGTATCTATTGACTAGTAGAGGGCCTTGGTTCTAGAGGATGTTATGGAAGACTGTTCACCATTATAAGTGGTCTTAAGATTTTGTGCTTTGAAAAAAGGTTTAATTATTTTGTTTGTAAGATATAATTAAAAATGTTACTCGGGTGTTACAAGATAATACAGAAAAGGGTAAATCCCCTTCTGTTTAGCAGAGTTGTCAATAAACAGTGTATTTCAAACAAAAAAATATCTGTGTACAGAGTAATAAAAAGCATGTTTGCAGCTTCAGGAAATTGCATGCTTGCTTTGAATTAATAATTCTTACAGCAACTTCTATGATACCTCTTTTCTAAGAGATGGAATAGAGGAGTTTCTCATTTACATTTGAGGCTTGTGGTTCTTCTATTGCCAAAGTTGCTGTGAAAGTTTTAGTTTTAAAACATATGTATCCTTTTCTCTTCTTTCAGTAGATAATGGTGCACGTTTCATTCACTCTGACAGTTTATACTTTCCTGAAATTGTTACAAAATAATGGGTATTATTTGGAAGATTAAATAATTACAAATACTGCATCAAATGCTAATGTTGTTTGTTTGTGGTCATCTTCGTTGTAGAACTAAAACAGGATCTGAGAGGCATAAGCAGCATTTAGACTGGGAAATAATTGAGAGAATAATTAATGTATGTATTTGTTTTAAATATAGATCTAAGAAAGCAAAAAACTCAATAGATAAATCCACTGAGACTGATAATGGCTACGTGTCCCTTGATGGGAAAAAGACAGGTAAAGGCAGTGAAGAATGTGTGCAGGCCCACGAGCGTCGCTGTGAAGTGATCAGGCCAGAAGAGACAGGGTGGAGCACTTCGACAGCGAGAGAGGTCTTCAGCAATCACAGCCATCACAAAGTAAGTGTACTTGTTGCTTTTGAAGGAGGATTATTAATTCATCAAATGATGATGAAGTCAGAATGAAAGTGATGAAGGTTCGTCTCGGAGCAAAAACTTCACTTTGTTGCTCTGCAGGAGGTGCTTTCTCAGCAGTGATAGCAAGGTTCAGTTGTCTTATCAGTTCCAAGCTTTTTACATTCTTTATGAAATTCATCAAATCAAAGATTTAAAAAAAAATGATTTTGAAACAGTTTTAAATTTCTTTGATAGAATGGATGAGATGTTGTCTGTGTTGAACTTGCTTTGTGAGAACACCCACATTAAAGAGAAATTTGCAGAGACTAGAACAGGATCCTCTCTTCTCTCCCTCTCATCTCTTCCTCTGAAGAAAATCAAAACATTTCAGTATGAAAAGATTTCAATGCTAGTGCAAAGTAGAGAAGACACCCCAGACTGTTCTGCCTGTACCTATTTCTGTCTGCAACTTAGCTGTCAAAAAGAGGAAATGTCCTGCCCCTGAAGCATCTCAGAAAATGGAGTTTGTCATGGAAGAGAGAATGATGCTGCAAGGGGAGGAAGGATTTGTCGTATTCACAGAGAGCAGCTTTGCTATTTTTGTCCTTTTTGTGTTTCATTGATGACAGGAAGACTCCCAAGGAAACTAGAGGATCCGTTTTGGTGATCTCATAACAAATGAGAATATACAAAAAAGCTTTTCACAGTTGATCCTTTCGCTGCCCTTTTTTCTTCCTGTTACTGTAAGGGCTACTTTAACTTTAGTTTAAAATCAGCGAAATGAAAAGTGAAATAAATTATTGATCTCGGCATGCAGTCTGTAGCACCTTATGCTTGGGAGAAGGGGTAAATGTTAGTTTTATACTTTGTTTGTTGATAATTCAGTGTTAGAGTGTCTGCTATCACAGTTTTGTTAGGGTGTTTTTTGGTGTGGGTTTTTTTGGGGTTGGTTTGTTTGTTATAATTTTCTTCCCCAATGTAAATACATTTCCTCTAAGCCTTTCTTGGTAGGTTCAATTGAGACAAAATCACATCTAAAATAGGAATGTTGGAATTTTTCTTGGGTATAATATAAACTAGCTCTTCATTTGAAAAATGTTTATTTTGATATTACAATTTCTGTTTCATGACGCTAATGGTACCAATTAATTTTGACACTTGAAAACACACCAATATAGAATCATAGAATCATAGAATTAACTTAATTAATATCTGGTTTAACTGAGCATGAATACTAAAGTTGTAGAAAGAAATTTGATTTCAGTAGTTGAGAACAGGACTTAAGTGTATATGACTGTAAGTCTTACTAGTACTGTATTTCTTGCACTAGGATGCTCACAGGACTGTGACAAATTTATCAGATGAAGTTTCCAGTGAAGAAGGGCCTGAAACTGGATATTCTTTACGTCGCAATGTAGAACGCACTTCTAGTGATTGTACACTTCGAAACAGGAAATCTCACCATTACAAGAAACATTATCCTCTGGAGGTATGTTCATTTCTATTGCTTCTTGTCTGCAAATTGTTAAAACTTCTTGACTTCTTAATGAATAAATATGTTTTCCTCAAACTTCTTTTTTCTCCTGTATTAGATTTTAGGAGTCTGTTAGTTGGAAGTCATGTTGATGGGGGACAGAGATTTTTTTTTTTGTTTAGTTTAATCACAGTGTTTTGAAATTAGATGGTTTTATTTACTTTGTTTGAGCTTCATCCTATTTTTCAATTTGTTAGAAGGAGTCCAAAATATGTTCTGTAGATCTTGCTTCAGGTTATGGCAACTCTGTTACTGTCTCTTGACACCAGTTATCTCCTCTAGAAACTTACTTTGTTACAGAAACAGTAATAATTGGCAGTATGCAAATTTTCATCATGCTCCTGCTCCTGTTTCTCTCCATTTAGTTTGTATTTTGGATTCACTGGCTTTCTTGAGGAGAAGTCTGATTGACTCTGAGTTTTCCGTTCCCTTATGCTTGTTGAAACAATTTAAAATATTGTCATGAAGTAATTTATTTTTTAAAAAAATTATGTTCTTTTTTGCCAATGGTATGCAACTTAACAGATACGCAGAACACTTTAAAGGCTGTATTGCTGTTTTTTCACTAAGACTATGACCAAAGAGTATAAAGAATAAAATCAGCTTTGACAAAAATCCACTGCCACTCCACTGGGTTTGATAGGCAGAGCCTCATGAGTAGGCTCTCTACTTGATATAAGAAATGTCTCCTTGGAAGGGTTCAAATGTTGCTTTCTCTGATCACAACTGCAAAGCCTTGATGGTTTGCGTAGGAAACTGTACTAGATGATCTTCTATCCTTTCATTTATTTCCCCCAGACTTTGATTGAAAAGATCCAGAAGGCTTATTGATTTGAGTGTTTAATGCCTCTTGCATGTGTGGTTTGGGATAATTGAACAGATCGATACTTGGAACTGTTTGTTTTGTATTACAGAAGATGTCTCTTGACTGTATCCTTGTGCAGCTGTAGCACTTCACAAGAGGAGGCAGAAAAACACTATTACAGCTGATTTTTTGTTTTCTTTTTTTCCTCACTTAACTATATTTTCTCTTGCATAAAGTGCTTCAGAGGTAGGAACGCTGTGTGGATGCCTTCAGAAATTCCAGAAACAAAATTCACTCCATGTGTAGTTCTGGCAGTACTGTTTCACCCTTGTTCTCCATTTACTGCTCTGACTGTTGCCATGAAAGAGGAAGCCTTTCTTTGTGGTTATCCACTCGCCTCCCCCACACAATTACAAAGAAAATGAAACAATAGTTTTAGAATCAGTGAAAGCTTTCTTTGTATTAAAAAAAAATAAATTAGTGAAGTCAGTGGATATACTCTCAAATTCTGTCCCACATTTTCTTTTTACCTTCATGTTTACTTGTCAATTTAATTGTTGTTTAAGCAAGCTCTTTTTAATATTCTTACTTTATTAACTTCAGCCCTCAATGGTACCCAGTAGTGATTGCTTTCTATAAATATCTTAATTTTTAATTCTTAAGAAAAAAAATAGTTCAGACTATTTCTGCATTGATGTTATCTCTCATTTTGTAAAACAAGGAGGAGTTCAGGCCAAATTTTTCTAAATATTTATTTACAAAATTGTTTACATAAAATACATGGTTTTCAGAAAGATTGAAGAGCATTTCTTTAGATAGTAATGCATTACAAATCATAATAAATTGGTATGTCTGTTGAAACGTTGCTTAATTTTTTTTCAGTGTAAAAAATTGTATATGTTCTCAAGAGAAAATAGTAAAAAGAAATAAATTTTGTGTTAAGAGGGAATGGAAATTGCCAGAGGATGGTAATGTGTAGGCTGGTACTGCTTTTAATGCTTCATCTCTGTGTTGTAGGAAATGGATTCTGCTTATTATGAAATGTAGTTAAAACTCCACATTCTTATGCTGAAGACAACAATAGATTATTTCATGTGTATGCATTGAGAGATTTTAATGTCCCATACTTTATCTAACATCTGGGTAAAATTTGAGTTTAATAAGGCATACTTGTTTCTCAAGTGCAGGTTGTTTAAAATAATTAAAATTTTATGTATAACTGTGCAGATTATTCATATAATTGGCATTATCTAGGTGTACCCTTTCCTCTATACCTGATGCATTACTGTCTTCAAACAAGCTCTCTCTGTCTTTGAGAAAGTATGTAAGTAGTAACAATGTGATTTGAGACTTTGAGAGTCAATTCTCCAGGAGTTTGAGACACAGCTGGAGGCTTGATGGTTGCTGTTAAATTCCAAAGTAATGAGTTCTAAAAAACTGTAAAGTTGTTCCTTTTAATAATTAATATGATTTGATTCTTTTCTATGTGAGCCCCTCCTCAACAAAGCAGGAGTCATGGACTGTTGTTTTTTTGTATAGTGTCTTAACATGTGCAACCTCTTAGGTACGCCTTCAGTAAACATATAAATCTTTCTGGCGAGAAAGATAGTGGATTGGAACATAAAAATCCCAGATAAACACAGGTTAACTAATTTGAACGTTATAACTGTTCTTCCAGGAAACGGTGTAGAATAAAAAAGCTGCATTAATTCCAATGCAAATTTCAATTGCAGGATACACCTAAATCTGGTACAAGCTGCAGTTCTCGGTGTTCAAGCTCCAGGCAGGATTCGGAGAGCGCGAGGCCGGAGTCGGAAACCGAAGACGTGCTGTGGGAGGACCTGTTACACTGTGCAGAGTGTCACTCCTCCTGTACCAGCGAGACAGATGTGGAAAGCCCTCAAGTGAATCCCTGTGTGAAGAAAGAATACAGAGACGACCCCTTTCATCAGGTTGGTATCTGCCAATTTTGATTTTTTTTACACTAGCTCAGAATTTTCAGTTTTATCACATGTCACAGGAGGCCTGGGAGAAAGAACTCTGTAACAGAAAGTAACAAAGCCAAAGCGATTTGATAGAATTAAAACTATACTTTTAATCCTGAGTAGGATTTCTCCTACTCAGTCATTAATTTGTCAAATGAAGAGGATATGACAATGTGCAAAAATGGAATAGCTTATAGAATATTTGAGTGTTTGAATCGTACTTCTAGTTCGGCGCAAATACTGATTGACTGAAGTTTCCTCTGATGAATGGTTCTCTTTGGTTGGGTTTTTTTTCTGGTTTGGGTTTTTGTTTTGTATGTCATCTTTCAAACAGAAAGATGACATACACAGTATCTAATGTTATATATATGAATATATATGATGTCACATGTCATATATGCCTAAATCTATTTACTTATAATTTTTTTTGCCTGAAACCTAGTGATTTTATTTCTCTTCTTTATTGGTATTCTGTAGCAGCATATAGCCAGTCATTTCTGAAAATTTGGTGTATTTTTGGGCAGCACTTCAGTTGTGAGCTATCTTAGGCTAATGCATTATTAATACTTGATCATTAGCAATCAATCAAGTTTTAATCTCCCTTTGATGAAAACTGTTCATGTGTGCCATTCAGTGCCAGTTTTATTTGTAGTTCATGTCTTATCTTTAATTACATTGCTAATGTAAACCATTTAAGCAAAGAGATGGAGAGAATGTGAAATATTCTTCTACATAAACAAGTCATATATATGGGTAGTGCATCATCAGAACTAACGAGTGTCATGCAAGGGATGATGTTAATGCTACTGAGGAAAAGACTTTCAAAAGACAGGTTCTTCACTCATAGCCAGAATTGAAAATGCAGTATTTTTGATTTTAGAAAGTTGGGCCCCCCAAAGCCAAGCCTTCTCCCCACCCCACCTCCAAGAGAAAAAATCCCCCAAACCCAAAAGAGATAGTAGTTTGGATTTCATGCAGACTTTGCTTTTTTGATTTATTTTTTTAGTTCTGCTTGCTTGCATTGCCTGAAACACTAAAGTGTAAGCCTTGCAATAGTGAATTGAACTGCAGTGTGTATATTGACCTTCTGCAGTTGAAGGTTTTTCTATTTGATGCAGATTTTGAATTTTTGAGTTTCAGCTCCTGATGTTGATACTCCCTCTAGAGGAAGACTTTGGGAATCTGTGGCTAAGAAAATCCTGCAAAAAATGTTTGCATTGTTTAAATAATATAAATAATTTTTTTTTCATCCCATGGAAATAAAAAGGGAGATAATTAAACACTTAGCAAAATACAAAGATTTCAGATAAATACTGATAAAGCAAGCAATAAAATAAAATAAAGGTTTACTTTTAATCAATGATAAGTTAAAATTAAAAAATATTATCATGCCCTTTTCCCAGCCAGCACCACCACTTTCAGTAATATGATGGACATAGTGCCAGGTGACTAAAGCTGAGAGCAATTTTAATCACCTGAATGGGAGAGGAGTGAGAGGGCTGAGGAAAGTCAAGAATTGGTCTCAGCAGAACTTGTCACATCGACATTTTTCATATCCTTCAGTTTTCACTTGGCTCTGTGGTTAGAGAAAAAGATCCCTCAGCTCTAAGTGCATTCAGTAGATTGGCCTGGGATTACTTGGCTCTTGGAGTAGTGTGGATTGATTAGACACCTATCTCTGAGTCTGAGACCTCTGAGTTACTTTGCGTATGGGGGGTCTTTATCCCTAACGGGGATTGTAAAGAACACAAATACCAACAAGAGCAAATAAAAAAAAAAAGGTGTTTTCCTTGGACTCAACCTGAGAAGAATACTTTTCAGAATGCTAGGGGGAAAATAATAATAATTTAAAAATCCATGCAACATGGCAGAATTAAGGATGACTTATAAGTAGATCCTTATTTTCATATTTCTCTCTTCTTTGATATGTTTGAATGAAAAAAATGCCAAAAAATCCTTAATTACAGTAACTCATCACTAATAGAAAATGGAGTTTGGAGAAGGAGAGACCCCTGTACTCCCAGTTATTTCTTGGAAAAGAAGTAGATGGTTTTGAGGGATGATGTTAATATAAAGTAGAAATAAATGCTATACAGCAATATTTGTCAGTCTAAAGCGTGTTTTTTTGTCAGTGTGTGACAAAGGCATATTGACGTGCCAATAGATTTTTCACTCTAATGGAGTGTATTCCTTATCTTTCCCAGAGTCATTTACCTTGGATCCACACTTTGAATCCAGGACTAGAAAAAATAAGTGCAATTGTATGGGAGGGTAATGACTGCAAGAAAGCAGATATGTCTGTGCTTGAAATCAGTGGTATGATAATGAACAGAGTGAGTATTCATTTTACTTTGTGCAGATATTGTATTTAGAGGTCTAAGCACTACCAAAAATAAGCTTGTTTTATGATTAGTGTTTTATCTTTGTCTATTGTTGGTTTGGTTTGGTTGGTTGTGAGTTTTTTCATTTGTTTGTTTGGGTTTTTGTTTAAAGTTTCTGTTACTCACATTATTGTTCTATGGCTTACATCACTAATTTACTTGTAACTTGCAGATTAAAGAATTATTAAATCTTGAGTGTTGGGATAATAAAATGTGTTTGTATTGTTAGGTACTTGCTAACAGAGCCAACCCCTCTTATTGTTACAAAGCAATGCTGTGAATATTTGTATTCATCTCCTTGATTCCGAAGAACAAATAATGTTAGGGATATACAGATCTGAGTATTTGGATGCTGAAGTTAGGACTGGAGAAGAAAGCTTTCCTCTCTAAGCAAACATCTAAGAGGATCAGTGGGATATCTCATTAGTCCTCCCTCTTTTTCCCAGAACTCCTTTTCAGAAAACAGTTGGAAAAGCTTTAAATTGATGTCATGCTCTTATTCAATACAGACAGTATTTTGTAGGGTTGAGCATAAAATCCTTGCAGAACTTAACTCTGCCTAGTTCTGACAAGTTGATACTTACCATCTCTTACTTGTTAAAAAGCAACATATTCACATTCCGAGGTCTGATCTCTGCCTGACTCAGGGACGTTACATGTTTGGGGACAATCCACGGCAGAAGTAAACTGAGCAAAGCCATAGCCCGCACAACAGAACTCCAGTCCTGCCTGCACTCTAAACACTTTGATTCCATTAAAAAGTGTACAACTTAAAACCAGAACACAAGTGGGAGCAACATACAGGATCTCAGCAGCACAGTCTGATTGGTGCACTTTACTAATTCAGTGTTCAATGAATTTTCAGTGCAGGAACAGATTTTAATTATAATGTTATGTTGTTGGGTTTTTAAATTATTTGTCTTACTTGGTTCCTGTGCAGTAAGTGCTCTTTGAGGACTTCTTTTTTTTTTAATAGTAAAGTATGAAGATGCTTGGTTGAAGTTTTCATATAACTTATCAGGTTATAAAGTGTTCTTTGTGATAAGACAGAAACATTAATATTTTATTTATTGAATTAGTGCCAAATTCATTCCAAACTGAAAAATATACCTTGTTTTCTTTCTCTTTTTTAGGTGAACAGCTATATACCAGGAATTGGTTATCAGATTTTTGGAAATGTTATCTCTTTAATCTTGGGGTTAATGCCCTTTGTCTTTCGACTTTCCCAAGCTAAAGACTTAGAACAACTAGCTACACATTCTGCCGCTGAACTTTGCATGACTGCGTTCGGATCAGATGGAGACATTCTGGTTCTCTCAATGGTTATTATAAGTTTCGTGGTCCGTGTGTCTCTAGTGTGGATTTTCTTTTTCTTGCTATGTGTAGCAGAGAGGACGTATAAACAGGTACGAACCAAGAGGCTTCATCTGAAGCAAAACAAAGTTTGATGTTTGCTTTTTTTGACTTTCTGGATATTTTAAACTTGTTTTCTTCAGCACCCTATGATTCATAGAACAGTGATGACAAATACTTCAGTGGGCTTACGGTTTAGATGATTCAATTGCTTGTTACTGCAATGTAAACTTCTAAGAGAGCAACATTACTAGCAGCAGAATGTAGATACTTATTGGTCTGCAAAAGAAAATTGTTTAAACTTGCTGTTCTTAGACTGTAGTCAAAATATGTGATGTAATACAGTAGAATAGAATTAACCTGCTTCTAATAGTTGTAATTTCTGTTGAAAGTAACTCCTGTGATACAGGTGCTCTCTAATGTAAATGATTGGCAGCTTTGAGGTTTTTTTCCAAAATTTTAAAAGCTTAGCAGCTCCGTTGTTTAAAATTTGAAGAAAGGAACTCCAAGTGTAGTTAAATTTTGTTTATCATTACAATATGGAGACTTTTAAAATGTTTAGTGTATTTCCTCTTTTTAATAATACTCTGCACTTATTTCTGCTTTATATTAACATATTTTAATTTATGCTGGTTCGCTGTACATTACTTTGACATATTATGAGAAATCTTTTCTCTGTTTATTTTTTTAACTACCCCTGAAAATCAACTAACAGTTAATTTCTTTTTTCTTCTCTGCAGAGGCTACTCTTTGCCAAACTTTTTGGTCATCTCACATCTGCCAGAAGGGCAAGAAAATCGGAGGTTCCTCACTTCCGCTTGAAGAAAGTACAGAATATAAAAATGTGGCTTTCTCTCAGGTCCTATCTAAAGGTAAAATAATGTATATTTTTGGTTTAATAAAATTTTAATACATTTAAAAAAATTTAAAACAATATGTATTTCTGATTTAACATAAAATATCTCCTATGCTTCTGATGGAAGACTGGTATTCTAATCTGAGTATATATATCTCCTGTGCACTTACTGTTGGTGCATGTGTGTTCCATATATGCTTCATTTTAGTGACCCTGGACCAGCAGCGTGTGCAGATTGTGACGAAGTAAATGTCTGGTTTTCACCTTGGAATAAAGTCTGAATGTGTTACTAATGCTAGCAGAAAAGTCTCTTGGCTGATTATGTTGGTTGAAAAGTGACCACTTGTAGCATAATACCGACAATATCTTATTGTAAGGGCCTCACCAGATAGTGTCATTAACACACTTTATTGTGTTATTAATCTTTATTAACCTGTAAAGCAAGACCATTTATGTATTTATTTGTGCTGTGAGTGTATGTGCGCCAGGTGAAGCTACAAATCATGCTCATGTGTTATCTGTAAGATATTTTCTTCCCTGAAATCTGCTATCAGTAGCTTTTAGAAGTAGGGAAATGTTTACGAAAACATTGAGGAGTGGAGTGTGGAGACTGGAGAGTGTGGAAAGTGGGAACTATAAGCGGGCAAAATTTTTAATGTAAAGCAAAATCTTAAATTTGAAAGATGCATCATTTTAAGAGGAATTGAGGTGATTAATTTACATCACCCCCTTGAGTTATGGAATTATCTGTTAGGGACATTGTAAAAAAGAGGTATCCTTCAAACTTTACATTTGAAAGACATATCTTTTTCTTTGTAGTCTGTAGTGTGGTGCTGGTTGGGGTGAAAGGAGGATAACATCACTTGGGTAATAGAATGTAGTTTTGATGCATATGGTAGCATTGTTGTGGAGAGAATGTCTTGCCTTCTTTCCTCACAAACACATTTACATATTTCACCTTTTCTTATGGCACCAGGAACATTTGTATAATAGTGTGGCTAACAAAAAAAGCAGTCAGTGGTCAGAGACAGGTGCATAAGGAATGGACCCAGCTGAGAAATAACCAGTCAAGAATAGTAATTTTGACCTCCATCTGTTGCTTTACTTGGCTGACAGGGCAGCTCTGTAATTGCCTGTGCCAGCACAGTGCCAGGAATGGAGACAAGCAGCTGAGGAGCAGGGCTGTCTTCTTGCAGTGGTACTGCTGGCACAAACTGACAGAGCATTTGCCCCAAACACACCTGCATATTAAACTGTCTGTATTTGTGTCTACCTATGAAGATGTGAGCAGGGGCATAGACATATGCCCAGTCTCACACAGGCCAAACACTCCAGCTTGCTACAGAAGTACTGTGTGCATCCCTGCGGTAGTGCTTTGCACTTCAATTTTTTGCCATAGTTAAGCTTCCTATCTCTTTCCCCAAGTTCCAAGGTTGTACCTTGCATGTGTACACTTTCCATTCTTCTCACTTTTATACAGTGGCATGTCTGGAGAATAAACTTGAGAAGTAAATGTATGTGTTAAGTTGTGCAGGTTTCGGTGCAGCACTGGATGTCTAATTCTTTAACTAGAAACAAAAAAAAAACAAAAGAAGAAAAGCTCAGTGGGTAAAAACAACTCTTGTGTGTCAAAAGGAGGCAAGTGATGAAAAATACCAACAATGTGAAGTCATACCTTGATATCCTGTTGTGATCTGGTGTCCAGAAATCTTAGGTTAGCTCAGATTTGATACTTGGGATTGAAGCCCAGTACTGTGTCAAATTTATGTCAAGGAATGCTGCCTAAATAAAAGTTGCTGCACATCATGAAGGAGCTGACTGAACAAATGGTGAATAATTTCTTTTCTCACAGTTATCTTTCAATGCTTGTATCTGAATTCATCTCATGTGCCTTCAAGGGTATTCAAACGTATTGATGTTATTGAGATCTAGTGTGTTGCATACCACTTAGATTGCCACATGGTGAGCCATGGTGAAACACAGGTACAAGATGTGATGCTAATTAGTTATGCTACATATCAGTGCTGATTGGGTAGGTTTTCATTCATATATTTGCATATCCATTATTTTCAGCGTCGAGGTCCTCAACGCTCTGTGGATGTAATAGTTTCATCTGCCTTCCTACTGACTATCTCAGTTGTGTTTATCTGCTGTGCACAGGTGAGGAAAATTTACCTGTATAGACACAGCCGTGACTTAAATAGTTTTTAAAACAATTTTGAGTGCCTTTTGCATAGTGATTTCTAGTAAGCTAGAAGTCCACAGTGAAAAACCAGTACTAGCTGTTACAGCTTTTCAGAAGATTGAGCTCCATTTTCTATTGTTCATTTCATTTACTTGATTATTTTTCTATAATAGCTAAAGAAACTTATTTATAGCATAATTCCTAACATGACCTTGACAAATGAGGAGGCTGGGCAATCACCAATGGTACGGAGTTTATCAAGGGCAAGTGATGGATTCTCCACCTGGAACAATGTGATTCTTGGGGTTGTCCTGTGCAGGAGCAGGAACTCCTTGCCAACTGAGTATATTCAATGATTCATCCTCTTTCATTTTTCATTGTGGTTTCTTTTACATTTTACATTCAAACACACTTCTGCAAAGACAGTTGAGAGTGACCTTGATGATTTTTGTGGGAAACAAGCTTGTTGGCTATATTTGCCTGCCCTCTAGTGGAATATCTTTTAGTAAGCAAATCTATGTTTAAAGATTTCTATTGCTTAAGGTTTTTCTTGGAGCTTCTGTTTCAAAATGCAGGGGAGCTTCTGAACAGTTTCTGGTTGTATTTTCTTTATAGTTTCTTCTCTGGTTAACTCTATTGTGTTTGCTTGGTAGCTAACTATAAGTATTTTATTAAGAATGTAATTTAGCAATAACTCTCATATAAAATTTAGTACATTTGAGGGTGTATTTTGGTTTTTATCCCGTATAAAGTGTCTTTGCAAGTTTGAACATGAGTTTAAAACTGTTTCAGAGTGCTTTTTTTTTTTTCTATTGCTTTAGGGACATGAAAAAAAGAAGTCTTAAGTTCTGGTTAAGCCTTTCAGAACATATATTGTCTCAAACCTTGTATCTTTGAATCATAAATCGACACTGTATCAAAACTGTTACATGCCTGAAACCCTGATGTATATTTTTTACTAGGAAATGTTTCTCAGAGCTATGGAGATGTCTATTTTCTTATGTTGTAATGTAATTATTATTTCGAATTAAATTTTGATGTTTTTCTTCCACTCTTTTGTTTTCAGCTGCTTCATATGCATGAGATCTTCCTTGATTGTCACTACAACTGGGAACTTGTAATTTGGTGCATTTCACTAACTCTTTTTCTCTTAAGATTTGTCACTCTTGGATCTGAAACTAGTAAAAAGTACAGCAATACCTCAATATTACTTACAGAGCAGGTGAGAATTTGTATAGACCTATATTTTTATATCTAAACAAGTCCTTCATCTGTCAGGTGTTAGACATTTTAGATGTATTAAAATAGTTTGGATTAGGGAGTTAATTATGGTGTGATGAAACAACCCTTTACAACCTGAAGCTCAGTTTCTGAGGTAACTGTGTGACTTTGTTCAAAAGTTGTAAGGAATATTGAGATGGCTATATCCCAATTTCTGTTTAAGTGAGTGAACTTAGAGGTACCAGTATGAGTCATTTGATGTAATTTAAGATCTAACAGAACACAAACATAAAAAGTAGTTTTTAAATAGGAAAAAGAAACCTAAAATCTTAAAGTATTGGACAGGAGAGTAAAAGATCTGAAAACAAAGTTATCCTCTATGAAGTGAGTCACTATTTCCAGTCCAGTAACTTTGCTAGATTTCATGGATTACATATAGTCTCCTCTTAACTCCTTGGAAACATTGTCTTTCAGTCATCTGTCAAGCTTGGCTTTTGGTCTATGTGTGTTTTTTTCTCAGGAATGTTCTGTGCAGTGTTTGTACTGCAAAATTCTCTTCTCTGCCTGGTGTTGCTGATAGCTTTCCGAGCTAAGCATGTTCAATTAGTATTAGGTAAGAAGAACCTTCTTGGAGAAGTTTCACACTAGTACAAAACAGCATTCAGGGCAAGATAAACAGGCAGTTCAAGAAACCTTCACAGGTTTTCTACAGAAAATGTGTTAAAGTTGGAATATAAAATCTTCCAAACTGTGTGTCCCGAAGTCAGGATGTGAAGCCTACGACAGAGGGTATAAATGACTGAGTGTTTTGCTCAATGAGAATTCATTCTGCCTTTGCCTGAGGTGATGAGGCTGGACACTGAGAAGCCCCACTGCCTGTCTGCCGTGTCCTCAACGTACTATTTTGCATGAGTCTGAAACCTCTCAAAGTTCCTGGGCCTGGAGAGCTTTGCACTGTTCTGTTGATCCACAGAGTACAGATGGCCTAATGTTCCAGTGAAGTTTATGTCTGCTGTTTCTGGAATGAAAGTGGAGGGAAGTGTTTGTGATAAGGATTGGAAAAAAAAATGCAGAGAACAAGGGAAGAGAGGGATTGTCAACCCTTTATTTTGCTTTCGCAGCTTTCTATACGATGCTCTTCACAGGAGTCACTGTTTGAACATTTTAATCTAGCATGGACATTGAAAGCAGCACTTTCTGCATGTCCTCAGAACTTAAAAAAAAAAGTAAAAATAAAAATTCAGGAAGTGCTATGTCATCAGACACATATCTTTGTATTGAATCTAGCTTATCTTGTTATAAGTATTTTTCTTCAGAAGTGCCCGAGAGCCTTATGAAATGAAAACCAAAATGGAATGCACAGTTGTTTCTCAGAAAATGAAAATACACGCTTCATCCCAGATAGAACTCATTTTGGACTGGTTTCACTTGGAGGCTGGATACTACTCTTTATAGTGTTCTTGAGAAGAACTCATGAAAGTCTGACATTTTGGCTTTTCGTGAGAGGTCAAGCCCAAACAATTGACTGACACTCACTTTTATCTAAAAAAGCACATCTGATCTGGTGTCCTTGAAAATCACACACTAGAGATATTAGGATTACTGAGAAGAGAACGAAGCTGTAAAACAAACAGAAAAGTACAATAACAAAAAAAAAACAAAGAAGCCTCAACTCCCAGATTCAATTTAAATGCGTCACGGATAAGATGAAATTGCAAATTCTGCGTTCAACCAGCAACGTTCCAGGCACTTCTGTGTGCTTTAAATTCAACCTATGAATTTAATAATTAGGAGTCATAATGGGAAACTAAAAGATCAATTGCTTTACGTAAAGTCATTTTTTGACTGTATGATGTGTGCCTGTAATTTTTGAAGTTCTTCTGAAAGTGTTTTTAATTGACCTTATAAATTTGTTGAGCAAAAAACAATGTATGGTCTGATCAAAGTTGTTATCTTGCCATTTTTGAGTCTCAAAATAGATGTGGTAGGTGTCTGTGCATATACACATTTAAAATCCTTTCCTGATTCAAAGGCCTAGTTCTATTTAATATCTTTACTGATGATCTGGATGAGGGGATTGGGTGTAACATTAGCAAATTTGCAGATGACACCAAGTTGGGAGGGAGTGTCGACCTGCTGGAAGTCAGGAGGGCTCTGCAAAGGGACCTGAGCAGACTGGAGAGATGGTCTGATTCCAGTGGGATGAGGTTCAACAAGGCCAAGTGCCGGGTCCTGCACTTTGGCCACAACAACCCCCTGCAGCGC
>JAWMRA010000041.1:11118698-11139357 GCA_035584735.1 Pseudotriccus pelzelni | reverse complement strand
TTAATATACCTTAGAATATATTTGGGTTTTTTTTTTTTTTTTTTTTTTTTTTAATCTGTAAAAATCTTACAGTGGCCTTTTAGGGAGAACTAGTCATATTCAGTTACTTTATTTAAATGTCTGTGGCCCTTATTTCAATAACCACCTTACAAAATGTGATTAAATATAATGGCCAGTGATTAAATATATCATAACATTATATAGCATCACTTCCTTTCTGCAACTTTGCTTCTGTAGCTTGCTGAGTGTCATCCGAAGAACTATTTCAGCACATTGCTAAATTGTTCATTTTTTATTTTGTTGAAGGTTGTCATCCCAAAATAAGAAGTTAATGGCTTTTCAAGACTTTTTTCCTTTTGATTTGCTTTTGTATGCAATAGAAAAGAAAAAACTAGCCTTTGTCTGGTGTAGAATATCAAACATATGTTGTTTGAGAAGGAAAGCTGATGTTTCAAAATCGCTAGAAGGTCGAAAGAGAGCAAATTTGTACTCTTAACTTTCTCAGAAACAGTGACCTGAAAAAAATATTGAAATGTTCAATATACTGTTCTCCTATAACAATGAAGAGTTTAATAATTTTTCAAATATTTCAAGGCACTGGAAAGATTGATTTTCTTCACTCAAGGTCCTCACAAAGTACTAAATTATACTAAAGTCTTTTAAAAGAAATTACACTTTAGGAGAATTGTGTTTTAGCATTTTAGTCTGTTCAATAACTTCTGGGGATTTTAGGCCTTGTAAGGTCTGCCTACTAGTATAAAAACCTGGGAATGAATTGACAAACCTCAGGCAATTGTTGAAGGAGGAAAAAGAAATTATGCAAACCTTACATTCATGGTGGTTTTTCTTGCCTAATTTGTGGATTGGACTAAACTTTGAAGTTGTTGCTATAATACTGTAAAATATATTTTGTTATATGATAAAACATGGTATTTTCCTGTGGTGCTGAGCCAGTACTTGTTCTTAAATGTTAAAAAGGAAACAAAAAATTTGCTTGCTTGCAGAAATGTCATTGCAGTTCTGTCATTTGACTGCTAAGTAATCACTTCATTGTAATATTAAATATTTCCAAATTCTTTAAATTCTGAATAAGGGTTGATACTTGTATTTTTTTTAAAAATCAGATAAACTTGTACTTGAAAATGGAGAAAAAGCCTAATAAGAAGGAGGAACTGACACTAGTGAACAATGTTTTAAAACTTGCAACTAAGTTACTGAAGGTAAGATTAAAAGAGTATTCCTGTGTTATATGTAACAAGCAGAATAGATTGTTTAAAGAACCATTTGTGTTACTTTTTCAGGCAGTACAATATGCTTTGGTTTAAATCTGCTCTGTATCTCTTTCACAGGGATGCTGCTTGTGTTGCAATTGTTGCTATTGTTGTGGATTGTAAATTATTATTACATAGAGTAAGTTTTACTCTTTAACAGCATGTGAGCACTGTGAGAGGAGGTACTTCAGGGTAAAGAGGATGATGAACCCTTGGATGGGGTTGCAATTTTGTTGTCTGTTTTGAGTGTTGATACAGTGGTGATTTGAGGCCTTGTGGCCTCATTCGATCACCTGTTGAATAATTCTGATCACTTAACCCGTTGATTCCTGTGTGCTGAGGAGCAGTGCTTAAAATGAAGCTTAAACTCGGTTTTTAACCCAGCCAGCTCTCACTTTCCATGAGAGGACTGATGGTGTCAGAAAGGACTCAAAGCTGACAAAGCAACAGCTTGAGTGTTATGCTACAGCATTAAGGAGAGCCTGGTTAATCAGTTACTGACTGTATCTCCTGATTACAAGAATAAGGGACTGCAAAGCTTTTAGGACCTGGTTTTGGAGCAAACAAAAGGAAGTATTCTCTGGGAATCACATAGAACTTGTGCAACTGTATTGATAGTTACTGATCAGCGCAATTATGCATTTCATGCCCAGTAGCTAAATGGAATCATGAGTTTTAATTTGGTTTTGGATGTTTTCTCACTGTTTTCTTACTCACAAAATTGGTAAAGTAAAGCCAAATCTAAAAAATTGTCCTTAAAGAATTTCTCTGCTGTCCTCAGAATCATGTCTTTTATATCTTTTGTATTTGCAGCAGAGTTTTATACCACATTACATCTAAGTGAAAAGGTTGTTCATTCTTATTTCACCTCTTTTGAAAGAAGAGCCAGAGCTTTGAAATTCTTCCTTATTAAAAAAGGGTTTATAAGGCCTTGTTCAAGGCCCAGGATGTAATGCAGTAGAGGGATGAGGATGAATTTAAAGCTAGAAAATATAAAGGACCAAAGCAGTTGATAGTTTTACTTTATATAATTCACTCTTATACTTTAAAATTTTTTTCCTTCCTTTATTTTGTATATTTCTAGGCCAGAAAGTTTGGGTAACTATATTCACACACCAGCAATTGAAAATTGATGAAATACCATCTTTGTTCAAGTTTTGTTGCAGATTAATTTGGGCTACTTTTTTCTTCCAATAGAAAAAAAGTAAAATATTGGCAGTCAAATGAGTATTAGTATTTTTTTCCTTTATCACCTTTTCTGGTTATGCTGATCAGCGATTAGTCTCAAAATCAGTGGAAATTAAGGAAATTGCAATAGGAAAGATATTGTTAATTTTTCACAGTAGTGAGGTAGCCTTCTGTCATTATGGAAAAGCTTTCTTATTTTTTGTGGTTCTGCTGTCTGTCACTCTTTCAACACCGAAGGTGATTTCTGGAAAATTATAAGGAATTCTAAAGTGATGGCACCTCGCTCTCCATTTTCTTGTCTCCATGTGCATATTGATAGATGCTATGGAAGAGTAGCCCCCAGTTTTTGAAGGGTTATTTAGACACCATCAGTCAGAAGTCAGTTAATGTGACGGGTATTTCCCTGCACATTGTTTTTTATATCCCGAATAATACAGAACGTTTTACTCCACTGGGACTTGAAAACTTCCTAAACTGTCTAATATTGCTTAATACGTATGCGAACAAAAACCCCTTTGTGTAATTTTTGCCTTTAAATGATTATGTTGTTTTGCATTATTAGGAACTGGACAGTCCCTTTAGGTTATATGGGCTTACAATGAATCCACTGCTTTATAACATCACCCAAGTTGTCATCCTGTCAGCAGTTTCTGGCGTCATCAGTGACTTGCTTGGATTTAATCTAAAGGTAAGTACTTGAGAAACATCCTTTTTTCCCCCCATGGCATTCAGAGTATTGTGATACAATATCAGGATCATACATTGTAGCCTAGTTAATTCGTAGCTGTGTTAAGTAGAATATTTTTTGTTTGAAAATGGTTATTAAATTAAAGCTGTATCAGAGGAATAATGAAATATTTGTCAAAACAGCCCTTTTAACATTTTTCTTTCATTTTTGTGGCTTTGTAACTTCATTTAGGACACAAGAATTCTTAGACATAAATATGGAGATATTTGTACACGTGAATGTACACAAGACCTTCTTTAACTTTTCTTCGTATCCCAGATTTGATTTTTCTCCTTACTTCCTCAGTACTGATTGTGTAGCTCTTTGAGGGGTGCAGAAAGTTACAGGCTGTCCTTGCACTGCAGTGAAGTATTACACGGTATTACTGTGACCAATCCTACACAGTGTTATTTTGTCCTGGCTGAAGGACTGTCCCATTAGGTCCTTCTCTCTGGCCCCATCTGAACTACAATCTCTGGAAACTATTTAAAGATTCAGGTTATGAGACATGTTAATTTCCACAAGCTTGTAGTTGTCACAGAGCCCTTGATTTGCCATTGAGTTTGGTTATATCTGCCTTTTTTTTTCTCTATTAGAAGTAAATGAATGTAAAATGTTTTTTGTGTATCATAGAATATGCAGCAAATGAAATAATACGAAAGACAATTGTGGTGCTATTGCAATTCTGGTAAACAGAAAAGTGAGATGAGAAGTAACCTTGATATACTGCTCTAATTTTTGCAGCTCTGGAAGATCAAATCTTGACAGTATAGAAAGAAGATGAAATAACACAGTGTTACAGAAAAGCTCATTGATGGACAAAACTGCCTCAAAGCAGCCACTGACTCTGTATTTCAGATGCTACAACCTCTTCAAGGATGTCATTTGGAAAACTGAAGTGTTTACATCTGTCTTGTGCAATCTTTATATTTATTTCATCTTCTCCCTGGTTTATGTTCACTTTAGTTGACATTTATATTCTATTTTCAAACTTGTTTAGTTTTGGAAAAGGTCAGATTTGAGAAGGGTCAAAAACTGTGTGTCTGAGAACTTGAAATCCTGAAAATAGATTACACTAAATTACTCTGTTATTACAGCTGAAGCCAATGCTGGACGTTTTTAGTTACAGTAACACTATATGGAAGTAATCTGATTTTTGATAGTGTGGTAAAATTGCTCAGAATATTTCATTTGTACCAGTCATGAGGACAGCATAACATCAGTAGATGTTTGGTTGCAATAGAAAAATGAGACATATACAAAACATGAAATTCTGACAATACAGTATGATAGGTAGCAGAAATATTTTATATTACTATTAGAAACAAGTGGGAATTTCAAATATTTTGAGTAATTCCAGGATCTAAACTCATGTAGGCTGCAGTTTAAATATCCTGGGATATTAATAAGGTATTATTTAACAAGTCAACAAGTGTTCTTTGAAAACACTTTTATTAGAGCAATAATTGTAAATGGTTACCATGCTGTATGATATTTTGATAAAAATTAAATATTGTATTTATTTGAAATACTGGGCTGTTCTGTGCAGCTCTGCTGTGCATGTGCACTTTTAATTGTTACTTTTAATGAGAAACTTTATACATATAAATGTATATTAATTGGAATATATTATGGTGAACTATGGAGCAGTATGTATTACGTGTTGAAGTTGAGTATTTAAACAAGAATTATTTACTGGTGAAAGGAATGCTATGAATGACTTAGCAAGATAGATAGATGCTCTCCTCTTGTACACTATAGTATATGCCATTCTTACCACATTGAAGTTTAAGAACAGTTAAACACAGAGAACAAGTTCCTCTGGTGAGCAGCAGAGCTCGTGAAGCCTGGTGTTGGGTGAATTTGTGTCTTCAAATAGCCTCCCATTCCTCCCCAGCAGCGTCATTCCCTAGTGCTTTCCACTGGGCTTTCACAGCCATGGGTGTCACACCTCTCCCTCTGCCTTCTGTTCCTGCCTCCCACATGGACCAGTCATACAGACTCCTGGTTCTACAGTGTGACAAAAATACGTGCTCATCCCTGTAGAATTAAGTTACTTGGAACAAACTTTCCTTCTACAAATTCTTTTGGGAGGATTAATGTCACCAGGTGCGAGTATTCTTACGTTTTATGTTTTTAAAATAGTGGCTTCATGTTGAAAAATTATAAGTAATTTTGTGACAAGGATCTGAACATTGCACTATGTTTGCTAATCTTCAGAATCTTGAAAGATTTGAAGTAATGAGTCTTAAACTTATGTGGTATAAAAATATTTTTATATATAAAGCAACACAAACAAGCGTTTTGTATTTTATTTGCCTCTGTACTAATGTTTAATAATGACCAAAGTGCATTCTGGATTTTGGAAGAATGTATTACTGGAGCTTTAAGAACATACTATATTTAGTTTCTCATGTGAAAACTTCAGCTGTATCTGATCTGTTTCTCCTTTCTCTGTTGTTTGATGTTGGGATTGTTTTTAAAAATTAAGTACATTTTATACACAGTTTTTTCCAAATTATGGTACAGACCTACACAGAACTTAATTTTGCACAAAATATATTTAAAAAAAAAAAAAAAAAGAACAGCAGGAGTTATATGGGTGATCAAAGCCAAGGCTGTTGCTTTTCACAGCCTGTCAATCTTACAAAACCATTCTTTACTCTAGAGTGGAATTATTTTTAGAAATATGAAATAATGAATATCTGGCTTTCATTACTTTTAAGAAAAAAGGAGGGAGAGAAAACACTGCAGTTTTGGTTGAAGGTGAAATTAGTTTAACCATGTATACCTCAGCAACTAGCACTGTGCTGGATTGTTGCACTAACAAATGGCGGCTTGGGGAAAGTAAAAGATTTTTGAAATGAAATTAAAAATTATAAAAACCTTTATTTGCTACCCTTAGGTATATTGATTATGTTAAAAAAATGAGAGAGGTTTATTCTCCATCCCTCAATGTGGAAAGTCCAGTATAAGAATAGAGGCAAGTAGAAATATGGCAGATCTTGCGTGTTAACTGTTATTTTTTGCCACGTGTTTTGTAACTGAAGGTGTGATCAGGCTTGGAATAAAGCTTTCTATGGTTGATGGTAAAAAAGAAAAGAAGCAATGCGGTGAGCTGTATCTTTTAGTAACATCCAGTGTGTTTCTGAGTCTGCCTGTTTTGATTTAAATCCATATATTCTGTTTGAGTTACAGTGTGTTTGGGAGAGAAATCTGGTCCATGGAATGCAAGTGGTGGTTGTCAGAAATGCACTTTATTGCAAGAACACAAACCTTCAGACAATTCTAGTATGCAAAGGAGTGAATTTTTGTTAAGACTGCTGCATATGCAGCTTCCAAATAACTGTTTCCATTTTCAAAATATTAGAACAAAATTCAGTCCAATTTCACCAGGATTTAAGGTATCAATTTTAATCACCTTTTTGACTGTGTCATTATGTCACAGAGTATCCTTCCATGTAAAAATCAAAATACAAACTAAAAAACAAACTAAAGTACCTACTGAAATCCAAGTGAAAAGCTTCAATAGCATATTATGATGTATTTGGACAGAAATAATATGTGATAACTTACGTATTTTTATCTATTTGTTTATTGATTAGTGAAGTATTTTCTAACAGAAAACTGTTTTATTAAACAGCTCTCAAACACCCATTTTAATTAGCTTCATTTTGCCTTTTTAACAGTGTGGTCTTTGGACTAAAATTGTCCTGCCAGTTGTATCCCCATGACCCCTGATTACTGGGCAGCAAGTTACACAGTGTTCCTTTGCTTACCTTCTAAGCTTATTCCAAATGTAAGCTACTTACAATTTAAAATTTCTTTTGGTGGTCATAAAAGACACTGCATGCATAGAGATATTAACTTCTGAGAGTCATTCTTTTTAGCACCATCTCTAGGTGACACTCTCATGTGCCAGCATTTTCAGGTACTGCCTGAAAATGTTGCACATAAGTGCAGGTTTCCTTAGTCCAGACCCCATCTGTGTCTAAGTACTTTCCAAAATAGTTATGGAGCTGAAGATGATAGGACCACTGCATTGTTGATTACTGTCCTGCTTCAGACTATGTCAATTCAGACCATATCAATTCTGACCTCAAAACTATCCTGTCCGGTAGAAAATCCTACCTGGAACCTAAGCAGTTTTCAGTGTTCAGGTGCAAACTCAGCATATGCTGAGTGTGTTCTCTGTCTTACACTGTTCTTATGATTAGGAAATCCAGATACCTCCTAAAGAGAGAGCTGTATCTTTACAGCTCATAGCATGGAGCTAAATTCACGTGTATCCTCCAGAGTGCCACATTTGGAATCTGAAGGGACACAAGATATTTCAGAAAACCAGAGAAGTGAGTTTTAGGAGGTTTTATCTGTGTGCTGCTTGCTTAATATACTATTGCAAACCTATTTGTAAGTTTACTGTATCTGGTAGGCTCCAGTGAGCCTTCCAGTGTGCAGATTACATGTTGTAAAAAGCAAAAGTAATTTTACAACCCTTTTCTTGCAGTTACGATGCTACCTCAGCCTGGTCTGTGCCAGAATAGAACAGCTGAAGTTAAAGTACAGGCAAATGCAGAAAGATACTTTAATAATTGGATTAGTTCTTCATGTTCTCTTCTGTGGATGGAACATTTAAAACCTTTTGGTAGCTATCAAATTTAGTAACTTCCAAAAACTTCTCTGGATTGCAAGCATATTTGATTCCAGGTAATGCTTAAGGATATTACTGGTTCAAATTTCCAAGGTCCATCCTTGGCACCCAGCAGCATATAGTAGAAAGAATGATCTTTTTTACAGATGGTGATACTAGCTGTTTTCTCTACTGGATACTTCAAACCCCAAGGCATACAAGTTGTCTGTTGGAGGGAAAAGAGAGGAAAGAGGCTGTTGGTACTGCTGCCTCCTTGGGTAGACTTTTGTTATCAGTTTCTCAGCAGAGAATTTGCTGGAATGTAAGAGAGGACTTTGAAGGAGGAATATATGATTCTTTGTTTTTAATCCATAAAGCAATCTCATTTTTATTCCATGACTGCACAAAATATATCTTTGTTGGTGCAGGAGATAGGGAAGCAAATCTTCTGGTCATAAATAGCAGCCAGCAAACTGCATGGGGAAAGTAGTCATCTTTTCCAGTGTAATCTTGCAAGACAGCAGAGGAAATAATCTTGAAAAGGTGCCCATACTGGTTTTTTTGTTTAAGAAAAAGCCCAAAGCACCACAGCAGTCTTCACTTGTACTGTGGCTTTCCTCCCAAGTTCTGCCTTCTCACCTTGTCAGTCTTAGGAAAGCCAATCAGCCTCTGCTGGGTTTTTAGGGTCTTGCTTTGCCGACACTTCCTGTTTCTGAAAATCACCATTGTCTTGTCATTGGTGATGGAAGGAGCCTGGAGATGTCCTTTGAAGTTCCTATATGAGGTGAGTTCAGCCAGGAGGTGATTTTCGCGATTCTGCTGGGCCTTGGGGAGTGTCTGGCCCTGGAGTCAAAACCAATTCTGCAAAACACCTGGAAGATTCCTGTACTTGTATGTGTTCATGACTGGGCTGATAGAGATGTTCATGTCAGCTCTGCTCATTTTATCTGCTCCTTTTGTCTATTGCCTTCCTGACTGAGCTGATACACCCCTTTGGTGACAGCAACCAAACAGCCTTCTTGGGAAGGGAGAAATGTCCAAGGTTGCCATGGGCAGTTTGTGAGAGGGATAACTCAGGAAGGAAAGGGAGTCTGATACCTCTGATATCTGTAACTACTGACCCACTTCTGGTGACAGTTCTACTGTCAGAGTTGAATATCTGCATTATTAAATATAACCCATGAACCCAGCGTTGCTTGGGGCTTGGTGGAAACAAGATTCCCTCCTTACTGTCTCGAGCAATCAGTCACTGCTAACCTAGTGTCTGGCATGTGCATGTTCTCCAGATATAAAGGCAGCATTGAGAGGGGCCTTCATGTGAAACCTTTTCAGTAGAAAAGGGACACCAAGATCTTCCCCGTAGTGTGCTGCTGGTCCCCCTGACAAGGACTGAGACAGGACAGAACCTGCAAGGGACAGTTCAAAATGTCTAACAAAAAACTAAAGAAATCACTGAGGAAGCTGTTGCTTTGAGTCTCCCTCGTCCTGGCCAAATTGCAGGCCGAAGGCTGTCTCAACCCGTGGTTTGGTAGATAACTGCAGCTTACCCAATCGATCTTGCCTGATACTGTGTCACATTTAAGGCAGATCGAGCTTTCTGGCAACAAGGTATCAAGATCTTGCTTTAGTGCTCCCATACCAAAGACATGGAGTCTTATCTATGGAGTTTTTTCTATAAGCAGGTATGTAAAACTGTGGATTTTAATTGTATATTAACGTAAATCAGGCCAGGTTCTGAGTCGCATCTTGGTTTCATACAGAAAGTTTGCACTATGGCAATAGGAATAAATATGAAAGGGCAATGAAACTTACTTGTTTGATGCCATCTGCCAGTATGAGCTCGTCATTTGAGAGTTCCCCCCAGTTATCTTTGGTACATGTAGGTCTTAATGGAATGCCTGAGTTATGCAAGTGTAAAATATCTGTTCAGATTATTTATTTTATTATTATTATTATACGTACCTCAGCATATTAGAAATAACTCTCCCAAAGTGTTATTAAATAGTATAAAATTATTTTTTAATTTATATTTTAACCTTTCTCTTCCCTAGTTTCTTTTTACACTTGAACTGAACTTGCCATCTTTAAACTGTTGCCTAAAAGCTGTTGGAGAAAAAAGACTCCAGGCCAAATTAGAGGGGAGGTAAGATAAGGATAAGAAAGGCTTTAATGAGGTCGCCAGGCTTCCAGGAATACCACCATCCATGTGCACCGAGTACAGGTGTTTGCCATTTTTATAATGATTTTCACTCAATCCCCGTCCAGCCCCCACCCTGGTTCTGCCCCCCGACATGCTCTCTGGAATTGGGTCTGGGGTCGTTTTGGGACCCCTTCTTCATCTTCATCTTCTTCAGGTGACGTGATGTTCTTGGAGGTCTTCCAGAACCCTGGGGTTGGAGGTTGTTGTGTTTTAGGGTCATATCTTTTTACGCAGATTTTGGGATGTTCTCTACAACTCTACCTCGAAAATGAGTCTGAACAGATTACTGGGGTTTAGGGGATTGATATGGGGATGGCTAACGGGGCTTGCTATCTGAAAGCTGTGTCAAAGGGTAAAGGATTTTACTATATTAAATCTACATTTATTATATAACTATTTCTAACAGCTACAAAATTAAAAAAATAAAAAATAAAACTCCACGGCAACAAATCAAAGTTTCAGAAATCTGAAGTTGCTGCAGATTAGGTTCAGTTCTCTGGGCTGTAGGCAATGCCATGTCTCCTGCTATCAGTAATGGAATTCTCTGGAGAGAGAAATCAAGAGAGATTTTCTTTTCCTTTCTAGATCTTGAGAGATGAAGCTACAACATTGAGTCAGGACATAAGCACCTCTGATAAAATAAACAGCACTGATGGCTGGTCAGATCCAGTTTTTCCAGTACAACTTTGTATAACTTTATGATCTGGAGTAAGAAATAACGTCATGCTGCAAAAAGATGTGTCCATTTTTCTTTTTTCCCCCCCTGTGTTTGATTATTCAATTCAAGTTAAAGAAATCATATGCACCTTAGGGACAAGCTTCCCCAAATATTCCATTTCTTACTGATTAAATTAATTGCCTCAGTCTCTGTTTAAAAACGACAATACTTTATGTTTAGGCATGCTTGCATCCTTAAACACCCCCCAAACTTTTCAAATCCTGCCATTACAAACAGCTCTTGCTCCTTGAGCATGGCCTTTTTGGTAATGAAATTTTTCAGGGATTAGGTGGCTGCCTCCTGCCCATATGACAGTCCAAGCCCGAGTCTCGAGACACATGGTTATGAATCAAATGAAATCTTTCGCTTTTGCTCTGTATCGTGCATGTGAATAAATGGGAAGTGAATTACTTGGCTAATTGAAAAATGCAGTTAAACAAATGGAACCCAAGTGGAAGTTGGCACTAAAACGATGAATTTTGGTGAAATAGTTGTTTGTCGTGTCAAGGAGCACTCTCGTATTTCATTAAACCATCTCTGCAATAGTGCTAGTTGGGATCAAAGACAACCAGCCTAAGGATAAGGGTTTGACCCTGATGAAAGGTCACTTTCCAACAACTCTGCATGCCCTGCTCACTATTGGCCATGGTCATGCACTATGTGTAGGTCTCACTGGCCTGAGCTGTCTAAAAGTTAAATGCCAAATTGACCCAGGGCTTCCTTGGCAGTCTGTGGAAAGTTACATTTACCTTTGGAGGGAAATCTGTTCAGCTGATCTTTGACACGAATTGTAATGATCCTCTGGGATATTTCTCCCTTGAGTGTAAAAGGAAAAGAATGTGGATAATTTAGAATCAGGTGCAAAATTTTAGCCACCTAAATTAGGGCAGATAATCTGACTTTCCTGTATTGTTCTGCAGTGAAGCCTTCAGAGCCCACAGCTGTGTAATTAGTTCAGCTGCCACTGGGAAGGAAGACATTTTTTGTCTCTCTCTTTTTTTTTTCCCCTCTATTTTATTAGTGTTTTCTTAGAAAAGCTTTCCAAATGTGAATTCCATAGTCTTGCAGCAGGACTCAGATCTCTCCCTGCACTGTGGAACTGCAGCTGGTGAGTTGCCCACCTCTGTACAGCTGCTGCTCTGTAAGGCAGCACCCAAGCCAGGCACAGCTGGTACTTGAATACCTGAAGAGATCTGTGTCTTTATCTCTAAAATGAGTAACTTAAAGCATGTGTAAGGTCAGCTCTGAACTCAACTCCACACATGAGGAAACGTTGCTCCTGTTTTGGCAAGGAATTGAGGGGGTAATGCTGCTTTCACTCTTTGCCTGTTACATTGGAAGTCCCTTATGGCAACGTTGCTGCCAGATGTACAGGTGGGATGCCACTGATCTTTAAAACCCATCCAGGTGCAGAGCCCTCCCTGCTTGGCCAGGATCCCTATGCAGAGCAGTCACTGTGATGCGTGTCCTCTTGGCAGCTGGAATCAAGGGTATCCTGTGCCCAAAGGGAGTAGGGGTGACAGAGACAAGGCTTTCCATATGTTTCCTGTGTTATCTTCAGGCTGTAGACTTGCAGCTGAGTCAAAGATACTCCTCGAAGGCCTTTGCTGGCTGGTCTAAAAGTGCTTGCAGGGCAGATAAAAATAGCAGAAAAAAATCTCCAACTTGTGGAGAGGGGAACCACTGACATTTATTCCTTCAGCAAGGCATCCTAGTTCCAAGACTTCTGTAAACCTGTGCTGAGTTACACTGCTTCTATGTGTATTTGATGAGTTATTTATTAATCCAGCTTATGTGGATGGCAGAAATAACTTTATAATGACCCCTGGAGGTTGATGCTGGAGCCCTGTTTCTGTAACAGGCTGTGGCCCCCAGCACTCGTGCTGTTACTGTGCAGGCAAACACAGCAGGAAGAGCAAAATATGATATTTAGTCTGCATTTGTCACCTCTTCTTTGTTCATCACCTTTTGAAGCAGTAGCTCTTGATAGCAGATAACCTGAACTGAATATAATGAGACAAACCTATTCCTATTTATGAACATGGATGTTACCATGGGACAAGGTCTCTGGTCAGTCTTTTGACTCCTGTGCTGTTGAGGGGTTTGACTGTTACAGCTCTTGCCAGCCTATGCTGTGACTTGTTTTCACTGCCTGTGAAGCTGGCTTAAGCAATTCCTGTCTCTCCTGAGTGCCACTGCACATTTTTGCTGCCATGCTGTTTGCTACTGCAACCCACTTGTGGTTTTCTTTTAACACAATTTATTTCAGTGTTGTTTATACCCCGAGCGTTGGTACTGTTACAGCTGCACAAGCAATGCGCCGCAGTGAGTGGGTGGAAGCTGGATTTTTGGCTGCAAAAAGCATATTGTGTGGCTGAAAACAATAGGGATCATTGGCATCAACCTTGAAATAAATAGGAGCCATTGAAATGATTGAAATGGGATTAATCCCCATTGTGTATAGAGTGGAATTAATACAGTGAATGCAAATAATGTAGATGGCCAACAATTTTGGCCTTGAGGTGACATAACGCTGCAGTTAGAGACTGCCATAATTTCCTGTTCTTCTTTCCCACACATTGTGAATTTCAATTGCACCACAAATCCTGGCTTTCTAGATAAAAATAAAGAATTAGAAATTCAAAGTACGCAAAAGAGTAATTGCAAAATAATTGTTATAACTTGCAGGAAACAACAGATGTTTCACTTGTTGCTGGAATTCTCTGAAGGAGAACTAATTTTCCAAGCATATCGAGTACATGCTAATCAGAAACATTTTTCTCTATGCAGCAGCATAATGGTATTCCTGAAAATGTTCTTTGTGTTGGCTTAATAATGCAGAGCCAAAGAGTGCACTACTGGGACCAGCATAGCAGCCTTTGCCACTACCTTTATATTTTGTTGCTTTCAAATTCTCTTAACTGGGCCAGTAACCTTTCGTGAAATAAAAGGCAAAATAGATTACTAATGCTTGAAAAGAACATTTAAAACACCCCATGAAGGTAAGAGGGATTTCACTGGAGATTAGGTTGATGCCTTGTTGAAGTTACTACTGATAACACAGATTTAACAGCTGGAGCTCACAGGTGGAGAGTATACTGAGAACCACAATGCCCTTTTCTCCAGATCTCATGTTGTGAACCAACTCCTTCTAACAGAACCCGTGACTTCTGCTCATCAAGATACCAGTCCAGCTCTGTAAAACTAACAGTTGTCACTGCAGTACAGGAAAACTATGTTGACTGGATAATTTGGGTAGTGGTTGTGCTATTGAACATTAAAAAACATCTACTGACTTTAGATGCAGATGCAAACAGGGTGAAGAGGTTTCAGAATAGGACCCAGGAGATGATCAACCCACCATCTACACCTGCCCTATTAGGAAAGACTAAAGGAGTTAGGTCTCTCCTCCCTAGAGAAGAGAAGGCTCAGGAGGACCTCATCACAGTATTACAGTATTTAAAGGGTGGCTACAAAAGGGATGGAGGCTCTCTCTTCACAAGGAGCCATGTGGAGATGACAAGGGGCAATGGCTACTAATTGCCTACTTCAGCCATAGATTTCCATGCCTATGCAGGTCTGTGCTCTAAAAATGCAAAGGCTTTCATTTCATCAAAACGGAAAGACAAAACCCAACAAAGATCAACAAGCAAGACTGTGGGACTGTTAATTCCCTGTGATGCTCCTCAAATGCAGTTGTTATTTGAGAAAACGCTGCCAGAGCCTTTGGGAGAGAGTTGTGAGGGTAAGCACAGACAGCACGCTCCTCTGACTGGGGCTGCCGCAGGCTGTGCACGGGGCATTCCCAGGCTGTGCAGGCACTACAGAGTTATCAGCTGGAAGCACCATTTCTTATTATTCTTCAGAAGAATATAATTTTTCTAAGAACATTCCTATTCTCAATATTTCTGTGCTGTACTAATGCACTTTGTTTCATACCAGCAGCAGGATTATCTGGTTATGCCTGTGATGCTGCTGTCTTTAGCTGATGTGGTAGAGACAAAAATCTTAGCATTGCAATCAGGTTGCAAATTTTTACTTGAAGATGCATTGAAGTCCTGCCTTTTTGGCTTAAGATGTCAGATTTAAGCAGGAGTAAATTACTGAATGTTTGACTACAGGCAAACACTGTTAGTGCCCTAAAACTATGGTCTTGCAAATAGTGATAACCAACATCAATATAACCAAACCCAAAGGACCAGAGATATCCTGTGAACAAGTGTCCACAGCACGATTTAAACCAGGAGCTCTGAGGTTTCACAGCCCTTCAGATGAACGGTGTATCAGCAAAGCAAAAGTAAGTACATGAGGTCATAGAGGCTGTTTAGATACTCCACTCAACAATAGGAGACTTTTTGCAACACATTTAGAAATTTTTCATACCCTCCTTTGAATAAGCTGTCATCAGCTGACAGTTTCTTTTAATATTTGCGGGAGATGTTGACTTTATGATAGAGTGATGTCTTCTTCACGTGTGAATGAACTTGGCAGAGAGAGGAATCATCATGTGGTTGGGAGGAGCAGACAAATGGATTGCTGAGACGTGGGAGAAGAAGTGTGTGCTGGGTGCAAGGGGGGAGAAGAAAGACTTAGGACAAGACCATTTCCTTGTGTCCTGTCACAGGTTACCAGAGAGAGATCACCGTTTCTCCCTCTCCCTTTGGGGGAAGTTTTAGACTGCCATGAGGTCACATCTCAGCCTTCCATTCTCTAGACTGAACAGTCCAAGTGGCCTCAGCAACTCCTTCTGCTCCAAACATTTCCCCATGTTGGTCACCTTTCTCTGGATGCTCTCTAACAGCTTTACATTCCTTTTGTGTTGAAGCTCCCAAAGCTGCACACAGTATTCCAGGTGTGGTCATACCAGTGTAATGTGGAGCAGGACAATCACCTCCCTCGACTGGCCAGCGATGCTGTGCCTGGTGCTACCCATGACACAGTTGGCCCTTTTGGCTGCCCAGACACATTGTTGACTCATATTCAACTTCCACCAACCCAGAGCCCCAGATTGTTTTCTTTGGGGCCAGGACTCTGGGAGTCAGGGAGAGCTCATGTGGTGTGGAGAGGGAGAAGATATCACGCAGAGGGCTGGTATTGTTTTTAAAACAACCCTGGAATGCTCCACCCTCTTGTTAATGTGTCAGAAAGACATGGGCAGCATTTCTTGCTTTTTTTTTCTATTTGTAGCATTAGCAGTGGTACATCTATGGGTACTTGTGCCATGTACTAAAACATACGGCAAATTACTTGCCCATATGGGTTTGAAGAGAGATGTGTGTTCAGCAGCTTAAACCTCAGAACAATCAGAAGACGAGCTTTGCATTCCAAGCTGGAGAGCAAGGCAATCATCTCATATTGTCTAGACTTTGCTCTCTCTCTCATTTTTACATATTTTGCAGTGATTACATTAATTTCCTCTGTCTTCCTTTCTGCCAAGATCTATCTGCAACTTAGAATCAGTGAAGATAGCCTTTCATATTCATGGTATTAGTCACTGTGAGCGTATTTGGAGAGAGCACTTCTGATGCCCCCATCCATTTTTGTTATGGTAAATTAATCCCATTCTGGGAGGGTGATAGAAACTGCAGGGGTTTTTGATTTATCTATGCAGATATCATAAATGAAATAAAAAACCCATGAAGCCAATGTTTTAAAATAATGATTAATCTCATTTTTCTTAGAAGATATATTATCAGACAGATATGATAGAGAAAACTCATTGCTTTGACTGTAAAAATGTATTAATTAAAGGACTGTGTCACAACAAAAAATGAAGACAAACTTAGTACAAAGTAATTTTCATCAGAAACTAGTGAAAGTACAGTTCTTGGCTAGGTGGACTTAGGGCCTAATATTATAATTTTCAGTTTGCTGATATTGATTGGATTTTAAATTGCTTTTGACAAATTTGAGTAATATTACCTATATTAGCAAGCTGTCTGTGAGCAGGCGAGGGGGAGTACTTAGGCAATGGTGAAATCTCCTAAAATGAGGAAGCACTGGAAGGTGGACTTCAATCAAAACCTCTGGATTCCTCATGCTTCCTCAGCTAAAGGGAAGAGTGTCTTACCTGAAACTATTGATCGAGTTGTGCTTTTCTTTTGCCTTGGGCTGAAGTTCAAAACCTTGGTGTCAATCACTGCTTTCCAGTGCAGGAAGTAAGGAAAATTTGCCTTTAGGGTTTTACTGTTAGGGTTTGGGCACCAATTTATCAAGTAGATAAAGTCTTTGGTATAGGCAGGAGCTTGGTGGTTATTGGTGTTTGAGGGAGCAGAGAGCCACCGTACAGCTGCCATGGAGCTTAGGTTCAACTGCACGCACCCCTCTCCCCAGATTCATCATTAGTCATTTCCTTGAGCTGGAAAGCTGGGAATTGATCTGGATTTGTTCATGTAATTGATCCATATGTTGCTGTCTGAGCAGGTAGTTCGCTTTCTTCCAGCTGTCATGAAATCCCAGTCCGGCATGAGGCTTGGGAAGCTGCTGTTTTTTCAGGGGTGCTTTCGGTCACCAGAGCAAGGCACCAGTCTCAGCACTTGATTCACACCTGAAGTTTCTGCAGGGCCTGACTCTGACAGAATTGCACAACAGCTGCCCCTTTACATCCACGTGAGGAGACCAGATCCTTAAAACTCTGGCTGGTGATTAAGTGATGAAGGGTAGACTAGAATTTATCTGCAGATCCCTGCCATGATTTGCACAGAACAGCTGTTCTTCATCCTCCCCTGCAGTGCTGTGGTTTTACCCCAGCTCAGCTCAGTGCTCCCCAGCCCAGCTGGGGTGCTGAGCTGCCCTGCTCCATCCTGCCTGCAGATGGGGACTGAAAACTACGTTTTGAAGGCACAGATGCTCAGAGTGCTGCAGCTCACTTCCAGAGGGCAATCACTCATCCTTTGCAAGCCAGGCTATGCCTCCTCCTGAGACCAGCATTTCATGAAGGGGGGCACACAGTGTTTAAAGAGCAGCAGTCCTTCCCCTTGAGCTGGCTTCCCAGCTTCTCTGCTGAGAAACTGAAGGAACCTGAGGACCAGTGATGGGTAAAATTTATTGGTGCAGACTGCTGTAAGAAATTGGCTCAAATGTGTGGGACTGCATACGAATACACACACACAGATATGCATTAAGTATGCTCTAGTCTATATATCAAAGAGAAAATGCTGCATAAACAAAACCATGGCCAAAGTGTCTTTAATGCTGCCTATTCTGGGGCATGAAGCAGCAGGGAAGGGCAGCTTGGCAAGCCTGCTTTTGATTCCAAGTGAAGGGGTTATTTGGACTGCAGATGATCCAGCCTGCAGTTGTTACGCTGATAATCAGAGATGGCTGCTGTGCATCATGCTTCTAAGCTGAGATGTAGCGTCCTGTGGGTATCCATATTCCCAGCCAGCTCAGTTTTGGAGACAGCAGGGCAGAGCAGAGCTGCAGGACTCCACACACCTGCAGCCACTGTTTTGCTTTGGATGGTGCAAATCTAGGTATTTGCATTAGAGAACGTGTTGAAATCCTGCATGATACATAAGAAATACTCCTCGTTTTGGGGAGAGCCAAGCAGGGGACTTGGCATGAGATCTCTGGCTTTTATGTTCCTTGGCTTGAAGTAGCCTGGTACTCTGCTGGGGATGTTTCCCCTGCACTAGAATAAACCAGGCATTGCAGCCCATTTCTCTTCAAGGTTTATGTGAAATTCTGTCCACCTTCAAATAAAAGGTTTATGTTTGATTTCAGTAGAGCCAAGTTTTCATTTTTATTTCACAGGAGGTTTGCTCTGATTTATATGATTAGGAGTTTTATAAAACTTTTCATTCTTGCAAGGGTACATTTTTTTCCCCCTTTTAGAAGCTTCTTAAGTGAGGAGGGACAGACATATCCATAAATTATGCTTCTAAGATGAGGGTGTTTTTGTGACTGCAAGCAGTAATACTGATAAACAGGGAGAAAACTATGACAGCTTTATGCTGCCTTGCATGCCACTGTGAAGATCTTAGAGAGCAAATGCATGAACAACAATGTGCCCAGGAAAACGTGAACTCCTCAAATTTAACAGCCCAGTACAAGGTCCATGTGGGAAGGGAGGTATGCAAAGGGGATTAATGCTACACTGAGCTTTCTTCTGTCTTGGATTCACCCTTATGTCTTCCTTCTTCCGGATTTTCAGACCGAAGGTTTATGATACGTTGATATCAACAGGCTTATGCCTGTTGATACTTGCAGAATTTTGATATATCAGTAATTAAAAAAAAATAAAAAATTCAGGTGCATACAGGCATTTTTTGTATTGATGTTAAAGAGCGCAGAATGAGCAACACTGAACCTTTGCCTCAGCTCCCACAAAGAGCTGCTGCAGGACAGCAGTGTCAGGATGCAGGTGCTGCAGCTGCCCTTTAGTTCCTTAGCAGGGCTGAAACCCCACATTAATCATTGGTTCTCTCAGGTTTGTGAATCTTGGCTTCACTGAGCAACCTTGCAAGGTGCAGGTCTCTCAACTCTGGTGGTGTCAAATATTCTTGTCCCAGGGGAATGGCATCACAGAAGAGCCCTGCTGGATGCAGGCTGCCACAGCTCATCCCACAGTCGTGCTTGTGAACATCAATCTTGTGACTTGCCCCAAAGTCTCTTTGTTTCCTTCCTGTCTCCTTGGCACCTCTGAATTCCCACCTGGATCGCTCATGCTGGGCTTTACAAGCTTTACAATGGCTTTGGTTAAATACTGAAACCTTTCGCAACACTTTTTTATGTTTTATGGGTTCCTGAGAGACTGAATTTCCAAAGCATTTTTGTTGAACAGCCCAAACTTTAAATCCCAGCTGTCTCTCCAACTTCTAGTCTCACTCCACCAGCAGTTGCTGCCTTTGATCATCAAAATTTCTGTTATGCTACTTGATTAAAGGTATTCAGATCTCAAGGTGAGAACAGACAGAGATTTACATTTGAAGTGATTTATTAACCTGCTGTAATTTAAGGTCATGCTAGTTTCAGAATATTGTTAGTCCTTAATTTCTGTCTCTCTTTGTGCTACCCAGTAATAGGCAACTAACGTATTTTAATTCAAAGGCTTTTTTGCTTCCTTGGAGGAAATATTAGAAGGAAACAAAAATGCTGTAGTCAGTAAAAGGGATTAGGAAAAAAAATTACTTTTGAATTTCCATTTTCAAAATCCCTACACTACAAACCCAACTGATTAAGGTATCACCTAGGTAAGAAGTAAAAAATTGCCTCCAGTGTGCCCCAGGTTGTACTGCACCCTTTATGTCTCTTACTAAGTAGCAATGGAGTGTCTAAGTGAGCTGTGAATGGTGCAGGTAGGTTGTAAGTACAGTCATTGTTAGGTAGTGCTGCAATCTCCTTTTTCTTATGATATGAAAAATCCTGGACCAGCTAATTCTGGAATAGACAAACATAGTTCACCTGTGCATGTCATGACCTTAATATCCTACTCTTCTACCAATGTCACTTTGTTGTGCAGGGGGGATAACAGGTATAATCACTTTGTCTGTTAAAAGAGCTGTGTTGTCCCACCCTTAAGAGGAAGGGAGCACCCAAGAGTCATAAAGGCTCCTGATCAAAGGAACGACAAAACTCAGAGGATCTGCAAAAACTCACAAAGTTTTATTCATAAATTACACACTTGGCATGGGAATTGGTATGTTAGTCCCTGATCTACTATGTAAGCACATGGGAGTGGGTTTTGGATGAAGTGGTGAGGTAAAAGGGAGTAGAAGAAGAACTAAAGAGGGGGAGAGAGAGAGAGAGAAGTAAGGGAGGAAGTGAGAAAGAAAAAGGAAGAAAGAAAGAAAAGAAGAAAGGAAGGAAGGAAGAAAAGAAAGAAAGGAAGAAAGAAAAGAAAAGAAAAAAGAAAAAAGAAAAGAAAAGAAAAGAAAAGAAAAGAAAAGAAAAGAAAAGAAAAGAAAAGAAAAGAAAAGAAAAG
>JAWMRA010000041.1:10977560-11117405 GCA_035584735.1 Pseudotriccus pelzelni | reverse complement strand
AGAAAAGAAAAGAAAAGAAAAGAAAAGAAAAGAAAAGAAAAGAAAAGAAAAGAAAAGAAAAGAAAAGAAAAGAAAGAGAAAAATCAATCACCATTCCTGGTTCCAGTATCAATGCAACTGATGGGATGTCCAGGGTCCTGGGGGCGCTGCCTGGGCTCAGTGGGGGCATGTTTTTTCAGATAATTTTCTCTACCTTGAAGAAATTTCTTGCTTTTTATGCAAATTAGTAATCATGCAAGTCTGTTCTTTCAGATCTTTCTGGAAATGGGTCAGGGGCTTTGGGGGTCTTGGGTGGTCTTGATTCCTGCCCCCTGCTCCCCCTCCCCCCCAGGTCCATTCCCTTTTCAGCCTTGTCCCTGCACTTGTGCTGGACTGTGTTGTGCTTATCTCCAGCAGCCAGGAAAAGGATGTTAGTCCCTGAAAAGTGCTTCCCTACCTCCATATGTTCCCCTTCTCCAGACACATCTTATTCTTTCCCACAGTAAGTTATTACCAACAATCCTTGCCTGCTATAACCAGCCATCCTTGGTTGGCTCCGCAGCCATCTGGCTATCAGAGACCTACACATGAGCCCCTTGTCTTCTGGGCTTCTACAGTAGCCTCTAATCACCTTCCAGAAAACCAGGGAAGTTAAAGAGTGTTTTAGGATTCAAGCATGGTACAGATGGTGTTCACTAAACATGCTCACTTCATTGTTTTCATATGAGTCACCTTTTATTTCCTCGAGAATAGAATAATCATTTGATATACCTAAATACAAGATCAAGGTTACCCTAAGAAAAATAATGCAAAATTCAGGCATCATGATAAAAAGCCAAAATGATCCCAGTATGACAGAACATCAGGCCTTAGTGGTGAAACTGAACAGAATTGTTTGTGCCACTGTTGGGATGTGGTTTTGTGAGCATGTGTGTGTATCCATGCCTGCATAGCTCCTCTTTGCTGTGTCCTTTTTGGGTAGGGAAGTTCTGTTTCCTTTTTTGTTCCTCACCAGTCCTACCACATGTGCAATGAGGTAGGAAAAAATTCTGCTTCTGTGTCCCCAAAGGAAGAAGGGAATACCCAGGTATCAATTTCCTCCATATTCTGTAATGACCTGTTGCTCTTTCTTTGACCCTGAGCTGTGATCTCTAGGAATTGAATGCACATCACGGTGAAAAGCAGTATCATTTCTTTGAAAGAGGACACAGGATCTGCGATGCAAAAGTGAACTTTGGAAAGAGAGACTGTAAGTTATCAACATGACACCTTTGCAAACACATTACTAATTACCTGCTAGTTAGATTCACTGTGAAATTTTCACTCTTATAAACCTGTGACACCTTCAGTTATTCACTGCTGTGTTACTTTCTGAGCACTGCATGTGTGTTCTGGGGCTGCAGTGGGGCAGACAGCACGTGGAGGGCAATAATGGGCACCTGGAGTTTTGGTCTCAGCAGAACTCCCTGTGTAGGAAGGTCCCAATTCTCAGAAGGGCCTGGTCACCCTCCTGGTCACCTTCCTGGTCACCTTCCTTAGTACTGGTGGCAATCCTCTAGGTTGTCATAGACTGGCAGAGCTGCAGGTCAGCTGCCTCCTGTGTGCCTGTGGGGCTGAGCCTCTGCGCCAGCCTGGGCACCTGAGTGGAGATGTTACACACAGATAACAGGACAAATAACTCCAGCTGAACTCTCGGGGTTTACCTGCTTAGGTCCTTCATGCAGACTGATCCTATAGATATGCTCAGGACATGTTTGAAATTGAAGGCATTGGGGAGCATTTTAGTGGGATTTATCTCTCCTGACTGCAGCAATGGAGACGTTGGACCTGACTCAGAGCTTGTGACCCTGCACACTCTTTCCAGTCAGGTTTAGATGCCTCTGCAGAACAATTAATTAATTCCTAAAGGTGTTGGGTAAAATCTCTTTCTAAAAGTGCCCACTAGTCTCCTTTGCAAAAAGCTTGTAATGAGTAACAGTAATGTGAATAGCTAAACTTGGATGAGACGAATCCTGCTCTGTATTCATATCCTATTAGTCTCTGGAGCAGGGGCTGAACTTGGGACACTAACATTCATCTTTCTAACCACAGGGCTACTGGGTATTCTCACTCTCTATCTGTATTGTATAAATGTTTATAGGGAGTGAGGACTTGCCTTTAATCCATAATGACTGGATGTGCCTCTGAGCACTGCAGCATCATTGAATCATGGAGGAAAGCTGGAACAGAGAGGACACACACAAGCACATATTGCTCTTAAAATCCTGATTTTCTTTACCCAATGACATAGTAAAAGGTACCCTCAGAGAGGCAGCTGCTTGAGCTGCAGTAGCAGAATGTGGCAGGTGGGAAACCCAAGGACAGAGCCCTTTCTCTGCCGGATATGATGGAGGAAATTTTGCAGATAGCCAGCAATGCTGCTGGTAGTTTCTCCTGTGCCAGTTTTGTTCTGTGTTTTCATGCCCTGATTCCATTAGACATCATAAAATATCTGGTAGTTCCCTAGGACCACATATTTACACAGTAATTTAAATGGTGCAATATTAGCTAATGATAAGACTTCCATGATTATGTAAATTATTTATGACTTACAGGACAAAACTGTTTCCTTTTAAAGCATTTTGGTTTTTATTATACCCGTGAATGACTTTTCTACTGAAAGACCTTAGAAAACACGATGTTTGCATTTTTTCCTGGGTTATAGATAAAATAACTCTGCCTGTAAATAACTCTGTATACAGAGCAGAAGAGCTTTCGCAGGAAGGGCCTGCATGGCTGGCATACCCTACATACCAGTGGCATGGTCCCCCCAGCCTGGCAGCAAGCCTGCTGGGGGCTGGAGCAGTCATGGGGATCACAGGTCTGAGGTGTCCTTGCCCAGCAGTGAGGCTGCGAGGAAGAGTCAGTACAAGTGACGGAGCTGCCCATCTCTCTGCCTTGGACACGCGTCTGTCCGTGTGCAGGCATGTGCTGAGTTCCAGGGCACTGAGCAACAGCAGCAGCTGCCCACTTGGTCTGACTTTACCCCACCATTTTCCACAGGGCAGCTCCCACCACTACTGTATCCTATAAAAGCTGGCCATGGACAGCTTTCCAACGTACAAAGGCTGGCTCCAGCTGCAAGGAAAGGGAATAAGAGATGCCTTTAAATGAACGGGTCAATTCATACTTTGTATTTCATGTGCTACAACAGGCTTTTTGCTTTTTAATCTATTACTTCAATAGAATCTTTTATAAAAGAACATATAATAGTTTCTTACTGTCCCTCAGGCTACACTGCCTGAGGTTTCTGTGCTCGGTAGCTTGATGTAAGAGTAATTGCTACTGTTGTATAGGGACAGCTCACACTACTACACTTTGACTCACAGGGCCCATTTATTCCACCTGAGCCTGCAATGTTTACATGGCCAGTCCTGCATCGGGGTCCCCAATCACTTTTCTATGTTGTCTGGGTCACCAGGAGGCAATCCAGACCTGGATGGGGAAAATCAGCATCTGATTCTGCAGGCTAGTTCATCCCAGGCCAGCCTGATCTTGGGCTGATGGTGGCAGAGTGGGACACTGCTGTGCGTGTTGTTTACTGTGTCCTCCTGGTGTGAGGGAAATGCCTGAAATGAATGGGGAAATCGTGGGTGAAGGGGTTGTCATTAGGTTGGTCCATCATTTATTCCCTTTGAACTTCAACAGCTTCATAAGCAATGAGGTTTGCTGGGCCCTGCTGAGCAGAGCACAGGTGCCTGAGTGGGAGAGTCTGACCAAGAGCAGAGAGCTCTGGTGAAATCACCTCCAGTCCCATTGCTGGGGTGCTCACTGCAGCTAATAAAACCCAGGGATGCTGGTGCTTATAAATGGAGCTGAAATAGGAATAATTTTTATGTAATTTGCAAAACACTTTAACAATCAGTTTTAAAAACACTAGTTATCAAGCTTTCTGAATTTATTCCAAAGCCACTGGGTCTGGGAAGGAGCTGCTAACCAAAAACCATAATGGACCTATAAAACTATGAGGTGGAGTCCTACTTGTTAACCTCAGGGGACTGAAGGTATGGAGGGGATCAATTTGGGCTTCACTCGCAATTTTTGTGCCAGAATGAAAACTGTTCAATATAAAGTGATCAGAATGAGAGACAAAAGCAGGGAACTGAGCAGAGGCTGCTTGAGGAGTCTTTCCACAGGGAGTGAGGTTACTGATCCTTCAGAGATGCTCCATCAGCAGAGCCTGGGGCCAGGTTCTTCCAGTTATGAAGCTGATGTGAAGCTGATCTTGTACTGGGATGTGAAGTCAGGGCAGAAGCATTGCTGGAGCTGTCCTCTCACAGGAGGAGTGTCTCACTATAAATTAATATGGCAAAGAGATAAATAGCCTGGTTAGAGGGGGCTGTACACCTCAAAACAGAGTCTCAGGATCAACTATGGTGTTTAGGGAAAGAGCTTTTGCTCTTGACACCAGGCTAGTTTGGAGGCTTGTGCTGCTGGTGTTAGTTTTTGGGAGATGTCACAACACAGGACTTAGTGCCACATGCCCAGGGATGCAGAGCTGTTTGTGCAGCCCAGAGTTACGGCCCCTTCTCAGCCGGAAGCCATGCAGAGTGGTTCTCCAGGCTCCTGGGTGCAGGGGTCATGCTGTGGTGCTGGTGTGCAAGTTAGATGGGAAGGTGCCTCCAAAAAGCTTTGCAACCTGCAACCACTGTGGCACAGTGACATCTGGGCTCTTCTCTACCAGCAACCAACCTGAAAAACTAGGCAGTAGCAGGGATATAGGGGACAGGAGTCATTCAGGACAGGGCATTTATCTTTCCTGGGATGATATAAAGGAGTAATCAATTTAGCATTTTGAGTGATGTTCAGGGACTGAAAGGCACTCTGAAATATTCTGTACTAACACATTGCAGTGCTCCATGTTGCCTGCTGGGCTTATGTTTTAAAAACTTTGGAGTGAGTGAAGTGCAATTGGAATAAGTGTTTAGTACATGGTGAGCTTGCTGGACTATGAAGGGAAAGGTCTGATTTTCTTCCTGAATTAAGTAGGTACTTAACTCTAGCTCTTTATAGTTGCTGGTTTACCGACAGGGTGAACAATTTTCTGGTTTATGGATTGCAATTATTTAAGTACTTTAGTTAAAGCTCTTGGCATAGTTTTTAATAACTTTTGGAAAGTACTAACACCAAAATTCATTAATTCCATACATATGTATGAAAAGAAACTTCAGAGCCATGGGCAGCCCTGCTGCAGGAGAGTTTTGGACTGGTTTGAGGTGCCTACTGTTGACTGGTTTTGAGCAAAGGGCAGTCCAGGAAGCAAAACCTATGTTTCTTGTAGAGTGTTAGAAAAGCAGTGAAAATAATTCAGGTGGCTTCAGTGACACCAATGGCCTCAATTTACTGAGAGAGGCAGGATAGAAGGACCAGTGTTCTGGTCTCACTCCTGATGTAGCTGGGGATCTGGGGTTGCTCAGAACCTTTCTTCCAGCTTACAGCTACAATGCGGCTCTCATCATAGGTCTGGGTTAACTTTCATATTTTAGTTACTCCTTCCAGTGCTTCCACATCTACAACATCTTTGGGTGGACGATGGGGCTGTCCCTTGGTACTATGCAACAGTCCTAGGGCACAAAGATAAAGAGAAGTATCCCAGGAATTGGATTCTTGACCTTCCTACATTCCAGGAAAGTAATTGCTGCTGCCAGCCCATCATGGTAGTCCAAGCCCACTGCTGATGCTGCTCAGTACTGCTGCAACCTCTGGAGAAACTGTGGGATTAGTCTGTGTTTGAGGAGCCCATCAACACCCTGGTGTTGCCCTAGAGGGAGGAGGACAGTGTGCTCTCCTATCCTTGGCACCAGCCCAGGCCTTTTAGTTAAATAAATTAATTCTTTTCAGAAGTGTAATCACCAAATATTCTTTCTTGCAGTCCCCAAGATGTGCAGTGCTTTGTTGCAACATTTGTCATGTTTCATAGATCATCCTTTTCAATTTTTTACGCTTGAAGAAGTTGAAAGGTCAGCACGAAGAAGAGCAGGTCAGTATGTGGCCACCTCATAGAAAGTACCATCACTCCTTTTTTCCCACACAATTTCTTGCTTATTTTTTTTTCAGTTTAGATGTCTTCTACATTTACAGCAGTTGATCTGTGCATGAACAATGCTTTCTGTCTGCATCCATATGTGGGTTTTTTCCTGAGAGGGATAGCCATCCATCTGAGACACGGTTATTTGGGCAGTTCCTGAGTGGGAATGGAAGATGATGCTCCAGGCCCCTGTGTGTGTGAGTATAAGTGGGTATTTGTGCAGTTGTGTTCCTACACCTGTTTAAAAGAGATATATTTGTACCTTGTAAGCAAAACTCTTCTTATCGATTAATTGAATGGGGAGAGTGACTAACTGCCATAAAGGCACTAAAGACAGGAAGGGCAGAACATAATTTTCAGATTGGCTGTAATTCAGCAATATTGCTTATGTTACTGTACCTTGACAAGATACTTTTAAAAAAAATTGCCCTAAGCTCAGGTGCCAGCTATGGAGATAAATGTGTGATCACGTAACTGCTGTTAGAAATACCAAGAAAAATATTCCAGAACCCTCAAGGCTGGACTGAGCATGTGTGCCCTGGCTCCAGGAGAGTGGTGGCAACACAGAAACTGTGGGTACTTACTTGGGTGGTGGGGAGAGGCTGTTGCTCCAAGGGAGAGGACAGTCCTTGGTGCTGAGGAGGGACCTGTGAGGGGCTTGGGGCACTGGTGATGTGTGAGCCCTGGCTGGAGCACAGCTGTTTCTGTCCAGATAGTGCATCGGATTTCCCTTTGGGACTGATGGCTAACTAAAGTTATGGATGACAGCTGTGAAGGTAAAGGTATTGTTTGGTCTTGAGAGTCTGCTTTTCTGCACTTCTACATGGATAGATGGGAAAAGAGCCTTGAGAGTCCTTGAGTATGACAGAGGTGACATGACAGAGCCACAGCACTTCTCTCCAAATCCTCTATTAGTCATGAGAGTAGACAGCGTCCCATACCTGTGTGGCCTTTTTAGCAGCAATCACAGGAAATATTCTAGGCTTCAAGGGGACAAAGAGGGAAAGCATTTTTTTGGAGACTTACAGATGTGAAGTCAATCCCTAACAGGATTAGTCATTCCTAGGCAAGTCCAAAGCCTTCTCTAGCTTTGAACTCCATGGCAGTGTGAAAAAACGGTTCCCCTTCACAGCAAAGCTTCCCTCCAAGCAAGGAGAAACCTGGAGGGAGACATCCTCATTTGCTGAGGTGTGTTCTTTTACTTATGCCTCTGCAGTTCTGGCCCCAGGTTTCTGTGGCAGCAGTAAGGCACAAAAAGAGTACAAAAGAGTAAGACAGAAATGTGCCCGCAGCTTTGCCTGTTCTTGTCTTTGTAAAACAAATTTGGAGACTTCCAGTAGAGATCATGGCATGTTGCATTCACAAAACCCAGCCTGAATGCTTGAATTATTTTAAGTATAGACATTTAGCAATGAAGATAAAACATTATTTGCACTTGCAAAGGTAGTTACTGGCTGCATGTAGAGTTAGTATGTCTAATGAGTAACTGCTGGTGGTTTCTGGAGGACAAGGCAGGTGATTTGGTCTTCATTGAGAGGTATCGGGTGTGCCTGTATGTTTATATAACACCCAGGAGTGTGTTAATGACTTCGTGTGCAACTGGTCATGACACCTCTTAGGAGAGATGTATCACATTGAGCTGCTGAGACATGCCAGGTAGAGGTTGAGAGTGGCAAATGATGCCAGATGGAGACAGAGTGCCAAAAAAAAGAGGAAAAAAGAGGAAGACAAAGTTCTGAGGAATAGAAGGAGAAAATGAAGAATGAAAGATTTGATCTACTAAAAGGCAGCAGCATCTACCTTAGAGATAGGATTAAGAACAAGAGCAGTGGGGAGCTGTACAAGAAGAGATGAGATTCAGAAAAGTTCTGGTGGTGTTGAGAGTACATGGGATGGGAAGGGGGCTAAGCAAGAGATGTTAGTCTTCAGCAGAGATGGCACTAGTCAGATAGAATCTCATGTGTGATGGAGATAAGCAGCTCTTTGGCAATGCTGATTGGCTGCACATTCAGATGAAAAATATCAAGGAAGAAATGGGGCTGTGTTTGAACTTCTGCATCAATTCCTAGCAGACAGCTATTTACCTGGGGCAGTCTCATCACTGAGGCCATGGAGTAGGTTGTAGCCCATGGACATACAGGCTACAAATATCCCTCCTGTTCAGAAGAGCACAGTGTAGTGAAATCAGTTCAACCTGTGCACTGTTGTAACTAAATGAAGAATGCTGACAGTTCTAGCAGCTTTCTGGAAGAAAAGACTACATCTTTGTAGAGACCTTGTGGGAGTTATTAAATTTTATGGCTTTTTTATTAAACTTGCTTGAAGATCTGCTTCTCCAGACTCTGCAGTTTCCGTGGACTTCCTAAAGCAGAGAAACACCTGGAGAAGGAATGAGCCCCAGAGCCCACATTTGCCACTGATTAAGAAAAGGGCTGCACCAGCGTCTGTCTATGGGGTTTTACCAAAATTCCTCCCCAAATGTGCATGGCTGATCATAGGCTGGTAAGCTTATTTATACTATTGCACTGGAGTTTGGAGCAGAGTCTGCATCAAAATAAGCATCTATTTCCTTGTATTATTGCACAGGTATGAAAAAGGGAGATTAAAAGGAGTCACAGGAATGGCACTGCAATGCAAGTGCTGTACTACTTTGTTTAAAAGAGAAAAGACTTAATTAACAGAAAAAGTTAGATTGGATGAGGCTATATGGCTTCAGCACATTTGCCTGCAATACCTCTGAGTCTGAATTAGGCACACACTTGGATTTCCAGACGTGGAAATATTGGCTATTTAAAGAGCAGTAAATGTTTCTTTGAGTATCAAAGATGTTTCATAATTGCTATGTGTTTATTGTAATGCAAAATGATGTTATTAGTTCAGCTGGTTGAAATTTTCTATGTGAAACGTTAATCTTCTGAAAAACAAGGCTCTGCAGAACTTGACTCAGGCTGTACAAAGGCAAACAATTATTTTTTGAAGAAAATTATACTTTAAGGAAACAGGAAATATTTATTTTTTAGAATGTCATATTTGTATGAAAAATATTGCTAGTTTTCCAGGCAACATATCTGACAGTGTCTACAGTTTGTAAATTTGTTTTGCTCAACTGAAGGTAAGGAGTATTTTTCTGTTCTGTTCAACGAGGAGTGGATTCGGCCCCAGAAGACTGTCTGGTTGCGAATGTTTTTATACCCTTATGGTGTTTTCTAAGACATTATCTCTGCTAAGTAAATTGGAAGTGCAATTATGCCCCTTTCACTCAGCTTGTCACTTAAATCTTTCTAGGGCTAGTTAGAACTGCCAGATTTCTGTGGTAAATATGGTGTATACTCCGACTATTTTTTTATGTAAGGTGTACACTCAGAAGTTGTTTCTCAGTGCTGGGAGTCTGGCCACCTTGGTCCTATGTTTCCTGGGACTGGAGAGAGAATAAGAGTTTAGGCTTCTCCATCAAGGAATACATTTCTCTGTGTTTGTGTAGCTCATGAGCCTTAACTTGCCATTATGGAATTTGTTTGGTCACCTACATGTATATTCATAAATTGTACCCTTCTTTGGAAATGAGAAATCAAAATGGACCGTTTCCTTTTTTATAAGGCAGTAGCTAATTAACTCTGCTTATATGCATGAAAATGATTGTTTCTCAGGGTAACATTTGTCACTCAAAATTAACACAGACTATATACAATTGAAAAAAGAAAGATTTTTGGATATATATTTTATTTGACAGTGGTTTAGAATATCATACAGTAAACAAGATTTCTGTAAAAGTTAATTTATCCATAGTGGTGCGTTTCATAAAAATAGTTGCTCACTTACAGCCTTTCTGTGACTATTAATACATGGAATTATATTTATAGAGATAGAGCTGTACAGGGTAAATTCACAGCTAACACTACACAGAAATATTATTTGGAATGGGGTTTAGATGATGTGCTGTCTTCACAGGTTATCGATTACAGCCGCATAAAGCAATTACTGCACAAGGAGTAGCTGTGAACTGTGCAAATTAGAGTTTATGCAAGCATAATCTCAACTGTTTTTCAGATTTCATTGTTTGCTTTCTTTATACATAAAAATAAGATACTGGGACGTGCATCTACACTACAGAAGCATTGTCCAAAATCAGATTCAATAAATTAATGGCAAATTATATTGGATTCTAGTTCAGGGGATAAAGATTTTTTTTTTCCATTAAATAAGAGTTTTATAAACAGCTACATGGACTTGTGCTTTTTTAGAAATTATAAATGGATTTTTCTTTCTAAAAAAAAAAGTTTGAAAGCTGCAAAATCCTTGACTTGAGGCTTTTCAACTAATTGGACAGGAAGAAACATGTCTATAAATTTCGCAGTCCAGTGCAATGTTTGAGACATACAGTAATGTGCTAATTTCTTGGAACAAAGCCAATCTCAATCTAGTTTTTCAGCAGAGCATGTGAGGAACTAAGATTGCTAGTGAACAATAATTTTTAAATACGAATTTTTGACAGTACTTAGCTTTATGATTTTTTTTTTTTTAATTACCAATGTATTATTGCCCAGGATTTTGTTTGAATTTTGACAGACGAATAAGCATATGCACACTTACGCAGACACACACGCATCTTTTTGAAACAAGGTAATGACTGATTGACTGAACTTGGAGTTATTTCCTGTGAAGGCAGACTGGAATGTTTACCTGGCACTTAAGGCTTGAAATTCAAAACAGACAAGCAAGAAAGATAAAAACAAAAAGACAATTAAAAAAAAAAAAATTGAGAAAGGGAAAAAATGATAAAATGGAAACCATTTTAAAAATGGAAATACATCAAATTTACTGAATGAGGACACCAACAACTGTATTTCAGAAACCAGTCTACTTATTGTTTACATGTGCCTGAAAGGCACCTGCTCTGCCAAACTGAGGGGATGAAAGGTGAGAGTGTCCTAAATAAATGCAGATGGGTATGAAACAAAGCACTGTTGATAAGTGATGCTATCATCTTCTGCAGGAAGGAAAGGCCTTTCCTTAAGGAAACTGCAGCTTTTTCTCTGTTGCACTCCTCCTTTCATTGCAAGGACCTTGCAGACATCTGGGGTTTGAGCCTGACCAATTGATTTGTGTGCTACCTCACAGGACTTGGGGAACCTGTAATAAATCGCTTTTGAGAGTAATTTGCAAATACAACTCCACCCTAACTCCTTTCCAATGTACGGAAACATGGTTTGTTCACAAAAATGGCAGTAGAAATGGTATCACAGAAACTAATCCACCAGATTCCCCACTCCTCCCGTAGCGCCCGGTGAACTATGCTACAGGGTACCACGTGGACTATCCCGAAGTGTTAACAGTGGAGACGTGTCATGGGTGTACAGTCCCGAACGATGCTTCAAAGAAACCCTTTAACCCCTGTCTAGATATGTCGAGAACAATTTATTTACAACATTTTAGCTCCATGAAAAGATCCTCTCTCGGTTTCAGCTTGCTCCGTGCAGTTTTATTTAAGGCGATGTTCCAGTTTGTGATTGCTCTAACTTGTTCCAGTTTCTTGATATAAAGTTTGAATGAAATCCAAGTCCTTCATGCAGTGGGAAAAAAATGCTAAAGCTACACTGCACTATCCTTCTCTGATGTACTGTCCTTCATATTGTTTTGGTTTCTTCCATAGCTGCCAAAGTCCCTAAAATGGAACTGGGACTTTAGGGTCGATTTTAAATCTCCGTGTTGACTATATGCTTTTGAACTTATTAGATACTGTGCACATTGTCATGGAATTACACACTAATGTTTTCATTCCTCAATGCTTTGTGTATATGTGTGATAGTTAAAATAAATTAAAACAAACCAATGTGAGACAAAAACTAAGAAGAATGTTCTGCGTCAGTTTGAGACAGTTAGAGGGCAACAGTCCCTTGCTTATCTGCTCATGGCAGAAGTACCAGACTTCAGGACGCTAGGTAGCTTATCTGAGCCAGGGATTTTCCATGGCCCTGGGGAGACCGTTGCCTTTCGAACTGTGGTGTTGGTGCTGCGAGTGCTAATGGAGTGGAGATGTCCCTTCCTGGGGAACTCGCTGGGTTTCCCGTCAGGGTCCCTCTGGCTGTGGTCCATATCACTTCCAGGCGAACTGCAGCGGTTGCTACTGTACGTCTTGGTAGCACCTGTATCGATCTTGACATGATCAGGTGCTGCAGCTGACTTCTTCTCACTGATGTTTGTGGATCTGTGATCTTCTTTTTTGCTAAGAGATCCTCCTCTCTTGCTTTCTGGCTTCCTCAGCCTCCCAAACTGTTCATCACTGCTGGTTCCAGCACACACGTGCTCTCTTGCACCAGCCTCGATCATAATGCTGTGTCCCACCGCTTTGCTTTCTGAGGTGGGCCTGCCACCATCAGTGGTCTTATTTTTGCCTTCTGAATATCCTTTCCAAGAAGCCTCTTCATGCTTTGACCTGTCTACCTTTTTAGGACTTGCTGACCTTTCTCTTTGTTCTCCTAACCTTTTCTTTTTGTGACCGTTCACCGAAAGCTCCTTTGGTTTCCTTACATCATGTTCCCTCTTGATATCCCATGTTGGCTCTGGGCTTATCTGGTGAGAAGGGTCAGAGGGTGGGGCTATGTGTGATGAAGATAATGGTGAAATTATGTCTTCGAGGGAAAGAGCTACTTCCGGCAGACCTGGGGAGGTGGCAGAGGGAGCACTCCAGGAGTTTGGTTCGTCTGTTGTAACAACAAAGAGAAGAGCGTTAAGGGCGTATTCAGCAGCACAAGGTGTGTATTGCACAGGCACACGTATTCTGAGCAACACTGATACCCAAACCATATACCAGATTTAAACCCCTCTGTTTCAGCTGAGGTGAAACTCCCAGTGGAGTCAATAGGGAGGAAAATAAAAATAATCTCTCCACCAAAAAAAAAGTTCAGGAGAAGCAAGAACCCCGTAACTGCAAATGCTGGAAATCCCTGTCTTTGTATTTTTTTCCCATAGAGTTTCTGCTTTCCTCTGCCTACGTTAAATTATTCTTAAAATAATAAAGGCACGTGCTCATGAAACCAAATTGCCTCTTTTGTAGCTCTATAATGGATTTCTTAGCTGGGCAATATCAGTGCTGTCCCTGAGGATAAATGAGAAAGACTTTCTGCCATCTATTAAACATGTCCCTACAAGCATATAATAACTGACAAGAATTTGTAGCTCAGATAAGGTCATCATTGAATTCTGCCTCATATTTTTTCTAAACAGATATAATATCGCAGTGTTTATGGCCCCACAATTCTTACAGGGTACTTACAAAGCTCTGCCTTTATATCACAGCGTCAGCCGCTGAGTCTCCTGGTTGTGCACTTTGAATTTCTCCTGGTTACTTAGCCTCAACACAATATGGTTGGATTGTGCAGATCCTATTTAATTTCGATAAATAGACATCTTCTTCTCTGAATCACGATGATTTTCTTAATCCATTGGTACAAACCAGAATATTCTGAGATGCCTTTCTAATGCATATACATTCTAATTTCTTTTGATTAACATTCTGGCAGACAATGAATCCATCATGATTAATGACAGCGTGACTCCTATTCTTACCCATCTACATAGAGGTTAGAGAAATCACTGAACTTGGCTTATGTCATTCTCTGTTTAGCACCATTGCCTGACTTTGAACAGTATGAGCAATATTCTGTCAGACATGAAGGACTATCTCAGGAATCCATGGAAACGAGGTGGAACTTCTGGCAAGAGCTGCATATTTCATGTGGGACAAAATGTAACCTTCCAGCTAAAAAAAACAAGCATGGACTTCGGCAGGTCAGGACTAGTATCTCTCAGTGATATCAACTGCCCTTTGAAAGGTAACATGTATTTTTCTCAGTGCTACAGCTGCTTTCAAATTATTATGAAGATTCATAACTTGAAAAATAGAGTGGGTTTTACTGCCCAGCCTGGGATCTGTGGCTTTCTTGACTAAAATGGCACATTTAAGTTAATAGTTGGATTGAGTAATTGCTGTCTTGCAGATAAAAATAGGAGAGACAATAGTGAGGTGGGTGACGTAAAGGGAGGGAGCAGCACTGTTAGCTGAGGAGCTATTTATTTTCCCAGATGGTGTTTGTCATATGCTTTTGCATAATGAGCATATGTGTGGAGAGGATTAGCATTTGAGAGGGGTAGAAAGTACAAGTTCTGTGTAAGACAAATAAACATTGAGCCGGGAATCTAAATGGGCTGAGGGTCTCAACTGAATTTAAAAAAAAAAAAGAAATCACACTTTCTTACCCTCCAGTTAAGGCTGAGTAATGCACCATCTGCTCCCTGCTTGGCATTCGAGCAAGAAAAAGATAAAAGGAAGGCTCATGCATGTAGAATGATCAGCTCCTAAGAGTTTGCCTACAAAAGGCATTGACTTTGATGGGCTTGTTCTTTACTTCTGCTCTTCAGCAGCACTACCCTGGTACAGGACCACAGCCTGTGACTGGTGGGGGAGGTGCAGACCTCAGCTTGGCTCTTTCTTGAATCAAAATCCAGGGGATCCCATTCTGTTTAGCACTTGAATCAGGGACTATGCATGGGGTCCAAGTCACTAAAACTATCCTGGGTCTCAGCATAAAGCTGCCTGTGTGTGCCAGCAAGGTACTTGAGCCAGCTCTGCAAAAGCCACCTTGAGCTTTAGAAAATTAAGCTTGTACTTTTCATGGCGTTGACACTCCTCCACAGGGTAGAGGTGGTGCTGAGGGTTGGCCTGACAAACGTATTTGTCTTAACTACAGTCTTATTTCCCAGTTGTCCATGAGATGTTGTTTTTCACTGAGTGGCAGTGAAGAGTAGTGGGCCATTATCCAATCCTGTGCTAGGTTTTGAGAGCTTCTGATTACAGAAATAGCTCATTACTTTAGGTAGTGTCAGCTGTACACCAGTAAAAACACGAAGTGGCCTGGAGCAGCAACATGCTTTTAGGTAACAAGATTACCTCTTTGGAAAATGTGCCACTATGCTCAAATCAGCTGTTCCTCCTCAAGGAGGACAAGCCAGGGGGCTGCCATTCAGAAGAATGGTGGAAAAAATGTCTCTTGTGGCTCCTCTGAGGCATGAAGGACAATATGGTACCAGTTACTTGTGGGACACTCAGGAGAAGAGACCTGGGGGTTAGTGGCCTGCTGTTTTATTCCCTAGAGACAAGAGAACTGATTTTTAAATGGGCTGTCCCCCTACACAAGTTTCTTTCTTTTTTTCTTCTATTTTTTTTTTCAAAGACAGCAGAAAAACAACCAAGTGTTGCAGTGAGAGATCGTAGCAGGTTATGGTGTGCTTCAACAAAAGTGAATCAGTGTATCTCTCACATGTGGTGATATATAAATATAGGTGTCTGTAAACTAGGACACGCCATATTATATGCATTACTGGATCTTATCTCTTCCCCAGAAAACCCTAAAAAAAGGACAACTTGGCCAGCTAAACAAGAAAACTTGTAGCCACAGCTTTAAGGGAAGTTCGGCTGTAGGAGAATCCCAGGTGGGTCACTGGCTGCAGTATGTTTAAAATACTTGCTGGGAAGAGACCTATATAGTCTGTATTTCCAGTGGCTGGGGAAAAAACTGAAATAAAATTATCATTTATATTCTGTGGCAATACAGCACTTGCAAGTGAAAATCAAATGACTTTCTTTAAAGTTCAAGTACCATCAATCTGACACAGCCAAACCCAACCTAAGCTGCTTTTTCTTTCAAATGAAATGACATTATGTAGAAAGTCATCCTCAGCCTTACTAGAAGCTAATGTCAATAAGCCATTGTTGCAATGTGTCACTCACTAGTGAGGAGAATACTGATGTGAGGGTATTGTAAGCAACTTCCCCCTAATGTTTGAACATTATGGGAAAATATAAAAATTACCAGAGTAGTGCAAAGTGCAGTAATATAAGTAATTTGTTGCTCAAAAGAAAAACCTTTTAAAGAGCTGTGTTCAAGCCATAAGGGTTCATTCGGTCTTGTTCAACCAGCACTAAAATGATTGCTTTTCCATAACAAATATAAAGAGGAGAAAAATGCAAAATGTTATCCTGCAGAGCAGCTGAACTAATAATTTCTCTTTATGCTTATACTCAGGTTCTAGCTGCACTTTGGAAAGGCTATTAATATTTCAGATTTTTTTTTTTCTGTTGATCTGAAGATTTTTTATAAAACCTTTGTGTTAATTGTGAACATAACCTACTTTTACTGTCTGTTATTCCAACATATCTCAAAGCATTTTGTAAACATACTAAGCCAGAGACAGAGCGCTGATTCTACTTTTTTCTCCTTTCACCTCTGGGAGGAACTGTTTAACAGAGCATGAACTACCAATGCCCAAACAACTTGCAAGCATACGAGAAGGATATCACACTCAGTTGAAACTGCTGGGGAGATTTAGGGACAATGTAGTTTTAAATTTGTTTCTGACTTTGTCAACATGGATAAGGTTCTTACTGTGAGAGAAATTGTTTTTCAAAGGTATACATCTCACTGAAGGCTAATAGATGCCTTCCTCCCTTCTTTGAAGGGAGAAAATCTCCCTTGACCCACTAATTTAGACAAGACAAAAAAGCTGGGAGCAGCACTATAATCTGTCACCCTGATGGCATTTCATTTGGTGTAATTTAGTAGGTGTTTTCTGGGTGGTTTTTAGTTTCCACAAGCTACTGTCATGCAGGTTGGCAACACTTTTCCATGGGATGTGTAAGAATGACTCACCTATGACCTGGTTTGCATAACTCCCAGGCAAGGAGTAAATTGCTAACTGAGTAAGAGACACCATAGACACAAGACCTTGAGTGTGTGGGAGGACAAGTAGGAGATGAACACAGCCATTTTGGAGAAAGAGTGACAAAGAGAAAACATCAGGAGCATCAGTTTTCTGTCTAAATGTTTTTTTGTTTGAGGTAGAACTGCGGCATACATGAATTATTTGTTTTGCTATATCAGCTTACACGTTCAATGGAGTGGAAACAAGGGCACTACTCTCATGTATCTATTTGCTGCTCTCTTAACTAAAGCCCACTCTTCTACCTGGATTCAGTGCTTGCTGATATGTTATGTCTGAACCACTAGCAAAAGAAAGCTGGCTTTACTGCTAATGGAGAAGAGAGCTCTGCCCATCTTAATTTCTGAGCCTTGCCTAGGTACTAAGTCAGAGAAAAAAGCTCAGCCTACTGATAAGTTTATTTAACTACCTGCATTACTTATGTGTTCCTTACAGGTTGCCTTTCTAAGATTCTAAGACAAGTCTAGTCTTGCTGTGCTTATCTGCTCTGTTAGGATCTCAGGTCAAAAGAGGTTGGAGCTCTAATTTGTGGAAAGGTTCCCCCTTAACATCAAAATATTTCAAATAATTGCTCAGTAGTTTATCAAGAATGTGAGATTTTTCATCAGATATAATTATCAATAAAGTATTAATACTAAGTTATTGAATAGCTCATAGTAATACTAAGAATAAAAATTATATCAAATTTTATTACTTATGTAAAAAATCTCAAAGTCTTTTTAATTTTCAAATTATGTAAATAATGTACAATATATTAAAGCTTTGAATGCTTTCATTAATCTGAATGAAATGTTTTCTGCAATGTCTAAGCAGCTGTTCTCATATCTTCCCAGAATTATTTTCCTAGGGAATCAAAGAGGTTTTGATTAAATAAAAAATACAGTGCTTTATTTCGCCCCCCTCCCCCCCCACACCTTTTAGTCTGAAATTATGGATTGCCAGGAGGTAGCAAACAGTTCTTACAGATGCTGCTAATAACAAAAATGGGACAAATTGTCCCCTGGTGAGCATCCACTAATGTTGGCAGTGTTACACCAGGAATGCATTTGGCTCTTTCTCATTATAGCTTGACAGGTCTTTGATGTTCCTGATTGCATTGGTCTCCTGCAGCTTTTCTTTAACACTCTCTAAGGAGGGATATTTCAGAATATATAAAGAATCTTTAGTCTTTTATCCTGGAACTTCCACAACCTAGACATACAGCACCCTTTGTCTCCTGAAATAAATGATTCTCTGAGGTTTTGATGGTTAGAAAAGCTCTTGGTACTTTCTGTCCAGCTATCAGCTTTATGGAAACGTGTCACTATATGCCACCCTTTCCCCCAGCCTCTCCCAGAAAGTGGGTTGGCAATGGGTTCTGTCCTCACCTTACAGGCTGCCTGTACTTCTGGCTATAAACTTGCACTTCTTATTAATTATTCAACATGCTATGCAAATTTTTTTTTTTCAACAAATTGCACTTTGCTTAGTTTAAAATTACACTTGTCTTCCCTTCCACTGAACTCATCCACATTCAGATCCCTGAACACCAAGAGCTCTGGAAGCAAACATCAACAGATTTAGGCACCCTCTGCTGTGATATGGTCCTTTGTTTGGTCAGTCACTGTGGACACATCCAGGTGGGATAGCCTTTCCATCATTAGCACTGCTCTTATGGTTTTCTAAGCTATGATGGTAGTGTGGTATGGGTGCAAAGTGATAATTCTATGTACAGAAATGACACACATTCCAAATACATTTACAAAAATAAATTCAGGTTATACTCAGTTTTTTTACTATATGAACTCCTTCTACTTTCCCACACATGCAGTTAAGTGATCAGTTTAGTATTTTGAAGTCTTGTTTCTGATGCAATGAAAATCTAATCTAATTCCTTGCTATCTTAATGTAACCACATTCATTTACTGCTTGCCTGTTTGTACTCCGTAGACAGGTGACTCATGGTGACTCTGGATGTTTAGAGGAGCTTATAAATGTAACTTTAAATGTAGCTTTGCTCCAGAGTGGAATCTTTCTGCTTTCTAGTAATTTGGGGTTTTTTTGGCTTCTCACATTTGTTTTTGCAAGGTTTGAAGATGGTTGGTCAGGGTAATGAGAGTTAGTTAAGAAAGCCATGAAAGATTACAGGAAAACAAACATGCATCTGAGTCCCGACATCTTTTACTTTTAAATTTTGTGCTCAGCATTTTCACAAAAGTAGAATGATTCATTAAGAAAGACTGATATTTGGCTTATGAAACAATGCCAGACCTAGTCTTTCTGTCACCAAAGTCATTATGTATTTTTATTTTTGTCACTGGTCTAACACTGGAAGAGGTGGGCACCACAACTACTGTTGGTGGCATGGCTTCTGCAGATGTCCACAAGCCCTGAAGAGATGTGACTGTAAATGATGAGTACTTCTATCTCCTCTGTAAACTTGAAATGTTTAATTTTACATCCAGAAAATTCAGTCATTGACCTATTCCAACACTGAGAAGCACAACTCTACATCCTGCTTGGCTCAATTCCTGGTGCCATTGATACTCTGATGCCCTACTTCTTTTCATATTACTGATCATTACTGATGAGCAACAGTTTAGTTCCTTTGGGTTCATTATATCCATTTTCTGTTGTATACTTTACCTAATTATTAAATGGAAGATGCCCTAAATATTTTTACAGCAGACATGGTCTTTACAGAGAGTCCTTGCAAGGGCCATCTGATGAGACTCTGAATGATCTCATCTCAGGTAAAATTCACTTTTACACCCTTTCTGTACTTGGCATAGATGTTTTTTAGAGAAATGCTTTCATGTTCAGAGATCTACTTTGAGAATCACTGCAACAATTCAGAAAGAGCAGATTGTTAGTTACGCTTGGAAGACCAAATCTACAGAAGCTCAGGAAATATTGCTTAGTTTTGGAGCTAAGGGATCAGAGTGAAAGGGAAAATTTAAACTTGGAGCAGAGAGAGCAAAAGTGTATACTGTAAGGAAAAAATTTTAAAAATCCTTTAGAAAAATGTGGAATGTTTTCTTGAAAAAAGAAAGCCACACACATTGATTTGTTTTTGCTTTAATCTGTAGCAAGCACTATGGATGAATTTTTTACGTAACATATTCTTTAAATATGGTTAACAAAGAAACATAGGAAGTGAATGATTTGTCTTGGAGAGTTCCTATTCTTACTCTGTACTGCATTCGAATCCACATTATTATACCCAGGACACACAAAGATCTACACCCATGACCCCACATCAGGCCCTTTTTAGCAAACACAGGCCACCACAAGTAAGTGGCTTGAGACATTTCAGCCTAATGCAGGAGATAACTAATGAATTCAGAAGCACTCAAAGTTTCTGCCCTGGAGAGGAGTGGACTGGATGTCTCCGGGACTTGGGGTGCTGCTTTAGCCCCTTCCCTGCAGCTGGGCCACAAAGCATCATCCAGGAGCTGCACTCTGGGATGGTGGAGTGAGGAGAGCAGAGGCAGGACCAACTGCAAATCCCTCTATGGACAAAGCTTGCCCTCACCTCACTAATGGTTGGAAAAACAGCTTTTTTGTGTTACTCTGCCATTGTTCACCCCTTAAAAATAAATCACATCCATAAGCAATTTCCTGTGATTTTGGAATAGCACCTAAGCTCTACGTCATTTGGCTCTCTCCAACAACATCAGTTATACCTTACAACAGGGTTGAGATTTAACACTGCCCTTGCAATAACAAGAATGGAAAAGGGTAATTTTTCTATGCAGAGAAAAGTTAGCCAAAGCACAGGAGAGGGGAAAAAATAAAGAGCCACACTTACAAACAAGTTGCATTTCAGAAACAGGCAAATTAATGTAGTAAATCAGTTTACTAATTTACTGTAATAGTCTTCTGACTGCGAATCTTAAGGCCAGATGATTATGAGTACACATTCTCATTCCAAGACCCAGTTTAGTGTATTCAACAAATATGAATATAGTAAACAGTTCTGTCCTTTAAATGTTCAAATCATTGTGATCACTAACCTGAGTGAGTTTGGTAAATTTGATTTTTCCTTGAACCAAGTTAATCCATCTGCATAAATATTGCAGGATTACTCACTAACACTGAGGAAGCTGAAATGAAGAGCTGCAGCCTGTACAGTGCTTTTATCCCCCACTGCAAGCTCCTCACTGCAGCAGCAACGTTAAGTCTGTAGGCAACTTAAGTGCTAGTCTTGAGTGATGCTGCCCTAACCACACATTATCATTCACTAGTTCCTTGTGACCACCAGGTGGTTTGGTAACCTTTTTGAAGTGCTGAGCATCTCACATATTTATCAGATCAGAGCTATTCAGGCAAAAGAAACTCATCCCTTCAGTAAAGAAGGTTTTATTTTTTTCTGTGTGGTCAGCCAGTAGAGTAGAACTGCAGGAACCTCAGCAGTTCTCTTCCAGAGCCATGCTGGAGCTGAAAAATCTACATGGAAAGTTAGTGTATAATTAAAAAAGATAATGACTATAAAATTAGTTTTTATTAATAGAATTAAGCCACATTAAGTCATAAAAGGTGTTCATAAATATGTTAATAGGATGTGCGGTATTAATGAAAAACATTCGGCAGAGACTGAATAATTTAAGAGTTGGATATTAACACATATAATTAAACTTAAATATTAAAATTATTAATTATCACAGCTAAAATGGGTGTTAACAGTAGGCATCACATTCTGTCAGGTCAATAAATAGCTGTCACTACTAAAAGTGTGTAGATAATACATAAAATTTACTTAATAAGTGAGGAAGCCAGAGCCTTTAGACTGCATATGAAATATCCCGAGAAAGTTGTTTCTGGCAGGCACTGAGGTTCTCACAAGCTCAGCAGGATCTTAAGCAAAACACACAACCTGGTTTGAACTCAGTCACAAAGCTCATGAATCAGTAGTCCTGTTCTGCTTAGGGTAGAAGCTGTAGAAGTAGTTTAATCTCTCTTCAGCAAACTCTTTCAGACTGGGGGCCTCTAGGCAGTAAAGGTGCAGAGCTGACCCTTGGGACCACACTTACTGTCAGGGCTGTTGTGGAATCTGATATCTCTGGGATGCTGAGACAAATTTACATTGAGAACTCAATAATGAGATGGAAGCGCACAAATAAATGAATGTCACATTGCAATATTCAGCTCCTAACGAGTAAACGCAAACTACATGGTGTTAGAAAACCCAGATGTTCAAAATTCTGGGTTGCATATGTGTTGCTGTTGCTCAACAAAATACAACATGCTCTGTGGTCATGTTTGTTAAGCATCGCTTGCTTGGAGAGTCACAGTTACCTCATATTGTCAAAGTAATAAAAATGCATTTCATTTTGTAAGGGTTTTTTCCCAAGCTCCGAGTAACAAGCAATGAGAAATCTGACAGAGGCCATGACCTCTGCTAAATTTTCCCTGCAGCTGGGACACAAAGCATCATCCAGGAGTTGCACGCTGGGATGGTGGAACGAGAAGGGCAGAGGCAGGACCAACTGCAGATCCTCTAAGGACAAAGCTTGCCCTCACCTCCCCAGTGGTTGGAATAACAGTTTTTTTGTGACACTCTCCGTGTGATCATTTAGACTCATCATATTTCTGATGGCAATGACATGAAGTCTTGAGAAGCCCTGTTAGTTTAATCTAGTCTTGGGCATCACAGCACCCAGCTGCTGGCAAGGCTTTTCTGATACATCTTGATTGGATGATACAGGAATATTCCTGTATTGGCTGATACAGGAATAATGGCTTGTGCCTTCATACTGTTCCCTTTGATTTGTAGCTTTCTGTGGCAAGGATACCACCCGAGATGCAGGGAACATGTTCTTAAGCTATGTTTAAGAACAAGTTGCAGTGATGGAGTCTTACTATTAATTTGGGACTTGAGGCAAACGCGAGGGACTGTGAAATGAGCAGCAGGAGAGGAATTTTCTGGGATATTACGCTGCAACAGAAGACTGGACTTAATCCTACGGCAAGCTGCAAAGACACAGAAAGTGTTACTGAATTCCTGTTTTCCCTATTTACCTGGATTACATGAAGAAAGGAAAAAACTGATGCTGTGAAGACAGCAGGACGGCTGTGTTCTTTCAGGTCCTATACTACCTTCTAGTATTGTCAGCTGGATGGAAATACAGGAAGCCATGAAAAGAAATGTTAGAAAAAGATTTGTGGGTGGGACTTTCCCCTTCATTGGCTGGTAAGTCTGCTTCCCCCTTTATGTGAACAAAACCAGGGATAATATTTGTTCATCTGTTTTATTCACTGGAGTTTAGCTGTAATTATCTACACTTTACACCATATTAGTAAATCTACTCTAGAATATTATATTATAATAATTAAGCCATAGTAATAAGAGAACTCGCTCAACAGACTTGCTGTTAAATCTTTGCTCAGATGTGGGGGGACACTGCCAATTTTGGTGGGGATTATAATGAGTGTGGATTAGTGAGGTTCTGCTTTAATAATACTGAGTACTCAACTAGGAATTTTAATTTTTAAAGTGCTTCTCAAGCATTAAATAATTAATCCCCATAACACTCCCATGAGATAGGTAGGTAAATATTACTATCCCTGTTATATGGATGGGGGAAGCCTGGGTTAGAGTATTCAGATAGACTGGCCAAAACCACTGGGAGGTTAATTGCTAAAGAATATTTAGAACTATGGAAAGGATGCAGTATTTTCGCGTTTAAAAAGTAAGAAAAAGGTACTGACTTTCTTGAAGTTCAAACACATTACCCCAAAACTGAAAATGTCTTCCCAAGTGTCCCTATTTCTTTCAAAACTGTTTTCTATTTCTATATCAATAGATACCTACGTAAGAGTTCTACATATTTTAAAATAGAAATTTGCTATAAGACAGAAATAACTGTAGGCACCCACATATACATACACATCCACTGTTATTTAACAGAAGCATGTTCTATTTTCCTGCCAGCTGCTACGTATTTATTAAATACTAAAGACATGTTTGTTAAGCAGGTTTTAATATTCAATTTTGCCCTTGAACAGTTTTTACCCATAGCAATAAAACATTGTAGAACCTTTGGGAGCCCATATTCAAATTGCCTGATGGTTTTAGACCAATTTTATTAACAAGTGTATTGGTTCATTTAGTTAGGGTGTTTGTTTGGTTTTTTTTTTACACACCACAGGTTCCTGAAATTAAGTTGGTATTGCTAGAAATAAGAAGGTGGTATTGGAAATGCAGCAGGAATATGAATGAATGTTTGCAGTTCCACCGAGGTGGTCACTGACAGAAAGGGCACTTTTCCAAAATGACTATTGATTTTTACACTGACATCAGGTGAATGATATATGGGGTAGTTCAAGTTTTGAATAACACCCAATCTCAGCTCTAGAGACTTATAAAATGAGCATTAAAAATAGGATGAATGGGATTATCTAATCAGTACTCTGAAAAGCCAGGAGTATCTGGCTTCAAAGTACAGGCCAAGATGCTTTAGCCATTTATTAGACAAACATAAAAGCTTCGGACATTCTAATGGAGTTAAAGAAACAGAAAAATGCAGTTTGCATCAGACTGCAGACTGGAGATTTCTGAAGGATATAACTATATTCAAACAATAAAACCACAGTATAAGAACCCAATTTTTAATCTATTTTTTTTCCAATATAAATGCAATGGTCACTAGTAAGGGCTACCAAACCCATGGTGCAAGGAAGCACAGGCAGGTATCACTTGATCTTCATGTATGTTCCGAACTATGTGAATCTCTCCTGTGCTATATCTAAGTTCAGGTAAGCCTACTGATCACCTTACACAAGTGATTATTTATACAAAATAGAACAATTCCTTTGGGTCAAATGTGGACTCATAATGGGCTGCACTATGATGTTATGGTAGGATCTCTCCTAAGGCATGCTGGAGTGGTCAATATATCTGTTCTGCATCAGGAAATTTGAGTCCTTGCTCAGTGATCTAATGAATCAGCCATATTTTTGGTTGGGATAAGCCCCATCAAGACAGGCTCTTTAGGAAAATCTTTCCCCTCCAAACTCTTTCATTAAAAACACTGGAAATGGAAACATGTTATAACAAACGTATTTTCATTTGACATGACATTTTTTTTAATCAATCAAGTATTTCAGTTTTGACGCTGACCAGAACTAAAATGTTTTTGACTTTCTAGGTGCGTTTTACTGAGAAAAAATTTCTGTTGTAACACTTTCTGCCAAATAAATAATGAGAACCATTCACAGCTGTGTGACTGTGCAAAAGTAACTTTAGCCGTATTTATACAGGATTTTCATTTCTACTTATTTTAGGAAAAAGACTTATTTCCTGTGTGCATTATGCTACAGGAGGACAAATAAAGATGATGCCCAGAAAGTTGTGGTTATAAATACATAGAACTTGGGCTGGAACTGCAGTTCATTGAGCTGACAAGTGGGACTTGCAAAATGGCCCAGTCAGCCTGGATATCCAAACTAACATCTCTCTGAGCTACAAACAGTGAAGAACAAAGCAGAGGTAAGGTGAGAATACAAGGAAAGGTGCAATTCACACTTCTACCCTTTGTGGCTAGGAGGTCTTTGAAGGTGACATACACACTTGAACTACATGGGTACATTTCCACATGGCCTTAGCTGTGCCCAGCTCTGCAGCAGCAAAGTATAGGAACGTGTCTGTGTTCAAAAAATTCTTATTTATAGACACAGATTAAGTTCCAGCTGGAAACACATGCAAGCAATTGACTACATCACCTGGACTTTCACGCACAAGACCAAAAACTTAAAGCACCACTCAGTGTCTGGGTTCTAGGGGCAGGAATTCTGTGGGCAAAGGCTGGAAAAGCATCTTTGGGTAAAACTTCTATTTCCAACCTGCCTAGTTCAACATGTAAGACTGTCCTTATAATTGTAGCAAATATATTACATTGTGCAAAGTCAGCAGCACACAGAGCTGAATGCATCCGAACACTTCTGTGTTTCCTGGGATCATAGCAGTCAATAAGAAAATAGAAAAATAGGTTTTCCTTTTCTTTTGCTTTCCAGGTATCATATCTGGGCCATGACTCTGTATTACAAATTAGATGTAGCTGAACAATCTGTGCAGTTGGATCTGTTTCTATGAAGAAAATAGCTTGAAATCAAGAGCAAAGTGCTTTGTGTAAATTCAGCATAACCATGGGGTTTAATAAATGAGTATTGCCTTACAGCATGTTCCAAAAAGTCTTCATTTTTACATTAGCTATTTCTTCAAGAGGCTGCATATAAATATTGTTTGAAATCAGCATATAACTTCCACCTCTATATTACTAATATTTTTGCAAACCAAGTGCCAAAATTATGGCTTTGATTCTCAACACGTTAAGATTTTCTACCTGAAAAGTCATAATCAGAGGATAAATTTTTGTCATGAGAAACAGTGGATATATAGCAGACCTATGGCTGGGTTCCTTGCACTAGCAGCAGTGTAACATGAAGAACTCATTATTTAGGATATTAAAAGACACTTGTCTAAGATAATCAGTTATGAAAGAAAAGTCGAATACTGTAGAAACTATTAAGTGAGCTAGAATGTCAGGAAAAGTTGGAAAATACTCAATTAACAGTTGTGAGAAACAAGAGCATATTAGAAAGATAATATACATGCAGAGTTTACAAACCGTGTCTTTAGGGTGGCCCAATAAGTAGAAATATGGGGACCCATGCTTGTCACTTTTCATGCACATGGAGAGACTGGAAGGTACCATTCCTAAAGGAAGGGGAGGAACAGCCTAGGACCAATCATTAGAATTAACAGAACCAGTGACATACAGACATTTTACTATTGTTAGAGCAGAGAATTCTTAGTAAGTTTAGAACGACTGAGTAAAAAGCTTATATGTAACAGGAAAGAAGTATTTCTGTAAAGCTAAGACAAATAAGCATGCTGTAAGTCTAAATATTAGTGGATTACTGAAACTACTGTACATATATATTCAGGACGTAAGTTCACCTGGACTATGGATATAGAGTACATCTTGAGGTGCTTCCTGAAGGAGTCGTAACAAATCAAAAGCAAAGGGTTTCATGTATTTAAGAACTGTGCCAATTTATTTGTATGAAAAAATCCTTGTATTGGTATCAACTCTGACATTTTTTGGTATTGTTAGTGGGGTAGGGCTGAAACAGGAGATAGGAGTTTCTTCAAGACCCTTCAGAAATGACTTACTGCTAAGTAACTTGTAGCTCTTATCTGTTAACCAGGAATTTGTGTATACTGAAACTTCACTTCTCACATACAAAACTCTTCCTCCCTTAAATAGGCAAAACTGAATCAAAACTCTAGTTTCGTAAAATCACCTGAGTGTCATGAACCCATGGGGTGAGTTGTGTACCTAATTTAGCATTGTGTGAAGCAAACAAACACTCCAAAAATATGCAATGCAACCCCAGGACATGCCTTTTAACGAAGCCAAACAAAGCAGGGGGAGAGAGGAAAAGGGACCACTGTAAAGCACCATCACCACAACACAGATTCCTTGTTCCCAAGCCTCAGTGATTCCAGTTCTGTGCATTTTAGCATCACACCATGAGCTAGCACACTCAGGGCCAGATTCAGACTTCAACACAGGGCAATGGAAAAGTTTTTCAAAATCTCAGTGTGAACAGTCTGGAGTCTCTAAAATCCTGCTTCCTGCAGGATCTCTTAAGAAACTTAAAACAGTGGAACTTGAACAGAAACCTGATATCAAACCTCATAAGATGATTTTGTAGTCCCAAAAGTAGGAAGATGTTCCTCACAGGTGAAATTCAGTGTTTCTTGCTCCCTCCACAGTGCCAGACAGAAAGCATCTGGGGCAGGGAGGAGGGATGGAGTACACCTACAGGTGCTAATTGTGCCTTAGCCTTCATCTTTACACCCTGTTTGCAGTCATTTGATTATAGACTCATTGCTTTCAGATACTTTTAGGAAGTTCTATATTTTAATGTAGCACTGAGTAATGAAAAGTCCAGTCAGGAAAGGCCAGGAGCAGTAAGCCAGAAGAAGCAAGCTGCCAGGACTGCTGGGACTGAGAATGAAATATTCTAGGTATCTTCCTCCAAAGATATTTAGAGAAAACAGTAATTGTTCTGAGAGAAAGCAGTAGTTTTCTGGGGCTGATTAGAGGTAACTTGCCTCTTGCAGAACTCATTGCTGGATAGACAGACTGATTTGCCAGTTTTATTTCCTTTTTAATTTTACAATTTTAGGATTTTGTGAACAGTTTTCTCACATTTTGCTTTTAGGGATGGCACTTCATCCCAGTGTTTGGCTATACGAAGTACATGTTCTTCTCATGGTGTTTATACAGCTATGGCTAAAGCCTGAAATAAAAGAGCATCTGTAATTAGGCTCCCACAGTGTGGACAGATTTTCGGAACTGTTGCACACCCAGTAGCTCCTGCTGAAAGGCAGTAACCTCTTAGGTACGTGCATACACAGGAAATTAGGCGGCCATTGCAAGGAAAGTCTTGGTCTGTCACTTTATTCAAACCTTTTTTAATGCCTGTCTGAGAAGTCCTCAGTGCTACACTGATGACTGGGAGTTTTGTATCCTGTGACATGTATGAAACCTCACACTCTCTCCAGCCAGACTTCTCAGGAATTACGCATGTTTCAGGATCAGGATTCCCAGCAGTACTCCTAGTCTTTCTTGCACAGTGAAATGATTTCTTACTATGACTTGGTCCTCTGGAGGACACAGCTGGCAGACTATTTGCTATGAAACATGATGCTGATGTCCTTGGGGTTTGGATGAGCTGCAGTAATTCACCTTCAATGGAAGCACAGTTCCCCTGGCTATCCCTACCCTCAGCAAACATGTTCTGAGATGCTGGGTGATAAAACAGCTGTTTTCTAAGCTTCTTTTGTTGCACCCTGCTGTGAAGTTAGCTATTGTTTTGGAGCAGTAATCATATTTATGCCTGTTCCCTTACATTCTGTTGATACCATCCATGCTACAAGGGAATTTCTGCCTCTGAAGAGCTCTGGGATCTTTGGCATTTGTTTTCAAGCAAGATCAGCAGTTGGAGTGGAGGTAAATTATGCATTTGCAGCACGCTATTTTTTACTCTAGGTTTGAACAGTGTTTCAGCTCAGCCAGAATTTTCCAAGATGTACTTGTAGGGCCAGATTTCCAGGCATTATAAACTGACATAACTCATTCAGGAGATTTACACCCTTCCAGAGCTTGTTCTTTGTTTCTTCCCTGTGTGCTTTCTTCTTTACAATATGCATTCTTTTCTTTCACAGATCACTTTCTTACCATTGATGATTTTCTCTTAACAATGCATTTACTGATGACAATCATCCTCATTCAAACACTGATACTTCTTGCACTTAAATATATACCACCATATTTGGTACTAACAGAAACATTACACTGAAATTTAAAAGTACTGATTGTATTGCACAGGGAAAATCAAGAAGCTGGAAACTGAAAGATGATAATGTGATGGTTTGGGTTGGTTGGTTTAGGTAGCTCTAGGCAAGCTTCCTCTTTTTAATGCTGTGCATCTACATGCTGCTGTTGAAAGGTCTTTAAACAGCGTTACTACAACTGACTTGGGAAGTCCCTGACCATTTTGCTTGTCAGAGACTTAGAGAGAATACCCTGGAGAGGACCCTGGTACACTTGCACTGTTGTTACATTTCTCCCTAGGCTTTTGCTACAGTCCACCATCGCAGTCCTGTTACTGGCTCAGTCCTCCAGCCTTGCATTTTTATGCTCAACTAAGTATTATTTCCCACTGATGGTCTCCAGAGCTGGACCCTAATGAGAATAAGAAATATTTCTGACATGTTCTTGTTAAAAAAAAAAAAAAAAGCTGATTTCTTCAGTAAAAAGATCTCCAATTAGTCATATTACATCTCAACTGTGAAATTCTGATGGGAAGAAGACAGAGCTACTAAAGACTGACTAGTCTATGTGCTGTTCTCAGGACCATTTTATCCTCGAGCTTACTTGACATTTCATGTCACAATCTTCTCTGCATTTGGTTTTCCATTATCTCGAAAGGATGTTCTTTCTGGGGTTCTCTGACAGATGTTCTTTGCAGCATAATGACTTACTCTGGAGATATGACCTTCTTGAGATGTGGCCTCTCTGGTTTTAATCATTTCTGTTTGTTAATTTCTGTTTTTAACTTAAAATTAAAGCAGGCTGCTGTTGGATTTTAGGTGCACCTTGTTCTTAGAGTATTTCTCCTAGCTTTGGGAAATGACCAAGGGAGGACTTCAATATCTGAAATAACTCCTGAACACTTTTTCAGTGCAGTAGGACAACATAACTTTCAAGGAGAGCTAGTTAGTTATCCGATTCAGAGCTGTAAGCTAGGAAAATGATCTGATTAAATAGCACTTCTTTGGAGCAACTTTTATTTTTCAGTACTCTGTATTTTTACTCAACTAGTGCTAAGTATTCCAAATGCCTTTCCAAATGGCAAGCTTGGCTTTAAACAATCCTGTGAAGTCACCTTGTCTCTTTCTGTTAGCACTAAAAACTGTGTCTGGATTTCTATATGCATTTTCTACTTGTGATCTTCTGTGGAAGGGAAGGCTTGTGCACATTTACACCTTTTGGAAGATTTGTTTTCCCAAAAGAATGATATTTAAACTGAAGTTTTTTACATCTACATAAAATTTTTAATGATTCTGGAATAATGTACAGATTTATAAGATCATATAAACAGTGGTAATTAATTTTGGATTTGTTTAAGTGCCATTCAGAACTGGGATCTTAAGAAAGATTTGGAAAGGGTCTGAGCAGCAATGGATTTTTTTGCTCATAGCAGCCCCATGGACCTATTAAATTGTTTTCTGAGGAACTGGAGAACTGTTGGTAAATGGTTCTGCTGTTTGAGACGGATTACTAATCACTTTATCAGCTCTGGGTGCTTGTTTGTTCTTTCATTAAAAATGATCCACCACTCCCCACAAAACAGTTTTGGAGGTGATCTGAATTTCTCTTGCAGGTCTCTCTGAAAGAATTATAACCAGATATTAAATATTTTAGTACCATTTTATCAGAACCCCTGAAAGCCACTTTGGCTTTGTTTCTACTCACCAAAAGTATAATTCACTAACTTTATCACCAGATGAGTGGACTACGGACCATCCTTTCCGGCCTTATTCAGAAGCTCTTGAAAGCTGGAAAAAATATCTACACTGTCCTAAGTATTGGCTTAGCCACAGAAGTAGGTCTAGTTTAGAGAAGGAAATGGTGCAATTACCATGTGTACTGATAGCCAGGAAAGCACTGACTTTCAGTGGAGCTGACTTAATGAAGAGAAATAACGAGTTTATGTTGGCAACACAAACTGGTCTGAACCTACAGTTATGCCTAAGTATTACTTTGAATTTTCAGATGTTACTGTAATTTCTGATTCTAATGGGAAAGGATGCTGGAACTTCAAAAGTAATATTAGAAAAGTTTTGGATCTCCTAGCATAAAGAAGTCAAGGACTATTCATCAAAAAAAATATAACTCTTTTCCTGAGAGATTTAAGGCCCAGAGGTGCACATCATAGAACTTATGTAAATATATGACATTGTCACACCATACTATAGAGTAAACCCCGATTTCAGTTTTAAAAAAGAGCTTTTTGTCTTTGAAATTACCTTTGGATAATTTATTTTTACTTCTTGTCATTGCAGTTATGAGATAATGTTTCTATATAGTCTAAATGACTTATACCTTTTTAAATGCTCAAAAAAGTCCCTGAACTCCCTCTGAAGCAAAATATGAGAAGAATGGATCGTGTTCTCTCACCACAATGAGCAAAGTCCCCTTTTTAATTCAGAACTGGCTTCTACTTGATCATCCATTTATATTGTCAGAGAGAATAGAATTGGTAAAGTTGTCAAGGAAAGCAGTACATTCTTGTTAACATTTTGAGTTTCAACTTGAGCCCTTCAATTTCATGGCAACAAGATCATCTGCTGTGGTTCAAAATGCACAGAGAAGTACCAATAAAGGAAGAAAAGGAGAGTTTATGGACAAATCAGCAACTCCCAGCACACTCAGAGATGTCCCCTAAAAGGTTCAAAATGCTTCCTCCAGTGCACATCTTACAAGGCACTGCCTGTGCTGGGAGGCCAGCAGGCGACAGTGATGCACACACATATATGGCCTTGGCTAAGGAAACACTTAAATGTGAGTAAGTCCACCTCTACTCAGGTAAGCATTTAAGCCCATACTTAATATGCCCCAGGAAATTACACTATATAAATATATCTTCAATTGCTACTTAACTCAAAAGCAATATAATTAATTTATATAGATTCATGCACATAGAAAAATGTAAAGATAAAAACCCACCATATTCTGGGACCTGGCCTGTCCCACGTTTCAACAACAGTCGCACTCTCCTGCCACCAGACTTGATTAGCTCTATTGCTCTGGCATGTGTCATGTCCCTTGTGCTTTCTCCATTGATTTCAATTATTTGATCTCCTACCTGTCAGGTAAGAAGAATATTGAGTCAGACAGAACTGCAGTAAAATGAGCATTTCAGAAAGAGACATATTCAGTGGATCACAGGTTACCTGAATGACAGACAGCCACATCAAGGTAAATTTGTTCCTGTCTGTCTGAGGGATATTACTGGCAGATCGAATAACCTCCAAAGTGGATTCTGAATATGGTAAATCAAATGCTGCTTGTCTTCTGCTGAAATCAGTGTAATGCCTTTGTAACCTGCCTCACATCTTTTACATGTAAGAGGTTTTTGCTGAATTGCTTGATATGTTGGAATCACTGAAACATTACCTTTGCTACACCTTAACTTGCAGTGTTGTGTGAACCTGAGAAGAACTTTGTTGCACTTGCTGAAAAAAGACAGGTTCAAAGCACAAATACAAACTTCCATCATTTGAATATCCAAATCTTGGTAGTAAAGTTTCACACCAAATTAAGAGTTGTTATGAAGCACACTAGTAAACAAAGAAAGGTTGTTGCTACGGCACAGGAAACGCAGGTTTGCTAGAGTTCAAAGAGCGTGCTTTGAACTATTTAAACCACAGAAGTATTTTGCTGGGAGTAAGCACAGCCTGTGGCTGAGCTGTCCAGTTAGAGCAGCCAACTCCAGGGCTCTAATTACGGATTTCTGCCACTCATCTCCAGTCAGAGTTAGCTTCATTATTATTTTTCTGCCTCTATTTCTACATCAGTAAAATGTGGCACCGATGTCCGCACCTCTAGTGCATCACAGTTTCCCTCTCAACTTTTCCTCCAACCTGCATGTTTTGGATTTGGCTGGCTTTTGACAGTAGAAACCTTCTCCCTGTGCAGGAGAGCAGTTGCTTTCTGCTGTGGTGAGCTCAGCAGTCAGCACATGTAGGCAGCAGCAGCAGCTGTACTGCTTGTTCAGTGTTGTGATGCCACAGCTGCCCACTCACTTTGAGAAAGTTAAACAAGGAACATGGTAAGGTGACTTGACCTCATGTTAGCAGCACCACAGCCTTTGGAGCTCATGTTTTGCAGAAGCCTCCCAGCCCCATTGGAGGGGTGACCCTGGTGATGCCCAGAAGGAAGATCTCCTGGTGCTGGTAGAGGTGTGTGTCCACGTGGTGGGCAGCCAAGAGGAGGTGCATGAGGGTCTCAGCTGAGTGGGTTTAGCAAACTGCTTTATCAGTGGCAGAGGAACACATCTGTTCAGCAGGATCATACCTGCCTCAGTGCGCACCTATCTACGGTGTCCTCACAGTGTGTTTCCACTACACTTAAACAACAGTGCCTACACATCCCAAAGACAGTTTTAAGGAGATTATGCAGACTTCAAGGTGATGGACACTTCCTTTTCCTCTTATAAGACTGTCTTAACAAAACCAGCTCTTAGCTGGCCTTGTATACGGAAATGTTTTCTGTTTTGTATGTTTTCTTTGCTACTATTGTACTTCTGTCAGCTAAAAGTATAATCCTTCAGAGGCCTTCTTTCCTGAGTTTGAAATACAGTATTTACCAAATAAATGTGCGCTGCATGAAATGTCAACAAGACACCTGGCAAAGATAACTGAAAGGGATGTCAAGTTATCCAGTCCCTACTTTTGTTCAGAGACAGAAAGAATGGTACTAAAAGCAGTGTTTCTCAATAGGAACTCATACTTTGTCAATAGAAGCTGCAATTTGATTTAGGAACTCTCTCAGGATCCTGCACACAATCTATGTTGGTACCTTGCTTAACCAAAAAGCCATTGATCCAAATAAAACATCTTAGCCTTGCAATTACTTTGTAAACACTGCAGAATGAACAGTGGAGGAAAAAATCAGGATATTTTTGTGCAGAAATGCCTTATTGTTGCAGTGCAAATTTCTTCCTTAGTGGATTTTCTCTGCTAGGAAAAATGCATTTGGTTGTACCATGCAGTGCACAGCTTGAAATATTCCTGACAACCTCCAGGCCACAGTGATGTGCAGCAAAGGTGCTCCCTGGATCATGGCGAGATCTCCCCCAGGTCTGGCCATGCAGGTCTCTGCATCATCCTGACTTTTGGAGCGTTTGATAGAATGTAGTTGGTGCACAGACTCAGAGCAAAAATAGAAAATCTCTGTTACCACTTCTGCAACACAGACAGAAGATGGATTTGTGGCATCCCCACAAGGATACTAGTCAGGCCAAAGACAGACAAAACACAAATGGTCTGGGAAAACCTGTCTCTAAATGTCATGAAACAATTAAACTCAGTAGAAATCCTGTAAGCTCACAGGCTTAAAGACAGCTCTTTTTTGTGTCACTTTGCCTGAATAGATCATATTTTGCCGAAGGTATTTAAAATATTCTTGTTAGCATGTTTTGAGATAAGTGACAGATTAGAGCAAATGAAGGAGGTGTTTTTAACACTCCTTGATAAATAGCTTTTAAAACGAGTACTGGAAGCTGTCTAGAGAACGTACAGCCCTTCAAATAAAATTCTCTGCACTCCAGAGCAGAAAGACAGAAAGATTTTAATACAATTTAATACGTAAAAAGGTTAAGTTAATGTCACGTTTTTTCTTGCTGTTTGCCTTTCTTTTGTTTTCACTGGTCACTATGCAGCAACTATCTTGTATAAATGTAACCTTTTCTGTATTTTTTGAATCAGAATATTTTTTTCTCTGTAGACAGCATGCAGCTGATTTGACATTTCCTTTTCTTATAATATATTGTAGTTGTTTTGGTATTTCTTTTTATTATAAAACATTATATGCAAATAAGTTGGGAAAGTTTAAAGAAGTCCAGCGTCTTGGTTATGTGACTGAAGGAGGCGAGAGAAAAAAAGTTTGGAAATATTAGGTGCTCTGAAATTTACATCAGAAAGCGTGAGACCAGAAGTATAATGAATAGCTGTAAGAGCAGTGGGCTAACAGTGCTCCATGATTTTGTGTCTGGTGGCTGACTGATGTACAGCTGAATTGTACTGCCTTTGCAGCACAAGCCCAGCTCTGATTAGATAAGGAAAACAACAAGGAAAAGTCGCCAACACTCTTACCCCAAGAAAAGCTTCAATTAGACTTTACACTCATACCTGGGAAATTCATACAAAAGAGAAAACCTTGACCGAGGAGTGCTTCCCCCTGTGTCAGTAAGGTACAAATTCCTAGTCTTGTTTGGTTTTTTTTTTTCTTCAATTAAACATTTGTAACCTCTTCTTCCTTTCCCTTCATGATGTAGATTGGCTGATACGGGAGGAAACCATGCTGTATGCTTTTTCTCTGTCCAGGGGTTTCAAATGTTCTTGCTCTCTCATCTTTTCCATTGTGGAAGTAGTTTTCAGACTTTCTTGAAACCCCATGAATTCTTGGATGTAATTACTAATAGTCTATAAATTGCTTTCTCTTAGTCATTGAGAATACACAAACATCAGCAAGTTCTAAAAACTTGAATCTAAGTGTGCTTTAAACAGCTTTCTCCTTATTTCAATTTATACCAAATTATCTTTGTTTATGTTTCTTCAAGACATCTCAATGGAGACTGATAAAAAGAAAGTAACCAGTATTTTAGCCATCTGCATGTTCTCAGCAAACAATGGACCTCTTTTTTTCCCAGTTCTTCATGTTTCTTTAAATTTATTTATGTTATGTTCTCTTGTCACCTTTTATACCCTCTTTGCAGACTGTTTGGATATAGCTCTGACACATTTAATCTTCACTCTTCATCTAGTGGGACACCAGCCACCTAACAGGTATTGAAGCATCAAACTTTGAAAGTCTAAATCTTTTATTGGGTATGACCCTGTGGCATTATCTCCTTTTGTGGAAAGTGACACCTTTGAATATCAGACCATTATTTTTAATAGGCATTTCAGCAAGCTGCCTTCTGTGGACATATAAAGCTTTTCAGATAGAACATTAAAATGTTTTAAAAGATAAACTTCAACATAGCAACATTGTTGCTTTGCATGGCATTTAGGTCTTTGGTCAGATTAGACTTTTTGATTTCATTTTCGTTAAGTGATTAACAGAAAAAACAATTCCCCAGATCTGGAGAGTTAGCCATCCCTATGATAATACCTTCAGCTCCCATGCCATTTGTGTATAGTTTTTGCATAACAGCCTGAGAGGAGACATGCATCCTAAACGCAAAGACTTAAACCCTCAAATAGCAGGGAAAGCACTTGAGAGCAGAGCCCAGGAATTGCACTATTTTAATCTCACAAAGCCACAGACTGCCTTCAGCTCTTTGGAATAAAATTTAATTTGAGGGTGTCATAGCATGGGATCCGTGTGTGGAGCTGAGATGAGCCCTTGGCAAGGCTGGCAGCTGTTTGGTGGCCGGTCATGCAAAACGGATGGATGGACCCCTTCCCGCTCCCAACAGGCAGGCCTTGCATTCATGGACACTCCCCAAACTGGTATCAGCTCTGATTTGTAACCTTCCTGGCAGCATTCAGCAAAGACTTCAACACAGGAGTGATCAGCCTCCACATCCTCCAGCTTAAGGTTAAGGTTGACCCATGCAGGCTGGGAAGCTTGCATGGCTGCTGCCAGAGCTGTATTTATGCTGAAGAAACATGCTCTTTGCAGCTATGAATCCTGAAATTCTACACACATTGATTTTGCACTGTGTTTCTTTCTTCCTAAAGAATATGACCCTTGTTGAATTTCTGTGCTGTTTTGGCCTGCCCAAACCCACTGGTTCTCCTCCTGACCCAATGCCCTTTGGTAAAGAGAATTCTCCTCTATTATGTTCTTACAGTGTGCAAGCACAAAGTAAACACACAATGCTTCACCCCCTTAATGCTTTGAAATTTGAATATTAATGATTTAAATGTAATTATGAAAGTAGTTTGTGTGTATGGGAAATATTTCTTAAAAAACCCCTGTTTCAGTTCAAGTTAATTCAGACACTCCATCCATGCGTAAGAACAACTGAGCTATAAAATTGGGCAGCATGTTTTCTGGCAATAATGAGAAGATAATATTCCTAAGGAATGTTTAAGTGACATCGCTATTGATAGGTTAATTAGTAAGAAAATTGCAAAGCTTCTCCAAATCATTAGAATAAATTGCCTCTAGTACACGAGCTTTTATGCAGAGCCTCTGTTCTGACCATATTTTATAGTAATTATTACCGGCCTTGTTAAAAAAAGCAACCATACATACAAATAGAGTTCTAGAAGCAGGGTAAACCAGAAAGAAACACATATAGCTTTAATGTAGTAAAGAAATTTTTCCTTGCTTGACTGTGCTTTTAAACTACAGAAGGTAGTCTTGTGTATGTTTGTCTCCATCAGTGCATGAGGAACAGTCTTTAAGCAGGTGCATAGTTCCCAGTTGCATGAAATTAAGTTAATTGTGTGTGCACATTTTCATTCTATATTAAATCTAATGATAAAAGCAGCCTCAAATGATTTGTATGGAGGGCATTGCTAGCTGTCAGTTTATTAATGTATTTTATAATTAAACCTCAGGAAAGAGACTAATTACACTTAATTCTTTTTACATGGGCATTCTATTTTTATAACATAAACATTTTTTACATATTATTTGTTGCTTTTATTATTGTTAATGACTCCAAAAGGCTGAAAAATTGTCTGTACTTGGAGACCAAATAGCAACTCCAGAATACCTATTCTGGTGAATTTCCAAGTACTGTCAAGCTCTAATATTGCTGCCTGGAGTTAGGCATGCGCTGGATGTCTGCTGTGCAAATTTCCTCACAGCAGAGAATCTGTATTGCCTGGAAATCCCAAGTGTAAGATGTAGCCTGAGCAAAGCTGTGGGGTATTGTTAATCTTGGACTCCCTCCAGTGCGTTTTAGGTATGTGAGCTTGGATGTCTCAGTAGGAGACATGACATTTCTCTTTGGAGGAATTACAATAAGGTGTCCCATGCCACTTTTGAACTAACCATCTATGAAGGTTTAGAGTGACAAACTCTTATTTTTTCTGTGGCCAACCAGCTATTTAAGCAGCTGTGGCTTCTTACCCCTGGAAATGCTGAGCCCTTTGTTACTGCTGTTGCCTCCTGCCCAAAAGATGGGGAAAAGAGGGGCCACAGGACATGGTGCAGAGCAAGAAATGGCCTTTGCACTGCTCCTCAGCAGGTGCTCTAGCTTTTTTCTTTTCACTTTTTCACCCTTTCCTGAGTGAGGGAGAAATGTTAGAAATGCTATCTGAGAAAGAGAGCTTGGAAAGCGGAAAATGTGCATGACTGAGTGTCTGCAGAGAATCGTGAGTATAGGAAAGAGAAATGGAGTTTGTTGTGGTGGGTGGATAACAAGGCAGCAAAGTGGACTTCTGGTACTACAGAAGACTTGATGCCTTCCACAGCACTGCTGCAAACTAATCCATGTATATGTGAAATAAAGGTGTGAAAGATAAAAGGAAAATACATTACCCCATTGGGTTTAATTGATATACTATTACTTTTTTAAAATAGAGCTGGGATCGCTCAGTGTAACATAATGTAATATTAATAACATGTAGGCCACCACTACAATCACGGATGGCAACCAGCAGAGACTGTGAAAAAGGAAGAAGAAAATTTTCTGGTGTTTTCTTGATGGTCTCAGGCAGTTCCCATCAGGGAGAAGCAAAGCAAATTCAAGATTTGAAAAGCTGATTTTATAGATCCTACATAGAAGCCTGGGCATGGAGATTGTGTCACCCAAAGTTGCATCCAAGCAGCAAAACGGAAAAGACAAGTTAACTCTGTTAACTCTGACAAGTTAAAGGTAAAACCACAAAGAGATTTTGAGGAGGAAAAATGCTGAAATGTTAGACCTAAGAAGGTATTTTCAAGCATACCAGAGGCATGGAGCCTGTCAGATCTCAAAATATAGTTTGGGCACAACGTAGAAAAGACTGCAGAAAACAGATTAATTTTTTGCATCAATGTTCACTAAAGAGGAGGGCAGCCAAACTCCTGCACAGGGTCTGCTCACCACAGGAGCGAATGAGGAACTGACTCCAATGGCAGGGGCAAAGATTTTTATAACAAACTGATGAAATGGATGGTAAGAGACCCCCAGAAGCAGATGACTTTTATCCTCAGTTGTAAAGGAATTTGGATATGAAGCTTCTGAACTAGTGGCTATAGAATATAATCAACTGCTGAAATCAGTAACTTTCTGAATTGCAGAGGAATGGGAAGTGGCAAGTGTGACACCAGTCTTTAAGAATGATCCTGGAATGTAACCAAGTGAGTCTCATGTTCAATTGAGCAGATGGAAGGAAGCAATAAGGATGGTGAGGGTTAGCTGGCACATGGATAATGATGATATAGTGGGGAAGGGTCAGTGTAGTGGCTATTGTAGAAGGAAGTCATTCCTCATAGATCTATTGCAGGTCACTGGAGCTCTCAATGACTATAGAGATAAATGTGATCTGGTTAGTATACTGACATTTTCAGAAAGCTTTTAATAGTAAAGCTTTCAGTAAAGGCTCTGCTGTGGGATGAAAAAGAATATGGTCTTCTAAGTAGGAGATTAAATTCTAGGAAAAAAAATGCTTTAAATAAGTGGTCAATTTTCACAATCAAAAGATTTTACCTCAGTGATTATTCTGTTCAGCATACTTTGTAAGTGCTCTGGTGAAGAGGTTCAAGATCAGGGTGATAAGATTTGCAGGCACCACATTATCATGCAGGATTGTAAAATTTAAACTTAAAAGCTCTAAAAAGATAGCACGATCCTGTGTGCTAAAGCAGCATGTGAAATTCAGTAGTGCCAAGTGCTAAGCACTAAGTTCAGTACACATGGAAAATCACATATACCATTGCTCTAAGCCAGCCATTACCCCTGAAGAGACAGATCCCACAGTCCCTGTGATTACCTTGCTGAAAATGTCAGCACAGTCAAAAAAGCAAAGAGAATGTTAACTGTTAGGGGGAGAATGGAAAATAACGAAGGCAGCTTCATTGTGTCATTTAGGAGCAACAATATCTTGAAAAATGCAGATTGTTTCAGTGCTTGCACCTCCAAATGAATGTGACAGATTAAGAAATGGTTTGGAGGAGACCAATGATGCTGGTCAGGTGTAAAGAACAGCTCTCTTGTGAGGTAAGATGAAACAGATTGATAAGTTTCAGTGGGGAAAAGGTGGATATGATGTAGGTCAATAGAATAAAGAATGATATGGAGAACGCTGAAGTATGATTATTACGTTGTAACCACAAACCAAAAAAAAAGGAGTTTTTTTTTCCCAAACACTGCAGGCATTTAGACTTGGAATCCATTGACATAGTAGATCAGGAATGTCAAAAGCATGAGTAAATTGAAATAAATGATTAAAAAAATAGGCCTAGACACTAACTGCCAGTTCTAGCACAGAAATTCTATAAGCTGCTGATTGCCAGGGGCTTGTATGTTACACACAGTGAAGAATTATTTCATACTTGTCCTTCATTCCTTTCCAAAGCATCCTCTACTTGTCCTTGTTGGAGTGAGGATACTGGGCTGGTGGGCCATAGGACTGGGCCTCATATCTGTACCCTTTTACCTTCAGAGGTGACCTCTCCCAGTTTCCACTTGTTGTGGGTTGGGGAAAACACAGAAGAGAGCTGCATCTGTCATTCCTGTTGCTGGAAAAAGTGTTTCAGTTATCAGAGCAGCATCATGTAGTGTGTTCATTTTTTTCTAATACTCTTGATTCTTAATTTTTAAAGTTAGGGTTAATTAACTTTTTAGACCTGAAAGTCTTTATAAATATTCCATAAACTCCAGATTTAAATATGATGCTTGCCTGCCAACTAAGTAGTTTAGTCTTTAAATTTTATACTAAACTATTTGTATCAAGATTATTAACTCGCTCTTTTTCCTAGCTGGCTTGAAGGATTTTGCTGCTAGGCATAGAGTTACAAGGATGCTTTGAATGTATCAAACTGCATACACTTTTGCAAGAATGGTGTTAATTATGTGTGCGAGAGGAATATTTCCTACCTTTCTGCAAACAAATTCTAAAAGATGCATGTAGCTTTTTATACAAATGCTGAATAATAGTTCACCTACAGCTAATTCACTCTTGATTTATTAAACTTTTATACTGTCAAAATATATTCAGGATCCCCGAGGACCTCATTTTGCATTTCTTTGTTGTGCAGGCAGTAGAATGTTGATCAGCTTTATGTCTGCATGTCAATATATTCTTCCTCGAGTTCTGCCAATTACAATAACCCAGCATCCAGCTCCTCTTGCCACAGGATGGCATCCAGCTCATACGCTTGAGTATCCCAGTTGAATTCTCTGGGTTCAGATCAATCACACCTAGCCTCACTACAAGTGAGGTTGGACAGTGATGTATGTAGTAGGGAATTGGAGTGTGACTGAGATTACCCCAAAGGGACATGAGAATTGGTGGGAAAGCATATTTAACATCTTCCTGTACTGCTCAGATGGATCACAAATCACAGAATAAGTAAATGAAACTAAGAATATCTTTGGTTTCTTGTTCCATTGTAATGACAATGTTGACATTCACTGAACACTTACTATGAAGGTAAGATTTATATTACTGCATGAAGTAAGCCAGGTATGCTGCAGGTTTTAAGAATAAGAGCAACTTATGCAGAAAAGGTTGGTTACTTAACTGGCATGAACCTCTCTGTAGGCATTTGTCTTCCAGATGTGTGCACAAGGCCTTGGTCAAATCGAGGCTGCTGGAGCATCGTACGCTCCTGGAGTGCTCCTGGACTATACTTCGGTCCTTTATGTGGGGGCATATCCAAGTATTAGTGATTTTTCACTGGGGTTTCTGTCAGCCTTCTCAAGACCTCACTCACATCAAGTATTCAGCAGCTGAATCTCTACTTTGCCCAGCAGAAGACCTGGAGAAGACCTTTCTGGCTCTTAGGACCTCCCACTGGTCCTTCCACCTTATTTTTGCTGTTACTGGAGTAAGCTTACAAGAGGCTTTCCAACAGAAATAACCACTTTTCTCCAGTATTCTGAACATAAGACTTAACTGCCTTTTAGGACCTGGAGATTCACTCAGCAGCATATGTCAGTCTTATGCTTTATTTCCAATTCAAAACAGGATTCCAAAGTTTGCTATAGCAAAAATTAAGGATTAAACCGTTAAATCCTTAGTTCACTTTTGGATGCTGTGACTGCCCTAAATGTTTGTAAAAAGGTGATGACTGATCAAGCTATTCTTGCATTCTTCCCATTTCCTTGCTGCAGCTTTCTTGATTGGACATAGAAATGTCTGTATCTGTCACCCACTCTCTCTACTGTGTGACTACGGTTTCTCTCCTATTTTTAACGATTTTTGCTCTAATCACCATCAAGCTGAGCTGAGCTACTTCTTGATAACTGTACTTACTGACACCTTAGCTGTTTTCCACTTCAGACTGTAGGAAATAACCTACATCCCAAACAGATCCTCTGTTCTTCACTAACAAGAAATCTAGAGATTTCTTGAGAGGCTCTACACCAGTGAGGAGCCAGTGCAAATTGTGGGGTCTGCATGGCAACATGCTCTTAAAGCTTTGTGTTTACTGTACAGTAAGAAACCATTATTCTTCCTTTTCAGCTTTTATTTGATGGTCACTGACAGGAAACAATCAGTCTTGATCAGTTGATGATCAGTGCTTTTTCAGATTTACCCATTTCCTTTAGTAATAGGGCAAAAAACAAAGACTCTATTTTGGAGGGATTGAATTAAAACAATAATAATGTGGGGAGAGAAGGTACATGGTGTGTGAAACTACAGGAACTGAATGTGGTTTCTGGTACAAAATTTGGCCATGCAATGGGAATCTCACAAAACAGTATGAGGCATGCCAGCCATTTCTGCTTCAATTTTTGTCTTCTCTGAGATGCAAGACAACATCTACAAAAAAACCCACAAAACATTTAAAACTAATGGGGATACTTTATACATATTGACATGGATTTCAAAGAAGTGTCTATGGAAGCTGTGTTAGACAGCTCAGACACAGAATGATTCCTTAATTGGTGGAAACAGAAGACAGATCTTTTAGAAACCTAGAAATCAAGGACGGCTAAAACCAGATACAGTGACAAAATTACTAGATGAACATCAAAATAAATGTGTGCAACAACAAGCAATCAAGAAAGCTGAAATGGAAAAGAATCCCATGATGAAAACAAAAGAGAGAGAATTCTGTTTTGTGTTGTATAGAAGACATTACAAACACTGTAGGGACATAACTCATCTCTGACTATCTGTCCACTGAACCCAGAAGAAACTTTAGTGATTTCTGTGTGTCTGACTTAGGATGTTTGGGAGTGTCATGCTCCGGGGAGACAGGTTTATATTACCTTGTTAAACTCCACTGTTATACAGCATTTACAGAGCCCAGATGCCCACATACTACCTCCTCCTGTGAGAAGGCTGAAGACTCTTAATGTTAATTAATTTATTCTGGGAGACAGAAGTTAGCAACAGCTAGCTGTTACATGGCACCCTGCTGCTTAGAAGCCTGATCTCTGGGTTTTTCAAAGGGGACTTAAAATTATGTCTCCTATGGCACGAGAGGCCTTTAATATCAGATTATGAGTTTTGTAGGTGCTCTGTCCCTCTCATTGTAAACATGATTTAGGACACATACAAAGAGGAAAATGTCAGTTTTGAATGCTGCTGAATGCTCATACATAGATTTTGACAGCAGTTTCAAATGCAATACTTATATCCTCCATGATTTGAGACTTCTGTTTTGTTATAAACAAGAGACAGACTCCCTCTTGTCTGCCTGCATTTTTTGAGCCTTGGATTTTGAATACTGAATTCCCCTTTTTGATAGGAATAATTCTCTGTGTAGGTAGGTGAAGGTTTCTGAATAACCACAAATAAGGTAGGTGTGAATTCTATTATTAAGGGGAATTATGAAATACACAAATTATGCTAGTTTGCAGAATGCCATAAACGTGTCCACAGTACAGATTGGTTACTGTTGTGAGCATCACTGTGCTGTTTATTTGGCAACACAGAACAGACCAAGCAAGGCCACACAGATTCCTATGTAACAACTTATGTAACAGAAGCTCATGCTTGTCACTGTAGGAGCTTCTTGCCCCTTGTGCCTGTTTTTATCTCCAACTGTGTACAGCTGAAACAAAAAGAGGGGTCCAGGCCACAAGAAAAGCAACAAACAGGAAAAAGGATTGAAGAGTCCAAGCAGGACTACAAAGTATGATAGATATATAATTCTGCTGTGCTTGTATTTCAGATGACTGTTCTGCAGATATACAAGAAAAATCTACAACAGAAAAATAATGTAGCATAAGGAGACATGAAGAAACTGGAGATAGGGCTAACTGGTGTATGTGGATTGAGAAAAATGAGCTGACAAGACAGCGAAACTAGAAATGCCAGAGATGAGATGTATGACTTTTGTGGAAGATGTGAAAAAAAGGATGTAACTCACAAACTGACAAAGTGACACAGATGCACACTGTGTACAAAAAAGCACATTTCGCCCTTATTCTTCAAGAAATTCATGTTACTCTGTAGCTTTGCAGCCCTCAGCCACAGGCGCTTTGTTTGACACTGGTTTCAATAAACATGCTGGCTGCAACAGATATCATTCAAGGCAATAAGAGATCTGTTGATTAAATCTCACATCTAGCAAACACTACGACCATGCTTAACAGTTCTCCTGAGTACTCAGGAGTTCCCCATCTCTAAGACAGGAAGGGATAGAGATCTGCAGAGCTCTGCCAATCATTGTCCTCAACGTGAGGCAAAAATAAAATATGAGCTGTCATGAGCCTTATCTAAATTGACATGTACAGCTGTTGCCAGTAGTGTCTAAATCTTCAAAGGCTGTGGGGACTGTGCTCCATGTTGCCTGTATTATGCCCCTTGCCTCTGGGGATCAATTCAACTCAGAATGACTGTGAGAGTGTGTGTGTGGCATATTCTTGCCCTACTCTGAGACTAGGTCTTGCAACTTCATTTTTCAATATTGCCATCACCAGCTATTTCCAATTTTTTCCCCTGATGATCGGTTTGCTTGAGAAATGGAATCCTGATGTGCTCAGACCTCTGCCACTTCAAGATAAGATACCAAAGACACTAGTAATTCTCCAAATGTTTTTTGTGGTTCTTTTAATACATCCTTCTCTTATGGAGCACAGACACAGGTAGGCTTTGCAGAATTCACCATTGGAGCTTCCTTTCTGCTCAGCTGTCAGAATTAAGAGGGGTCTGTATTTACTTCCAGTGTAGTGATGAGGTTCTCCTTTACAGCAATCTTCTGTGAGCAATCTCCATACATCTTATTCATGAATTGCAGTAAAATCTTGCCAAAGTTAATTGGGGTATATGACCTGACACATGATTTTATATGAAGCTATACAGTTATGGCTGTGGCTTTCCAACACTGGTTGGTTACCAGTTTATCAACCATGCAGGCAGAGGACATATGTGAAGAAACAATTTTTCCTTTAGATTTCTGGGTCCTTTGATGGGCATTTCTTTTCCATGTCTAGTGATGGATGAATCCAAGTTCAGCTAGGATGAATGCTTGGACTTTCTGAAGAGTCTGCGGACCCAAATAAGTCTCAGTGCACATGAAGGTACCATGACTATGAACAGTAATAAGCCTGTGAAGGTTTTAAAACTGTTTTTAAGTGAATAATTTGTTGAACTTTGACTTAATGCAGTGTCTATGTAGGCTGACAAAAGGGATCCTTGTAGCAGAGCAATATGCTGGTAAGACTGATGAACTCTGTATGACATCAACTCACTACTCTTCTACCTTTCCAGTTCCCAGAACAATTCCACAGAAAATCAAAGTAGAAAGCTCCATCCGTCATGAAGGCCAATTAAAGACTATTTTAGATCCTGTAACCCTAAGATGGAATGGTTCCTGATGGATTTGTTTCCAATAAAAACACAAAGTGCCTAGCATGCCATTCCCAATGGGAAGGGAGACCAGAACTTATGATGGAAATGGTGATGCAACAACAAACTTCATGAAACCTTTTTTCCCCTTTCATCAATTTTTACAAATCCAGACAGTTTTGGCAGGGTCAGTGCAAGACCACCATTTCCAGAGCCTATTCTATGAATCTGTTCTCTAAGCTGCTCACAAGCCTCACAGGAGTTCATAAAAGCCTGAAGATCAAACTGAAATTCTCAGAGGATGCCCCAATTTTGATGTCACTTTCTTCATGTTGTTTTATCACTGCCTTTTTATTCAATTTCCTTTTGCTCCTATTATTGGTATATTGTACTTATTTCATACTTACCTTACTCTATTTTCCTTTACAAGAGATAGTTCCATTCTGGTTCTTTATTTACATATATCATAGCTATAGCCATAACCATAATCACATAGCTTTTACTTCTTTACATTTATATTCTGCATCTTATTACATCTAAATGCTCTACAGATAACATGTCAATTATATGAATGTTTGTTTCAACAACCTAGCTGGTTTTGCTTTTTTTTTTTAACTTTGCTTCATGAGTGGAAATAGCAGTGGAGTTCTGTGCATTGTTTTTCTATAAGCATGATCTGTACCTTGTGTTATTTGCTTCAATGTTTTTTCTGTAAGGCTTCAGTTAAATTAAAAAAGGCTGTTCAAGGAGGAAGAAACAGGAAGAAAAACAATAATGGAGACAAGTAGGTCACCAGAACTATTAGCTGGAAAGTGGTCCTGATAAGATCCTACCACAAAAGCATGGTTTGCTATCCCCAGTGCTGAAAGCCTAGGATCAGAGAATCTGATCTTTACTGATGCTGGTTTATAAAGCAAGAAGCACTGAACTGATTTTTCAGTGTTTTTCTATGGAGATGCACCTGTGAAACAGAGAGACACAAAGATGCAACAAGCAGGCCGGCGGTCCCAGCCAAGAAGTGGCAATGAACCTGCGTTTCTAACAGGTGATGTAAACTTAGGAAAGGAGATATGGGTTCAGAACTCTGCTTCCTTTGCTCATCTTCCTGTGTACTCTATTGCTTTCAGCAATTATTAACTTTTGGGTTTTTTCTATTTTTGTTTTGGAGAAGCTGTTTCTTGAGCTTCTGCTGTCCATCAGTTACAGGTCACTGAAGATAAAAGTCTTGCAAGTTCCAAACCCATTTGTCAAGATAAAATGTCTGTTAAACATGAGAATAAAAGACAAGACTTGGCAATAAGGCTGCGGGGTAAAACTGGTTCCATAGAATGATGCTTTTAAAGGGGAGAAAAAAAACCAGTTACAACTATCTGGCCAGAATGACACTTGGCTATGTGTTGTAGCCACAACAATGAAAAAACTTTAAACTAAGTTGTTTTAGGAAGGATATTAAAAATTTTCATTAAAACATACAGGAATTTTCCTAATGTAATTGAAAAAACCCACAACTCTATTTGTGTTATACACTTTTTATATTTTGGCTATTCACAGAGTGGATAGTCTAATTTTATCCTTTAGCACCAGTTTGCTCAAATGATGCACAGATTTTAATAAGTTAGTTTTCTCCCTAATACAGGTTACTATTTGAAATGAACCCTCTTCAAAGGCGTTCTTCTTCTATTGGTCTGCATTCTTAGCCATATGTTTCCAAATATGCAATTCCAGAGCTTATTAGAAGCACAATTTCCCCCCCATCTTTAATTACATTATGGCTGCTACTGTACATCTTGCTTATGGTTTCTCATTAAGAACAATTGACTATGATAATGCTACAGTAAAGGAAAGAATGAAAGCACTCATCAGAGAAGATATTCTTAAGTTAAAGTTCTATCTGCAGCACAAATTCACCTATATTTGACACAAAAATTACTGTGGGAGTATTTTTCAATTGCCAGTTGCCTGCCTGCCTACCCGACTGGCTTTCTCAACACAGAGGCTTCTTACTCCACCATGACCTTGTGCAAGCTCCCAGAGCCAGGGGCTTGCATTCCATGATACAACTGAGGACTAACTGAATTTTAAAATTCTACAGGGTGGCCAAGTTAAGACTGATTTGAAGCACAGTAAATCTCCTGAGTTATACACGGAAACACAGTGCTCTTTCAGTACAACACCCAGTTTGATCAAATAGTTAGAACTGTGAAAGAGAATATGTGTAACAACCATGATATTTGTAAAATCTGCTGTTGCCACTGTACAGAACACATCTTTCTTTGGCGATCTTTATAATTATATACTGTTTGAACATGCCTGCACTAATTAGATACATAAACAATTTTTTATGCTGGCTCTTGGTAGACTTGCCTATGTTCTTTCCTTCTCCTTTTTGTGTACTCACCATTCTGCAAAGTATCAGTAAGCCTGGCAGAGTTTTTACCTCATCTTTATCACAACTGGACAGATTAAAGGCAGCTTGCTTAAATTAGCAAAATAACACAGATGAGGTCTTAGGTTTCCAAGTTATCCAATATATGTCCTATACTTGTTAATTTGCTTTTGTGATTACAAACAGAACTATTAATTACACTGTTATTATCCAAGAACCATCAAACTTTGTCAGAAATTTTTCAGTTGCTTAGATAAGAAGGAAAATATAAAACGAGAAAATTTATAACATGGTAAAAGCTATTATCAACCAGAAATAATACATTTATTCTGCAAGGAAACTACAGAGATCTACCATATGTATCAGCTAATTTCCTGAAGTCCTACATAATGAGTTTATATTTTAAAAGGTATTCGGCATTAGTTCTTTAAAACCTGATCAGATATTAAAAAACTGCTTTCTCTTTGACCCCATCACCAAACATATCTGTAAATATTGTAAAAAAATGTTACACTGCATTTTACTCACCCTCATCCTTCCATTTCTTATTGCTGGTCCATCTTCTGCTAACCTCAAAACATACAAATCCATTTTATATTCCCTTCCTCCTCGAATACTAAACCCAAACCCTTTGGCTCCTTTCTCCAAATCAACGGTGAAATAATCAAAGTCCTGTACAGACAAATACAAAATGAAAGATAATTAACTGTATGAACATTGTGGTATATATTCAAGAAACTTTAAAACACAGCTCTTCAAAAATGCATTGATCCAACTGATACAAGCAAAGGGATCTTATACTTATGCACTGGTAGATTTTGGCCATTTCTGAAGAGACACTTTAGCAAAATGTAAATGCCTAAGTCTAAAACACCCTGGAAGAGTATTTTACAGTAGTTGCCTGGTACCAAAAGCTCTCAAGATGGGTTCCATATTTACCCTCAAAACTTTCATGGCATCCGGGTATAAATGTTTATGTCTTTGCAGAAGTGCAGATTTGGCAAGAGAGGTAGAAGGCAGTTCCTGTATAAGCATCATCACAAGTTAAAATTAGTAGGATACATCTCCTAAATTCCAAGAAGATCTTAATGTGATTGGCAGGTTTGACTGCATGGAGTCACAAAGTACAGCAACTCTCATCAGTTTGGTTAAAATGTGTCCCTTGAGGAGGAGGTGGGAAGGAGGAGATTTGAGTTCTGCCCTTTGCCCTTTCTATGTCTTCAGAGACTGAGCTTCACCTTTGCAGTTTTCCCTTGATGGGCCCAAACAATGACCTCTGTGCAGGGTTCTGGGGGGGGTGGAAATTGCTGTATATCTTCTGATCCATTGTCAGCCAAGAGTGCAAGAGCCATGGGAGCAGCAGAAAAAAAAAAGAGCAAGCTAGGGTCGTGTAGTCTAGTGATTAGAGAACTGAACTGGAGATGGTGAGAAACAGCTAGTCCAAGCATCTCTCTAGATGCTGAGAAGCATCTTACAGGGTATGCACATGGGGATAGGGATTTGCTGTTTAGGTACTGAATATTTTCACAAGGTTCTTTGGATCCCATTTAAAAATTTCATTATTTTTCTTGATACGGTTTATGTGTCTGGCTTTGAAAATATGGACATAGAAACCATTGATTCCAGCATATAGTGTCTAGAAGTTTACATTCTCTTGCTTAATATTTTTTGACTCTGTTTGTCTTGCCTTTATGTAAGGAGAAAGGAGGATTTGTTTGGAAGTCTGAACTTTGAGCTAAATCCTCAACCTTCACAGCTTTCTGTAAATATTTGTCATCAGTGGAGTCTTGTCCAAGGTACCACAACTCTTGGTCTAAGGTCTATCTGTTTCAATTTGTCAGAACATGCCTGATGTCAAAGAAACTAGTTGAACAAGCTAGTTTCTACTCATCCAGACTATTGCCAACAGAAACATAATTTTATCAGTCAGAATATGCATTCATTTAGTCATTTATTCCAATTAGATAAAATCTTAATTTTCAAGAATGCTGTAGAAATGCAGTCTGATATAAGTACACCTGTTGTTTGATGACTGATTTATGTCCCTAGGAATGAAAAAATTACCCTGCTTATGCAAAGGCAGTTTATGTTAGAATTTTTGTTTTAACTCTACAGTATCTTAGAAACAGTGTTTATTTAACATTATAGTCACACAATTATAAATGTAGCATTATTTTTACAGATTACACAGCTACTTATTAATTTTAATGGTTTGGAAGTAACTTCTTCTACGGAGAAATAGTAACTCAGAGTAAAACCAACAAATGTGTCTTTTCTTTCTCTAATGTCATCTTCCTTACCATCATACGTGACCTCTCCCCACACCCTAATACCTTCTGTTCAGGAGTGCTCCAAGTTTGGGTTTGTACCTGGGGCTGCCTGTACTCTGACAGAGGGTACTGCCTGGTGTCAGGAGAATGCTGCCTGTAATCCATCAGAGGTGGCTGCCTGTAGTCCAGAGGTGGTGGCTGCTGGTAATCCATCACCGGAGGATGCCTGTAGTCCAGCGGAGGCTGTCGGTAGTCCGTCGAGGATTGCCTGTAGTCCGTGAACGGAGGTTGCCGGATGTCAGGTTTCACATCCTGTCTGGCTTTTACTTCTGACCTATAACTGAGAAAGGCAAAATGGCTTGGTTTCAGAAAGCAGCAAGCCATTAGGAACAGGCAGTGCATGCAATGTTGAGGAGGGAAAGCAACCTGTCTAACTGCAAAATTGCATAAAACAAATTCTCACAGAGAAGCAAACCTCTCAGGGGTAAATAGTCAAGGCAGCCAAAAACAGTGAGCGCTTCTGAAACATGGGCATAAGCAATTTTCCCTCAGGTCATACTGTGCAATTTTCCATCTTGTATCAGTGAGATCAGGATTAGACTCACAGGGACAGGAACAGTAAAACATCTTGATTCCCACTTACCTTGCCTGTTTGGAAGATGAAACTGCATGTGGAAACACCCACTGTATTCACTACGAAATAGTTCACTGAGTTTATAAAATCCTTCTTTTCCCAGAATTAACATTTTTATAGAATAAATGGAACATCAGTGTGGTTTACGCCCATTTCACTGACATAAACTATTATTATTATGAGCTCCTTAAGGTTAAAAAAAGACTTTCTCTTTTAAAAATATACATTCTTTGTCCTAGCTGTTATCTTTTTAATGATAGGTATTCTTTAATATACCATCTGTTAATGCAGTGTGCATTATTATTATTATTCCACACTTCCTATAACACTATCTGGCTAAAAGTCTGTAGTAAGTCCTATCAGTAGTTATTCACAGGAATAACAAAGGGTGAAAGGAAAATAAATTTGTTTAATGAAGAATTTAATAACAAGTGAAATATTGCTTTAGCTGGTTACTGGTTATAGGGAGTTGGGTCCTAAAATTTCAAAGAAAATGTGACCTTCTGAGGTACAGTGACTAGTTATTTAATTTACTCAGTTAGGAATTTCCCTTACCACATGGAAATCAGTGCATAATGGCATTTCAAACTTCAGGGTGAAGTAAAAACCATTTCTCATTACAAACCTCCACGTGGTAAGGCTAAGAGGCACAAAGAAAGTCTGGAAGCTTTATAGCAAGGTAATTGTGTAATAGTGGCTTGGTTAAGATTTTAACAAAAATGCTCACATAGTGGATATTTTTACATGCTTCCCTACTTGCTGAAGGAAATATTTCTTTCCTATACAGGAAATAGACATTTCAAACTCGTCTTTAATAATGGACTGGAAGTTTTCAGTCAACCAAGTGACCATGTATGTGCATGGACACATGAAGATACAGATACACATACAGACTGTGGAAGGGATTTTGAAAAGTACTTATTGATTAAAAGAACATACATTCTGAAAAAAAGAGAGCATTGTTTTGATAATGTTAATTTACATATAAAAAGATAATCTGAATCTAAATGTTTCAAAATGTTTCAGATATATTTCAAAATGTCATTACTTTATTAATACAGTTACAGTAACATGATAGCAAATCTTCTTACACAATAGTTTTAATAAACTGAATGTCTAACCAGACACAAAAATATCTGAACTATTTCTCTTTGACTTCTCTGAGAAGATTAAAATAGCCTGCTGCCACGTGTTCTTTTAAAACCTGTATGTGGCATCTATAATAAGACCTGCATGTGTACATGCAATCCTCTTACTTTCTTTACTCAATATCATGATCCTGTAAAAAGAAGACAGAGAACAAACAGGCTTACCATGATACTGAGCCTTATTAATACTGGAAGTAAAAATACTAGTTAATATTCCTAAGAGTTTTAAATATCTCATAGGATTTTGGTACAATGTATGTGTCTATATAAACAAACTGCAATGTAACTTATAAAATTTGGCAACAAATAATACTATATGAACTAGCAAGAAGGGACCTTTTTCTGAAATAAGAGCCATCCTTAGGCAGGTTCCTAAAACATGACCACAGCTGTATCTTAGAAAATGAACCTTTTATGCACAAGTGGATCCACTGCAATTTTTGCTGAATATGTAAATGATGATATGACCAATTATAGCTTACACTTTTCAGTGGAACTTTAATTAATATCATTTTGCTATCCCATCTGAAAATTCCCAATTTAACAGATACTTAATTCTGACTTCTGACTGCGCAGAGACATTTGTGAAAGCTTTGTATTGAAGCCTGTCAGAAATATATGTCTTCTAGGAGGTGATCACTTTTGGAAAAAGTACTCAAAGAAATATAAGGCAAAGTAATTTTCCTAGTGTGACTAATTGAGAGAAGATAATTTTGGGCAAGTGAAAGTACTACATCTGTTAAGCAAGGAGAATTAGAGGGCGTAGTGTCTAAATCACAACTGAACTCAAGTATCTTCAGAAGCAAAACCTTACAATCCTGTAACCAGCATCATCTGGGGAAGAGGGTCTTGATGATGTGTGTTGGTTACTGAAGATTAGCATAAAGACAGTCAGTGTAATCAGCCTCATTTAACATGCTAAAAAATAATCCAAAAACTAAATAGTGTTGATTGGAGGTCACACAAAGTTGTACCATCCCTCAGCCTGAGCGTGCTTTTTATATAGACAGCTGGTCAGAAAATTTCTATCCCCCTACCATTTAATTTCCATTACAGATAAATTTGCTAATGCATATGCATAAATTACACATGAGAATTGGCTGGTAAATGATACACCACAGACAAAACCTGTTACAAAAATATCTTCCTGACTCCAAAACTCTCATATACGAGGGGAAGAAAAAAGGCATGTAAGAAAATGAACAAACCTGTTTTCGTGTCCCTGTGGCTGGAGGGGCTGTGGAGGCGGTGGCTGGGTGACGGGGCTGTGCTGGGCAACGGGGCTCTGCTGTGCCAGGGGACTCTGCTGGGCCATGGGGCTGTGCTGCTGGGCCATGGGGCTCTGCTTCTCTGAGCTGGGGGCCGAGGTTGGGCTGTTCAGCTCTGCAGAATGGGAAGCTGGAGATTAAAGACCTGTCACAGTGCAGCATTTAATAAAGGGCAAAGGTAGACAGTGATGATTCTTGTTCACTACCTCTGCAAATTTATGCTTTGTTGCTTTTACTCTCCTGGGTCATAATTAGATTTTAAGACATTTGAAACTAATGGTATGCTTTTCATAGTCTGTGGGATCTAAAATCTTGGTCACTCCTATAATTCCGGTTTACACCTTCATTATTTAAAAAACCTACCTGAACAAGGCAAATTACTTCCATGTTTCACATTTTCTTTTAAAGCATAGAAATACTGATCATGGAATCCTAGAACCATAGAATCATAGAATAGTTCGGGTTGGAAAGGACCCTTACAGGTTATCTAGTTCAAACCACCTGCAAAGAACAGGGACATTTTCCAGTAGACCAGGTTGCACAGAGCTCTGTCCAATCTGGCCTTGAATTTTGCCAGGGATGCCAGGATGGAGCATCTACCACCTCTCTGAGAAACTTGTTTCAGGGTTTCATCACCCTCATCATAAAAAAAAATAATCTCTTTCTTATATCTGTCTGAATCTACCCTTTTTTAGTTCAAAATCTTACCCCTTGTCCTATGGCAACAGACCCTGCCAAAAAATCTGTTCCCCCCTTTCTTACAAGCCCCCTTTAAGGTACTGAACGGCTGCAATAAGATCTCAGTGAAACCTACTCTTCTCCAGGCTGAACAACCCCAATTGTCTCAGCCTTTCCTCCTGCTCCAGCCCTTTGATTCTCCTTTGGACTTGTTCCAACAGGTCCAGAGGACCCCAGAGCTGGATGCAGTACTCCAGGTGGGGTCTCACCAGAGTGGAGTAGAGCGGCAGAGTCACCTTCCTCAACCTTCTGGCAACATTTCCTGTGATGCAGCCCAGGACACAATTGGTTCCCAGGCTGCAAGTGCACATTGCCAGCTCATGTCCAGCTTTTCATCCACCAGTACCCCTGAGTCCGTCTCCACAGGACTGCTCTCAATCCCTTCATCCCCCAGCCTGTACTGGTACTGGGGGCTGCCCCCAACACAGGTGCAGCACCTCACACTTGGTCTTGTTAAACTGCACGAGATTCCCACGGGTCCACTTAACCTTGTCCAGGATTCTCTGGATGGTATCCTGCTCTTCAGGTGTGTCAACCAAACTACTCAGCTTGATGTGACCTGCAAACTTGCTGAGAGTGCACTCCATTCCACAGTCTATGTCATTGATGAAGATATTAAACAGTGTTGGTCCCGGTATGGATCCCTGAGGGACACCACCAATCTCCATCAGGACACTGAGCAGTTGACAAGTACCCTCTGGATGTGACCATACACCCAATTCTTCACTCCTCCAACAGTCCACCCACCAAATTCACCTCTCTCCAATTTAGAGAGAGGGATGTTGTGGTGCACCATGTCAAATGCCTTACAGAAGTCCAGATAGATGAGATAGCTCTTCCCTTGTCCATTGTTGTCTACTGATGCAGCCACTACACTGTAGAATGACACTAGTTTGGTCAGGCAGGACTTACCCTTGGTGAAGCTGTGCTGGCTGTCCTGAATCACCTTCCTGTTCTCCATGTGCTTTAGCACAGCTACTAGACATTTGAAATGCTTTCCACTTAGAAAAAAACTTTTCATTGTGAGAGAATGAACAATTTTAATGCTTTCACCACTGTTTGGGATGACAGACTTGTCACAGAAGGCAAAAGACCTTTTGTGTTATAAATATTGTGTCCTTATGTTAGCTCCTGCTGTCTTTGAGCTCATCAAGAGTTTCCTGTCTTTTTAAGTTTTTGAGGACTGTGAACAGTAAAACAGTAAAACCAATCTCAATAAATTCTGGCTAACCATTTAAAGTGATATTTTATTTCATTGTACTGTGTCAAATGACCAAGGTTTCACACAGGAACACTGCAGAGAAACAGAATCCTTCTTTCCGAACAACATAAAATACAAAAAGACAGAGAGACTGGTGTAGAGAATGTGGTCTTGTGGCCTTGTTACAAATAAATGATGCCAATCTTCCTTCAGGCATCCTGCTGCACTTGGGGGCAGACACATTTGGCACTGAGCTCATATCAAATATATTTATTCCAACACACTGGCACAGTTCTGTTGTTCATCATTTACCTACTAAGAAGTGTAGATGAGAGAGGCTCCAGCAACAAGAGGACAGAGCACTGCAGAAGTTCTGCATTATCGACAGCAAAGGCACATATTGCATTTTTTCATTCCTGCTTGCAACAGGATGAGCGAGACCAGCATGGTGTTGTGCAAAGCATCCAAAATGGGCTTCTGTATGGTATGGCAGAGCCCTCCTAATGGCAATAGCTACACAAGATCTGGATCTTGCCTAGTTTTATATTTCAATCTATTTTAATGTTCTTTTTTAAAAAAAAATTTTAACATGTGAGTTTTCCCCTATGACTGCACATTTCTAATGGCTCTCTACTTACCTAATTTATGCTCATAATTATTTTACAAATTTTGGCTACTTTGTTAAAAACATTTTCAGTTTAGGATTAATTGTCAAAAAAGCATGTATTTGCACTTAAAACACTCCTCATGCAGGCATAAGCAATACTTGTCTGTGTAATTACTATGCTTAAGACTGTAATTGCCCATTTTGCATCTGTGAGTCTCTTTTGTATTGCAAGTTACAGAGAGGAAGATTGGAAATGTTGTCCCTCGTTTCTACATTACTCTCATAACTATGGATGAAATAGTCAAATCATGAGCTGCTTCTAAAACTCCTTTGCATTTATATGGTATTTTTCACCTGAAAGTATATTACAGAGGTATTAGATTTCTTCCCAATTTTTATAAGCTGGGAAGCTAATATCAGAAGGCAAATTAGGTGTCCAGTGTCAAACAGTCACACAGAGAAGCCATGCCTTGGGCACAGATCATTTCTCACCAGCAGCACCTGAGAACATCCTTAGTGCTACAGCTCAGATGCACTTCTGGTTTCTTTCTAATTTAATGTATCCATCTCTAACACTGAACTATTAATTATGTTATTTAACCTGGATACCAGAGAGGCTTAAATAAACTGCATGCATTGTATGAAGCATCACACTTATTTGTAGATGCTTGCAAAGCTGACCTTCCGTAATTATACAGATGCTAATTAATGTGAATTCTGAATCTGTGTGTGTTTGTGCTTTTCCCTTCACTGAATTCATTTAACAAAGTAGATGAGTTCCATCAGTTGCAGTCCATGACCAGTGTCAGACTATTTCCCTGTTCCGTTGCTGGATGCAGCAGCAGAAGATGAAGGTCGTCTAACTGGACCATGGATCATTAAGTAATTCCATTACTTGCTGTGTGACATTCCCAGCTGTACTGGTATTTGTTGCTGAGATGTAAAGCCACAGTCTCATTAATATGGTACAATTCATGCAGCAGTGTAGCACATTGTTAAACTAAAAAAAGCCCTGAAATCAGCCCCAAACCCCATGGAACCAACATCAAAAGATCTTCACTGATTAGCTGTGGAGTAATGATCAGAATAATGAGTCTTTCCTCTTACCCTCACCCTCCAAATGAGATAATTTAGGGTTCAGTTTTTTCCTGACCCGTGCATTCATAGTGATATATCACTACATGATATTGATAGAGGAAACTGCCAAATATGAACTCTTCCTTCACATCACTCCTTGTCACAGGTAGCTGGTAGCCTAGTGAATGCCATTGCAGTCTCTTGTGAATCACTTTGCCAAACTTTGGCTTGGCTTATAGCAAGATACAACAGAACAAAGTCAAAATTTGGCTCTCTCGTAGAGTGCTTTTCCAAAACACATTAACATCGTCTCTCTCTATCTCTCAGGTTTCTCCAGGTTTGCTTTAAATGCCCTTTTCATAACTGGGAATCTTTTAAAGAATTCAGATCCTATTTGAGATAGTTCTAAGCCCATAATTTTGGTGTGCTGCACGTTACAGCTGAGGAAGCGGAACAAAAGATGCTCTTTCAAGCAGTGACATAATTTAAGCTAATTGGAGGCTACTTAAAATTTTCTTCCTGTTTTTAAGGGCCATTGACTTACCCTCCTGAGGAATGATGCGAAGAGTTACACTGAGACCTGCATCTTTAATTAGCTTCACAATATCCGCATGAGGCATGTTAATAATAGACTGTCCATTCACAGCTAAGATCCGGTCTCCAACTTTAAGTTTTGCACAGCGATCCGCAGGACTTCCATCAATTATCCGCCCTATTTTATGGGGCACAGCTAGACAAGAAACAATAGTCACAGTTAACGTATGCTGAAAAAAAATGGTGATGTTCACAGGCAAAAGGAAATGAGTTCATTTGGAAGAAAGTTCAATACAAACTAAAAAACGGCTTGTGTAAAAACGTGCAGGGATATAAATTCTTATGCGATGTCATTTGCATTAATTTGCATTCAGAATCTAGCTGTGTATATGTACATGGCATATATATGTATAGATATGAAGTCCAAAATAGGATTATAGTTCAACTATTTTGCAAACCCGGCACGTAACAAGATAATAAACAGATCAGGAGAACAATAAGGCATTAAAACAGGGGAAAGGGGATAAATTCGCACAATAAGTAGTAGTCATAAATTGCCTCCCACCCCCTAGTTTACAGAATTTCGTTATTTATTTTTCTTTATTTGTAGTTGCAATAGAGGCATTACAGACATGATTTATTTTATATACAAATAGATGTCATTAAAGAAAATGCCCACAGTTCAAGACATTGTTCTCTTCCATTCAAATATGGTAACTGACAAATAGAAATAATACAGAAGATTTATTGAGGTGTACAGCTCTTTAACTAGATATAAATAATATATGAATAGAATTGAATTTATAGATAACTATGAGTACACAGACATGTACTACAGTACATCTCAGCCCCCTTCTCAAAACATTACAGAACAACATTTCTTCTTCTTTGTTCTTCTCTGTGATTCTCCACCTTTCTGTTTACTCCATCTATGTTCTTGTTCTGTCTTGTCCCTCATTTTCCATTAAATTTTCTAAACAGTCCTCTTGATTTTTCACCGTGTTTCTTTTCTATTATCCTCTATTTTTTAACTGAATGCATATGCTATGGGTGACTCTTTTTTTCTAGGCTCCCCAAAGAGCATGCTATTTTTCTTTCTTTCTATTACTCACAAATATGCTTTTCACAATTAATTTTGACTATATATTCGATTAATATCCTAATGGTGTCTGAACATCCCTCCCCAGTCCCACACTTCAGCCTTGGCAAACATAGCACAAAGCAGTTCAGCCCCATGATCCACATGCAACTGGTGTTTAAAAACAGTTGTGTTTCATTTTTCAAAAACAATATATCCTTAAAATTTTATTATCTACAGAGAACCTGGAAAAGTGAAAGAAAAGATTGTTCCAACGCTTTTTGGGAAATATGTAGGCTATCAATGCTCCTATAAACCAAAGCTCTAACAGGAGACGTGTTCGGAATACATGGCTTCAGGACAAATTTCTCAGCCCTCTGACAAATATTCTCTGAAGGTGATGGTGACTAAGACAGACTGCACATCTCATATGAAGTCACAATACACATACCTCAAAGTGACCTTTGTTTCTAGTATGGATGCAAGTGTTTTTGCAGTTTTAAAAATTAATTTTCTGGGAACTGAAGTCAAGTATAATTGAAGTATAAGTGAGCACTCTGAAGTGCAAGCCATAATCAAACTGCACGGTTCTTTAGCACTATAGTTGAGAGAAGAATATGAATTAAATCATGGCTTTAATAATACAGACACAATTATTTTACTTAAATGTTTTATTTTACAGAAATGTCTCGTTGCTTAGGAAATAAGCACTGAACTTCCGTCACAATGTCTGAATCTTTCTATGTTTTAAAATACACTAAATATGACTAAACCCACTTTCTACAAAAGTGTTTATTTTGCGCTCAGTGCAGACATATAACTGCCATACATGTACATGAGTGAGTAAACAAGTAAAAGAGTAACTTGACACTGAAACAGTTTATATTCACACAAAACCTTTCGCATCAAATCAGTTCTTCAAGTAGCACCTAGACTCATTTAAACTCACACTAAAATGTGCCTGTTTCTGGTATATGTAATAAAAGACCTGTCTGAAATTGCCATGTTTTTACTACATATCAGTGGAAATCTGAAAATGAGACCGTCATGTGAAAAAGTAAGAAACTTAGTAGTAAGAAAGAACATGAAATATGGCGGAGATGCCATAGTTTTTGCTAGAATAAATATTTAAGTAGAGACATAATTTCAGTTGTGAGGGGCGTGGGAGGGTGGGGGCTGGGAAATCCTATTAATTTGCCAGAACAATTTCTGTTGGACTTCTTGTACCTGACAAGTGAATAGAGCAGATGTCTGCATGTTTGAGATGTCTGCTAAAACCAAAGCTGGAGGTGGAAGAGCCACAAGAGTCTAATTCTGATTCAAATCCTGAGAAAAGGGAAAGGAGGGAGAAAGAAAAGGAACGTTGTGTTCTTTTCTTCTTCCCCTTAAGCGTAAGGGTCTTCACCTTTCCCATAAAGGTAACTACTCTAAATATTCATGTTATGAAAGGATCAACAATAGATGACCCTCAAAACAAAGCCTGTGTCTGTCAAGGTACTTTTTCTACTGCACTTTGGTATTTGAGGATTTAACACTCCTCAGGTTGTATTGGTGCCATGTGTTGTCACACGGTCTTGCTGCAGAGTAGGGTGCGGAAAGTTTTTGCAGAAGGAATCTGAATCTCTAAATCTCTAATGGATCCAAGGTGATGCTCTTATGTTCTATCAGGGGTTTATGGGCAAATCCAGTGACTTACTAACAGAACTTATAGCAATTCAGTAGAAACATTTCTAGATAATACGAGGAGAAGCTCCTTCCCTCCCAGTAATATGGTGAGGAGTTTCTGGTCTCTGCTCCTCTTCCTGGTGGAACTCTGCCTGAGAGTCCTCCTAAGCCATAATAGCCTGGCTGCCATGATCCCTGCTTTCCTGGGAAGGAAGGATTTATTTAAGGCTCTATTTATAAGCATGAGTGCTTCTAGGGGCTGCAGATTATCTGATGTGCAGATTGCTCAAAAAAAAAGACCATGTTAGAATATGTTAGGAAACTTAATTTTTATGAGCTTTTGGTGGTGAAATACTTACTTTGAAGCAATAAGAAGGAACTACTCTCATAGGAGATTAATAGGTAAAAGCTAAGGAACAAAGGGAAATCAATTGTGAATTTTCACAATGGAGAATTTTTATCATTCAGAATGGTCACTTCTAGAACAAGCACGGAAGAGCTGTAAAACTGTCAGTACCGAGTGGGTTCAGTGAAGTGGCAGACAAGATCTCATGAAAAGAAATGCAAGATGATGCACATATGGAAAAAATAACCTTGCCTAGGCTTAGACAGACATGAGCCCTAAATTAATTATTAACATTTAAGAGACCTTGAAATGTGTTCCTACTTATCTATAAACATAAACTCAGTGAAGCAGTCAATAGGCCTTAAAGAGTTAGAAAAGCAATAACAAATGAAACAAACTATTGTTAGATACTAGTGTGCACCTAAAGTATTGCTGATAGTTTCAGTATCCTCATCTCAAAAATCATAGCAAGGAATTCACAAAGATTCAGAAAAAGGCAGCACAGCAGAAAGAAGCAGAAAACAGCCTCTGCTTAAAGGAGTGAGCCTGCCATGGCCATGAACTCACCATCTACAGCTTGGGAGAGAGAAGGTGGGGCAATGTTCTGGAGGGCCAGAATAAAAGGCTTCAGAAAGGGATTAGACCAATTCACAGGGGTGGACTCACTGCAGATTAAATCAGAAATTATTGGCTATGGAAGCTGAGGAGATGTCTGGGAAAAGTGCTGTAGACACTGTCCTCTCTGCCACTGATCACAGCCAAGGGACAGTGCAGACCGGTCTAGCTATTTGGTCTCCTCCAGGATGACAGGTCTCTTCGTGGGAAAAAACCTCCCATGCCTGGCATTTAATTAGTATTTTATTAACACATCATATTTTTTTCTCAAATTGCATCTTTGGTGTTTTATTTTATCTAAGCAGAGCATTTAATAATGTTATGCAATATAATGTAATGCAATGTAATAATTAAAGGAAATCCCAGATAACTTGACTGGTGGTAAATAATTCCACTTCTCCTTAAAAATTTTTAGAAACCTATTCATAACCTCTTTTAAGAGTTTGCCACAAGCTGTTCTCCAAATTTTGAAGAGTGGCAGCATATGCCTGGATTAGACTTTGCAGAGAATTTGATCCACTTATTTCAAAACACTAAGTTATCTGTTTTCAAAAAATTTTTGCATTCAGCAAGTGGATAAGATCTGCTTTCAGGAATTTAGTGATAACTACAAATTCACATTTTTGTCTATATTTTTTCTTGGATAAAAGTCACACACTTTTGCTCTCCATGAGTGAAATTAATATCCTTCCCACACCTTTGTGTCACAGAAAAGAAAGAATAATTCTGTAACGTTACACCTGAGGGTCCATATGCTTGGGTCAGCTGTCCACTGTCAGAGCAGCTGCTGAATACAAATACTGCTTCTAGCACTGTGTATCACAGAATCACAGAATGGTTGGGGTTGGAAGGGGTCTCTGGAGATCACCTATTCTAACCTTCCTGCTGAAACAGGTTCACCCAGAGCAGATTGCACAGGATGGCATCCAGGTGGCTTTTGAATATCTCCAGGGAGGGCGATTTCACAGCCTCCCTGGGGAGCCTCTTCCAGTGCATGGTTATCCTCAGAGGAAAGAAGATTTTCAGAATGAACTTCCTTTGTTTTAGTTTGTGCCAATTGCCAATTGTCTGCTCCACCCTTTTGACACCTACCCTTTAGATATGTATATGCAAATATCTCCTTTCAGCCACCTCTTCTCAAGGCTGAACAAGCCCAGCTCCTTCAGCCTTTCCATAAGAGAGATACACCAATTCCCTAATCATCCTCCCAGCCTCCACTGGACCCCCTCCAGGAGCTGCATGACTTTCTTGTACTGAGATGCCCAGAACCCAACACAGCACTGCAGATGTGGCCTCACTAGGGCTGAGTAGATGGGCAGGATCACCTCCCTCAACCTGCTGGCAATGCTCTTCCTAATGCACCCTAGGATACCATTGGCCTTCTTGCCCACGAGGGCACACTGCTGGCTCATGGACAGCTTGTTGTTCACCAGGACGCCCCGATCCTTCTCTGCAGAGCTGCTTTCCAGCAGGCCAGCACTCAACCTGTACCGGTGCCTGGGGTTATTCCTCCCCAGATGCAGGACACTCCATTTGCTCTCCGAACTTTAATAAAGTTCCTCTCCACTCAACTCTCCAGACTGTCCAGGTCTGACTGAATGGCAGCACACCCTTCTGGTGGATCAGCCACTCCTCCCGGTTTTGTAACATCAGCAAACCCGCTGAGGGTACACTCTGCTCTTCACCCAAACCACTGAAAAATAGGTTAAATAAGACTTATATATCTATCAGCCTCTTGCTTTTTGTAATTGAAAATAATTTATCCTAATTTGAAAGACCTAAAAAAAAGAGAAAGCACTAAAAATCGCTGATTCTAAAATGATGTTACCAAGAAATAATGCTTTTCTGATTTACATCAATAATTTTTATTAATAATTATTGTTTTACATATATTCAGTACATCTATGTAGACATAACTGGCTGGTCTGTATCTTGCAGAAAGCAACTTTCCTGTTTTTTCTCTCTATATGGTATCTAAGTATCAAAAAGTATTAGTTAGTGGGAAAAAAATTGAGTCTCTGCTTTATTTATTAAACCCTCTGGCAGATAAATTTTTGCAATCTTTTCTAATGTTAACAGATACAGACAGTAAAGCAAGCAAACGAGCCTTCCTGAGCCAGCTGTCCTTCTCAATGTTATACAGCTAATCAAATGATAATTTATTACATTCTCAACTCTCTAAACGTGCAAGAGTTTTCATTCAATCAGCAGGTTTCAGCATATCAGATTTTAATAGGAGGAACATATTAAATGTAAACATCTGTAATTTCATTGCTATTTAATCTAAAATTTGGAAAGCTTGAGTGTGGTGGACTTTTTATCAGGGCTAAAAAATCCTTTCCTGATACTGATGGGCTGTTTTATGTGACACTTCTTTGGGAAACAGAATTCTGTGGCATGCTACATAGTTAGTTACAGATGAAAAAAATAACTTTTGTTTATAAGGTTAATGAATTTATGAATTGAAACTTCCCACTGTGTTATAATATGGAGCATATTTGCTTGCATAGCAAAGGCATAAGGAGATAGGAGGGAAGGACTGCCCACATCTCAGAAAGTTGAAGATCTAAGAAAAAATTAATGGAACTTAGGTACTTTAATTCAAGCTTCTCATGAAAGCAAAATGGGCATTGTGGAATCATTAGAAAAACACTAAGAAAACTTTCAGTGTTTGTTCTTTGAAAACACAAGAGCAGCACCTGTAAGTCCGAATGACCTATTCAGGAATATTCTGGAGGACAAAAATCATCTAGAGAAGGGAGTGGAGTGGTTAAGATCCTCCATGCTTTATGTCCACAAAATACCAAATAGGCAATGGGGTATTTCACGCCTGCAAACTGCAGAAATGTATTTTGATGATATTAAAAATCTCTTTCATTTCTTAAAGTTATTTCACTATGATTAATTGCTTATGTTGATTTGAAAAACTAAATCATGCAGCAAAGCTACATAGAAATGAGAATCCAGATTCCTTGCCCAAAGTTGCAAATATCTTCCACGGGAGACTCATGCTGTGGGTGGGTTTTCACAGCTTATGTTCCAAGGATGTCCTAGGTGGGGTAGACAGACATCCTCATTTCCAAAGCTCTGTTTTCTTTAGAATTTGTAGATCCGTCACAGAAAATTACATTCCCGGGCACCATCTTACCCGGGAAGAGCCTGGGAAAAATTGCTGCACAAAAAACTCAGCTCACACAGTTATCACTGATCAATAAGAAGGTTTTTATAGTTCAAAGAAACTCTAGGCTGAACAGGACTTATTTCAGAACACTGTTTTCTGCAGTCAGCAGAGGCTTAGCTTGGATTTATGTTTTTTAGTTAAGACTGCATGTTTTGAGAAATGAAAGAAATTTTTTTCATTAGGTTCTGTTTTATCATGCTTTGAAAATCCAGCAGGCATTGGCATATGCGGTGTAGGGACAAATTAAATCTACAATTCCTCTTTTGCTAAGGAGGAGGAAGATCATAAAACGTATGAACAGTCATCTGCCTTTACTTTTTTGAAAATAGTTTATTGATTATGCCTGTATTTTCAGTTCATTTACACTTTCTAACTCTGCTAATTGACAGTACCTGCTACAGTAAAATCCTGGAAATATTGCCAATTTTCTAATTTCACTGGAAGTTGCAAGTTAACTAGATCTGTTTACAACACAGGGTTTCTTTCTATGGAGACTAGGATGTTAAAAGATTTACAGAGAATCACAAGTTCTTTTTCTAGATGAAGTTGCACTTCAAACACATACAGTAAAAGTGGCAGGGAGATATGAAGTAGAGATGGACAAATGTACTCCATAAAACTCTGGGACAAATTCATCATGAAATCTAATTTTGGCCATTTCCAGCAGGATGCAAGTACTTTTCCATGGAACGTAGATAGTGACTTTATCTTGATACTCTAAAAATATTTCCCTGAATGTAATGCAAAGTGTAGATTAATTAATTAAATTTTAAGTATTTTAGCTGTAATTTCTCCTATCTGGAAAATGGATGAAAGCCACAGCACCCTTTAATGTTGGAAGGGGATGTGGGAAAAGGCACAATAATATATTTTAGAGGCAGTGGAAATCAATCCTTTCACTAGAAATAGGTCAGGAGCCTGGACAGGTGTATTTTCTTTTCTTAATCTCTTAGCACTCTAAGATCCTCTGCAGTAGACAAAATGACTTGCTCTTGGATATACCACTCAAGGACAGTTCTTTATTTATCCACTTTATCTTCTTTTGCTGATAAAAATTTGAAGCAGGGCTGACCTTTTCTATGCCCCTGCTTTGCCCTGTGAAATCTCTTCATTCATTCCGTGTCACTCATTTTCCATTCCTGATCTGCCCCACATCAGAACCGCAGTTCAGTGTAAAATAATCTCCTGTGCTGGATTAGAGAACGTCCCATGCAAAGCTTTGACAAAAGGGAAACAAAATTTCTACCATTCTAGACACAGTAAAATAAATGTGCCACAAGAATTGGATGTTTAAGCAAGTACCTGTAAGTAAAAATGACATCCAGATCCAAGGGCTGGCTCCAAACTACTTGACAGTTATATATTAAAATGGCAGCTACTACAGTGCTGCCTATCACAAAATGTGGAAAAATAGTCTGTTCTCTAATTGTGGCTGTAGTCTGTCCTCACTCTGTGTATCAATAGCAAAAAAAAATTGCATTTAGTATTTTGAAAATTTCTGCAAGGCAAAGGCAGGCTTGTAAAATCAACTGTAACAACAAACCCCTTGCAAAGCACGTGTGGGAGACTGAAATAGTTAATGGCTTAAATATTGTTAAAATCACTGAAGTACTTTTGTCCACTGTACCAAACTGTGCAAAGAAGCAACTGCTCACCAAAGCCCACTCCTTCCTGAATATGCCTACTAATTTGGACTGTGACAGGAACTTGAGATAAGATAAATGTGGTACTATTGTCCAATTATCCCAGGTGAAGAATGTATCCACAAGTTTTAGAATCTGGAACGCTAATGGCTCTGACAATCAAGGTGCAAGTTGATGATGTGCAAAGGAAGAAAAGAGGCAAATCCTTCGAGACAAGGTAGTCTTTCTCTGTCCTTAAACAAACAACTCAGCTGTGATACCTCTCCTCCAGGGAACTACTGGAACAATGAACACATAGCCTGAAGATATTAATCTCTGCTGATGGACCATAATGGACTCAACTGTGCTGATGGAACAGGCAACTGTCTTAGAAGGTGTCAAAGGCTCACAAAATGTCCTGTGATCCAGCATTACATCATTCATTGTAAAACTCCCCAGCCCAGGAGGTACCGGGGGTGTTTCTACCTAGCCTAAGCATAATAAAAATCCCTGGGACTTCCCTTAGCACCATGGACTTCTTCGCTCACCACACAGGTTTATTTCCACATCACACAGGACTTCCTTTACCACCACAGGCTTCTTCCCTCAAGACACTGCGGAGCTTCTTCCCTCTCACCACCCAGGCTTCTTCTCTCACCACCCAGGGCTTCCCTCGATGAATCCACACTGCAACCATCACTTCGACAAGACTGGGACTCTCATCACCAAGAAGATCACAAGAAGAGGATCAATGGGATGCCATTGGAATCCCTGAAATCGTGATTTTTATCTACTTTATCTGTCTGTCACTCTCTTTCTCTCCCCCCCTCTCTCTTTTTTCCTATTTCTTTCTATTTCTCTCTACCTCCCATTTGCTGTTAAATAAAAATCCGTACTATTGACTTTGGCATATGGTCTCATTTGCAACTTAATTTGGTCAGAGGCATCTCTCTTTAATAATTTAATGAATTGGATCATAACAGCATGTTGAGAAAAAAAGTTGACCAAGACCCCAAGCCTGTTGGAACAAGAGTGACATCTTTTAATTCTGGGATTGCCTTCAGAGCCTTTCAGAGCAAATGGAGTGTGAGCTTTTGTGTAAACCCTTGAGCTTTAGGTCAACTGCAAGCAGCAAACCAATGAACCTGCAGCTCTGTAGCTAGTGGCAACTCTGTTGTAATGACTACTTCAATTTTAACAGTCCTTGAAGCACAAGCACCTAACGACAAAAAGTGCACGCTCCTGTACTCAGCAAGGAGTGTTGGAATTTGCTGGACTGTAAAACATAGTTTGTAAGTATGATTTCAAGAACAAGGAAAATACTTTCAGTGCACGATTAAGTCCCTTCCTGAGTAAAAGTGATGATGATACACTTCCAAGACCTCAAATCTTTTGCTTTTACAAGAAAGTACAGAAGTGAGTAGAGTTATTGAAACAAACATTCTTAAATCAAAGGAACTCTTCACTTAGCTCTGAGGATGCTCCCAGTGAGATGACTTTTTAGGCTATGCTATTCCTAATAGTGTCTGGCACTACAAGATACTTCCTTTTCTGACCTATTTTGCCCATTTTGATTCTTTCAGAATTGCTTTGCAATTGCAACATTAACATTTAACTCCATATGTTTACACAGCATCATTCTGAGCCACAGGGGCACACAGGAGCTGGCAACAAGTGCACTGGCTCCAAAACCAGGAACACTGGAATAATGGCTATGCTACTCTTAGTAAAGCCAAAATTACTTCAATCAAATTGAGTAAAGAAAATAACCTCTCTTACTTCACAAAGAGTCAATGATTTTTAGACTGTTTTTATGATTGATGAAAGATCATGTAATTTTCAGCATATTTTTTCTTCTACAGTTTTATAGCAGAATTCACATAGAAAGGCTATTTTCTTCTCTGTTCTGTCACTGTCTACAGCAAATGTAATGTTTTTGTTCATTGCTGTTCTTCTAAACTTAGGATTTGGTGCTCTTTGGGATCACTGAAATTCAATGCAATTATTATTCGAATAAATTCACTTGTCACTTCCATAGGTTGTCATTTTCCTTTACTACTGGAGATGTCCAACTGAGCATCAGCAATGACTACCTATGCAGTTGCTTGTGCAGAAAGAAAAGTACTGCAAGAACATGTTGGAGGGTAAGAGGCACAGCTGGATCTTGAACCTGGACCTGTAGTCTTCAGGAGAATATTCCAGTCACAGAATTTTTGGTTACTTGGGAATTTCCTCTTTCTCTTCCTCTCCTCATTCCTTCTCCACCTCCCCAACCACAAATTCTATCTATGAAGTAATTTCCTTGAAAAATTCATGGCTGACTTAACTGATTAATATGTATGTACCTCAACATCCTCTAGGGATTATTTTTTTTCCTTTCTGATCTTCTGCAAAAAACTTCCAGTTGGCTATTATATTCAATAAAGTGAAAACTCAGAGTCCCAAGAGGCTAATTATCCGTGGCTTTGTTACAATATTAATTCTGGCAATCATGGAGTTTTAAAATTCAGCTGAGGTAACATGAAAAGCAGCTCTTTTAATAACTGCATAATCATGAAATACTGCAAAGAAGTTTTCTGAGATAATTTGCTATTGTGAGATAGGGTTTTCCCTGTATTCCCTTAGCTGGTTTTCAGTTATGAATTTAGAAGAGCAAAGTTTGGCCCTAAAAGTTGAAATTCTGATTTTGTCAAGTGCCAGCGTAGGGCTAAAGAACAGTTCCTTCAAAACATGTTTTGAATGCAGAGTTGAACACACTAGGCTGTGACTTGTAAAATTATAAATGTTCTCACTTCTCTTGGTTTTTCATCTGCGGTTAGCATTCACAGCTTCAGGTGGATTTGGTGGGAGATGTAGATGCCTCTCAACATGAAGCTTTTTTTGCTTCCTTCTTCCAGTGGGCTCAGCTCTCAGTTGGTTGAATGTCATTGGAAAGACCCAAAGGCCCCTCTGTGCCTGCAGCTGCCTCTACCAAAGGGTTTGAGTCTTCTGTAGGTCTTACGTCACATCTGTCTGGCCTCTCCCTAGATCTACCCAGGACATCTCAAATGGCACCAAATGCCTCTATTAAAGCAATAAAATTGACCCACAGCAAACATTATTTTTCTGAACAGAAAGCAAGCTATAATTATCAAGGGCAGACCTTGCAATCTGGCTATTACTGAGTATAGGGAGATACATCATCTCCCTGTACTCAGTTGTAACTTTGTTTTTTTTTTTTTTAATCAGCCTCTCTGCATCTGCATCTAACAAGTTTCCCCGTTTTCCAGTTGCTTCTGCAGAGCCCTAACTGGACAGCTGCTGTCACAGGGTTTGCTTTGATCTAAGCTTTCATTTCAACTTTCCGAACTTCATCTTGATCTAGTAAAAAAAAACCCAAAACAACAAAAAACCCACAAAATTCACTTGCACATGGGGGAATAATTTATTAATATAACCCTACTGGTTACCTGCAGAGTCTCTCTGGGACATAGTAACAGACAAAATCTACTTCGTGGGTGAATCCTGTATTAGTCTGACAGCTAAAAGAGTGGATGAAGCACAGTGCCCGAGAGGCTAGAATAACCTTTGGTTTTGTCCAAAATACAACAGACAAATAATGCCCCTGAAGCAACATTGAGAGTACCTTCCCTTTCAATCTCTGCAGCGACGAATTATTAGCAGTTAGGTTTAAATTAATGTATTTCTTTTTATTTGGGGCAAACTTGGAAAAGTATAAACTGAACAACATGATTTACTTACTTATTGTGGACCCAGACTCGGGCCTGTTCAGGGAACTGATGATAACAAAGCCAAAGCCCTCATTCTCCTTGCGGTGGATCACCACGTCGCTGGTTTGCAGGCTGTGAGATGCGAAGCCCTCGGGGGGAGTAGCATTGCTACTGGAGGCAGCGTGATTACTGTTCGCGTAAGTCGTGTAGTCACTTCTTGGAGAACTGTGGTGCGTAGACACCGAACCTGGGCTTCTGCCATTCTCTGGGCAGGGTTCTCCTACAACATAAATCACACCAGTGTCACAGTCTGACTTGCTCAGTGGCTCTGTGACTTACAGTGCATTTGCTAATGCAACATGAATACAGTCGACTGTCTACAGCCCAGACTACTGCAAGCATTAAACTAGGAGCTATAATAGATGCAGGGAGACAGGAATCCACACAATTATGCAGAACTTTCAAGGGTAATCAGATAAAGCAAGCATGAACCCTCACTGCTGAGCTAGCCAGAAGAGGGGAAAGCGAGAAACAGTGTCTATCTGAATTGCAAAAACATTAGCAAGAACTATTCCCTTATCTGCTGCTTGATCCTTCATCAAGAGGAAAATGTGACTCTCTAATCCAATATAAAATTATTTGTGTTTGGATTACAGGAATTTAAGCAGGGAGCTAACATAGAGTAATTAGGATTAGCTGCATTATGTTCTTCTTACAAGCTGATTAGCATGCTCAAAAGATGTTCATGGAACAGAGCAGTTATACAATGAAAAATGATCACAAGCAGTTTTTCTCTGGGTGTCATGGCAAAAGCAATGGTCATTTAAAGAGTTTGAAGACACTCTTGTCTGGCAAGTTCAGAAGGGCAGAAGTGAAAATGGAGTCCATCCACACCTCAGTATTGCTTTACAGTAACAAAACTAGGGAACAAGTTAAAACTTGTGGGATTACACATTTTTTAGTGCAAGCATTTTGGCGATTGAAAACAGTGAAGTTACTTCTCCAGATGGGAAAAAAGATTTATATTCCTTGCAGATCTAAGTTGTTTACACAAATCAGCATTTATTGACAGTTTTAATACAGAGCTTTCAGATAAATGTAAGTAATGTGTTTTCTGTTCTGAGCAATGAGAGTGGCAGAGTCATTTTACTAAACATATGAGGAGCTCACGCATACACACATACATCCTAGGTAGAGAGTTTGCAAATTAGACCTTCAGTGTGTGTATATTAATAAAAGAAACATCATCCAAGGACAAGCTGTTGTTTTTTCAGTCAGGTGTGTCCTTTAGCGGTTCTTCTAAAACTACGAAAAAAAGTAATTAGAGAGTATAAAGAGGAAGAAAAACAAACAATTATTATACCCCTGCTTTAGAACTGAAAATCTCCAAGAGTTATTGAACCAAATCTGCAACTAAATGCCATAGTCAGTGACAAGAGAGATCTCATTTTCTGGCTGTCACATTTCAGAAAGCTGAATATTGTTTATGTCAGCATGGCTGCAACAGAAAGAAAATTATCCTATTCTGTAGAATGACCAAAGGCTGGCTTGGCCATAAAAGAATGCAACTAAATACCATTAAATATAGCAAAAGAAAGATAAAGGAGGAAAAGTTTAAATGGCTATTTGATCGTCAGCTGTGAAGTAGACATTCATCAGAAGAACTACATTTTGCTTCTGGCTGTGAAAAAAAGGCATTTTAATCCACATTGTTCTGAATACCACATTTTCCTAATCAGATTGTTTTCCAGAGACTGTGAATTGTGTTTTTCTGTTCCAGATCTAGGTGGAAAATGGTGATTCCAGGTGATGGCTAACATATGTATATCAGCTACAGACAGGGCAGGAAAACCCCAGGCCCCTCCGTTGTACACATTCAAGCAAGTGAGAAATTCCCATGAAATTAACTGGCTTGATGTATTATTATAGTGTTTTGCAGTCACGCCCAACATCACTCATTTTAAAATTTTTCCACAAAGCTTATGTTGTAACACACCATGTTAAAATCTTGTTCAGCTCCTGCAATGCTGAAATATTAATGAGTTACACACTATATTCCCTGGTGTGGCACTCTCAAGGCCCAAGAACAACTTCAGGTGCTTTACCAGCTTGCCTCATCCTCTGTGCCAGGAGACCAGGCTGGCTAGTAGACCCTTTAATATTTAACAAGCAGCAACAAAGTCTGGCATCCACTCCGTGCTAACCCTCTTGCTAATTCTGCCTGCGTTCTGTGCAGCCGGCTGACCCGGGAAAGGCGCTAAAGGCAAGGACTCGGCGGATTACCTTGGTTATTGGCCATTTTCCTCGCGCTGGGGGAGCTGCGAGGGGGCGTCGCACCGGGCGCAGGGGGAGCTTTCTGGCTGGAGGACTCTGGAGTCAGTAACACAAGAAAGTCAGTCCCGTGAGAGCGCGGCTGGCAGGGAGATGCGGTGCCGCAGTGGGAGGGGGACTGAGAACACGAAGGTGAGTGGGAGGGTGGCTTTTTGGCAGGGGTGTGAAGGGGAATGGCGCAGGCAGCGACAGCGGATCTAGGGCACAGGGAGGCAGAAGACAGGACAGGCTGGGAACGTGGGTTTGCTCATTTCTGGTGCCTCAGTGAAGTGTACTCACCACAAATGTTTTAAAAGTTCTTAAATAAACTTCTCTCCTCAAGTAAGTGAAGGTTGCAATGGAACGGCATTAAATTCTCCCATTAAAGCTTTAATAGATGCTGCCACACATTCCTCCAGGCTCCGATGTTTGAGACCAAGCTAGTCTATACATCTAATTTACTACAAACACTTCATATTGTTTTAGGTTCATTTTCTGAATGTGTGTCCTCGACAGGAGAATCTGGCCCTGTTCCTTGGAGCCACTTGTGCCCTACAGAAGGTTTTCAGCCCGCTTGTGTTGCAGTTCGGGGGGAAATTTCAGGTGACATAAGTGAGACCAGAAATGGGCTTTTAACACACACAAGAGTGAAATGAGTTCCTGCCCTGAACAGTTAACAGTCTTTGAGCCTTTCTCTGATTGCCTATTGACACAGTCAGCTCAAACGGCTTTAACTTGGGTGAACAATTAGTCCCAAAAGTGGACAAGAGGAGACAGTAACAGACCAAGACAGCATGTAACAAATCCAGAGCACTCATGATCACCACACCAGGGTTGCCAATATTGTTTCCACTTCTGAAGGAAACAACACTCAGCTGTAGTATTTTTGTCACAGAAACAAGGGACACATTTACAATTATTCATGCCTCAAAATGACACCAACATTCACTTTTATTTCCTCTATTTTTTAAGAACAGCACCTGTTTGTGCTGCTAGCATTGGGATCTGTTTTCCATTTCACCTTTCCCAGTCTTCACTCACCCGTGGGTAGCACCTTTCTCCTCACAGTAAGATTCACTTGCCCGTTTCGGGCAGCATTATGCATAAGATCAATCACATATCGGTGGGTTTTGCCGGCCACTGGAATCCCATCTACATACACCAGCTCATCACCAGGATGGAGACGACCATCTCGGTCTGCTGAGCCCATGGCAATTACTGCTCCGATGAGAATCTAGGCAGCAAAGAAACAAAATCCTGTCATTTATACACCGAGCCTCCAACTTACATGAATGTTGTGGTGATTTTCCCTTTCTTCCAAAATTAGGCTAGCAATTTAGCACAGGTGAAGAGATTTGTGTGTCTGAGAGCTGTGCTTCCTTGCCTTTGGCAAGAAGGTAAGATATTTCCTACCTACGTAGGAGTTACACACCTGAGAATCCTAATTTAAGGAAAATCCACTTGCTACCTTCAAATCAAGAAAATTTGTCTCTAAGGAGTGTGGAGCTATAGACTAGATTACGTAGAAGATCTAAACATTAATTCCATGTAAGAATCCTTTTGACTTAAAATTAGGAAGTCTACATATTTCTTATCAAAGGTTCTTCACTGCTGTGTGATTTAAACACCTGGAATTATACATCTGAGATGATTAGTGGAAGTGACCCCACCACACAGAGTTTGCTTTCAGACTCTTTAGGAGAAAAGAAGTGCTTTATTAAAACGTTTTTACTCATAATGAATAATTGCTTAGATAGTGACTGATTAACAAAAGGGAAAAAGGAGGAAAAATGTCAGCTTGCTCTGGGCAGATGTTGTTTTCCCAAATCAACATTTAAATGTAATTTGTATGGGATGTATAAACTAGTAAAAATCTGTCCAAAAACTTTTGACAGTTTTTTCCACTTTATATACATATAATTTCACATGCTTTATTAGAAGAAGACACATATATTTTCCCTGTGGAATAACTGGTAGAACAGTTGAGCTTGATTCAAACAAAACCTGCTTTCTTTGAAAGAATATTAAAGCAGTTTTCCTTTCTCTTTTTCACTGTAAGAGTGAGCACAGAATGATGGATATGACATGCCGTGTGACAATCCACTTTAAATAAGAAAAGATGAAAGCTATCAAGCACTGCTTTTCATGATGAACTGCAAAGGCTAGATGTGGTAGTCACACAGGTGCTCCTGTGGGTTTTTTTGTGGTCTTAGCTGCAGAGTTGCAAGTATCCCAGCAGAGTGTTTAAATGAAACCTTGCGTGGAGCCTGGAGAATTTTCCCCAGTTTTTAGCCTCCCTTTGGCTTACTTTTGCTTTTAAAACTTAGCAAAGAGAGAACATGATGCGGCGTTTTCCTGGTTTCTGGTGTTCCTGGGATCCTGTTAAGCAGCGCCAGGCTGAGGGGCCACAGAGAGTGTTTCAGATTCTCCATTCTGTTCTTCAAATAGTGAAAGAATATACCTCAAATCTCTGGCAAGTGCTTTGTGCAAAATCCAACTATGAAATATGTATTTATGCTCCTTTACTGGACAGAAAAAAAGGTCTCCAAGGCCATGTTTAGCTAGATGTACACAGAATACTCTCTAAACCTTTCTAGTTGGGCATATGAGCAAGAATTTTTTCCTGGTTCTCTTGTGAAGAGGTGGGTGATAACCCTCTGCAGCTTGGAAGATTATGGGACATATCTTCTTCCTTTGGTTTTATTGAGCTTTTTAAGTTTTCTTATGATTGTCAAAATATTGAACAATTTGTGCATTTGGAGAAACACAAATGCAAATCACAGCACGGTACGTTACCAGTATCCACAGCAAAGTGCAAAAACTCCTTCTATTTTTGACTAATTAATTATTACTGATATTTCACATGTCCACCTGAGAATGTGATTGTGTTACTCATCTCAATGGTGGACTCCTAACATAAGTAACAGGGTCCAACTTTGAACACTTCAGGTGTGTTTGTCAAGATGATGGCCACCATCATCTGTTACTTTGTATATTTAATAGCAAGAATAACTTGATATTTCTATTTTTTCATTTTCTGTGTCTGAGTTTGTTTCTTATCCAACATTTGCTCTCATTTCATGGATGAGTAGTTGCCATAATAGTTATCAATTCTACATGCAAAACACAAATTGGAAAAATATATATCAGGATTATATTACCTCTGTAATGCAGTTTGATACTGGCATGAGATTGTTTTGAATGTGTGAGGAAAAGGATGACGACGTAAACAATAAAGAGTTTGTTGTAGAGAAAAAGGAAAGTTTCTCCTACTGCTTGAAATTAAACATGAGAAATACTGGGATTAAGTAGATTGTGGCAGAGCATAATCTGAAATTGAAGAACTCTATGAACTCATACATGTTATTAATCTGTTTTGATACTGGCTTTCTTTGTGATTATTGGTAATTATTTGATTTTGCGTTTCAGTTTCTCTGAATATAACACAGCTTCACAGGCATGTAGTAAAATTCAGTGTATTCACACAAAAGGTGTGATTCACTCAATTTTAAGTGCCTGTGATGTCTAAATCCAAGCTATTCATCTGAACTCTGCCCAATCACTGCTAAAATAGGACTTCCCATGCATTATCCCAACATTTTGCTCAATGGACATCTGTTATGCCTTAGAAGTGTTTGTATCTTGGCACTGATAATAAAAAGAATAAACCCATGCATCTTGCAGACATTTTTTGAGAAGAATTGCAGTCCATCTGTGTCAAAAAGGTAAAACTCAGTGAAATTATGTATACGTTCCTATAATTTTGAATTTGAGCTGACCAAAGGTATCCAAAATACATCTCCCTTTTGGGACAGCAATTTTCAACTTCAGAAAAGTTCCAATTTATGCATATTTGCAACGTTTCCGTGATATTATAATTAACTGCAACAGAGCCAGATTATCTCTAAATCCTCAAGTTACTGGGAGATATGATAAATACCTGTGGTGGTATGATATTAGAAGACTTGAGAGGTGATTGGAAGTGGCGTAACTCACAGTCTTGATATTTGAAATTTCTCGATTTAGGTATTTCCTTTCAAAAGCATCTTTACGCTTACAAATACAGAAAGTGTAATATTTCAGCAGCACTTTATTCTTCTAAGGAGCCAGGTAGCTGATATAACTTGAATGAAACTAAGCTACAGCCCCTCTATGGTGTCAGTACTATCTTTCTAAAAAAACTTTATTTGGATTCTGCTTCTTTGTAAAAGTTATTGCCTTATGCTGAAGATCCCATATTCCTTTTTAGAAATCAAAGCACAAAGACAAAAGCTTCCTTTTGTTCTGTGTTACCTGACTGCACAGCAGGAGACCTGAAACAAAAATTTCAAAGTGTCTCAGTTCTTGTTTCATAGGAAAAGCAGGGGTTTGGAGACTGCCTCTGCTTTTCTGGAGGTGAAAGAAATGGGAGGCTGCAGGTGGGCTGTCCATGGGGGAGCAGGGAAGCAGTGGAGGGGAGAAAACAGTTAAGAAGTCTTGTACTTTGAATACAAAATAGAGGGACACTAAAAAAAAAAAGAGAAGAGTGTATCTGTGTTCTTTATTGGTGATGTATCTGATCAGTGAAAACAAGTAGGTGGACAACAATGAGGGAGTGAGAATTGAGAAATTCAGCGCTGTAACACTTAGTTCTGAGGAGGTGGCTTTTTACCTTAGGATCCTTGGCCTCAAGTTATTAACTCTTGAGGACTTTGAGACATGATTTGTGGGGAGACTAAGTCCTGTTGGATTGATAAATCTGGGGGAAAATGCTTTTGTATTTGCAAGCACTGAAATAGAGATAGCAACCTTGAGGCTAAGCACAGGCTGGGAGAAATTGTTCAACAGGACAGTGAAGCGTCTTAGAGGGTGGTTCACAAAAGCAGCATTTTTGGTCCTGCTTTCCAAAAACAGCAAGTTGCTTATCTCTGCAGTTGGTATCCAGCTATGACTCTTTGACTTTGGACAGCAAAGTCAGGTCAGTCCTTTGCTGAAAAGACACTACAAAGACCTTTTTCCTCTGTAACAATTCAGTGCATAATGCACGTAGCTGCAGGGCAAAAGGCTTGTTTCAAAATTCCTTTTCTACTGGATTGCTGAGCAGAGACTCAAGTCTCTCACAACTCTTGCAGGTATTCTTAACTATCAGAATACTGGATATTCTAAAAGAGTTTTTCTCATGTGTTTAGGTTTAAATTATTCGATTTTATACAAATAATCATCTTTTAAATAAGGCATTTGAACTGCACTTTTCCCCATGAGATTGTTATAAACCTCCAATCTGCAGAGACAGTCAGACACTCAGTCTGTGACTACATAATTATCCATTTGTTGTGAAAAAAGCACTAAAGAATATCTAAGAGAGACTTCCCCAGAATACTGAGCAGCCTTGTAGCCAGGGACACTTCCCTAGGAGAGGGGAAATGCCATTAGACACTATTGTCTGAAGCAGGTAGAGGGAGATTTTCAAATGCTCTAGAATCATAGAATGGTTTGTGTTGGAAGGGACATTAAAAATCATCTACTTCCAATCTCCCTGTGATAGGGGAGGGAAATCCACTGGCAGGGCACCTTCCATTACACTGGGCTGCTCAAAGGCCCAGCCAACCTAATCTTGGAGGTAAGTGCCTTCCACTAGTGACATTTCTTTACAGTGTAAAATGATGAAATGGCACATTAACACTATCTCCAAACAGATTTCCTTTTTGGCTTCATCCAGTAGGTGAGCTTTGAGAACCCATACTGGCTGGGCCATCTAGAAAGGACAGGAAAAATGCTTAGCTGGAGAATGTGTAGATGATGGCCTCATTTTATATGCAGTGAGACATGCTCCATGGAAGGAAGTTCCAAAACACTAATTCTAGACGAAAACCACTGCATTTCAATCAGCATTTAAAGCACTTTTTTGAGAATACAGTGTATTTTTTTCTTTTTACAGGAGACATCAGTAAATTATTAATATTTATCAGTACTTTGACAGATATTGAAAATTTTAAAATAGAAGAGCTTCTTTGTTTCTCAGAGCCATGTGCTGGTTAATGTTAATGTTTGAATGAAAACTATATTATTCTGTATGAATTTGAATACAGAATACACAAATCTATCAACTAGGGAATATACAAATCTATTAATTAGTTATACCTTATGTCAGAAATGTGGTAACACAGGACTCAGACTGTGCATAAGGTTGTGATAATAAACCACTATTATTATTGACTTGGGATTAGTCCTCACTACCAAAATATGGTTACATTATGAAGTTTTTCCTGAAGGAGTACTAATTCTGCCTGTTCTCTCAAAATTATAGTGTACAAAAAATGTATACGTATTTGTGATGTCTCACACATTTGCCCCATATCTTCTGGGCTTCTACAACATTTCTTTTAAATACTGTGTATATGTTTTATTTTAAATATTTATTTCATCTGCAGTGAGTCTATGTTGGCTTTGTTATCTGTTATTAGGTTACAGGGATGTCTCCCTGTGAATGGTATAAAGCTCCTATTTTTATGCCTGATGCATCATATGATGTTGATATCTAACCTGCAACATGGACCACTGTTCCCTGGTGGGGCCTCCTGTGTTTCTGGAAATCAACTGCATTGTTGACAGTATCTTTTAACCTTATGCATGTATTATGCATACAGTCTGCCTACATTGGACATGGTTATAGACAGTCTTACCTAATTTGATTTTTAAAATCTTCTGCTTAAACTTGGTTTTGAAAAGCGAAGATTAAGAGATGCCAGGTCACACTCTGCAGTAATGGGATGAGTGATGAACTGTTTCTACCTTAATACCTTCCGAGTCCAACTTAATTTACCGTTACATCTTTTCGATGTGAACAACCTGAAAGTTCTGTCTTTTTCTAGGGATGAATAAAAGCCATTTTACTTACAGCCTTAACACAGTGTTCATTTGGGTTCAGCTATATAGTAATATTTCTCTGACCTTTACACAGATTTTAGAGTGTGGAAGGAAAAGCAAAATCAGAAAGAAATAACTCACAGGCTGTCCAGGCTCATCTCCTCCCAGGATCCTGAAGCCAAAACCAGACTCCATTCTCCGAAGGTGAACATCCAGCTCCTTGTAATCGGGACCTGGTTTAAAGGGAAATCCCACTGAGCAAAGCATTTTGGCTTTGTCTTGAGAATTTGAACCATCTTCCCTCCCACCTCGTGCTCATTGCACATGACTAATGGCATCCTGGTTAGAGCTGGTGGAAACAAATGGGCCACAGACAAGGAGGAGAATTGAAAATGCAGGTTATCTCTTGGAGGATGATTATGTTCAGCAGAATACACTAAACCAAGCTAGAATACATTTATAGAAGAACAGTACTGGAAAAGTCTGTCCAAAATAGAGGCTATAAAGATGTCTTCTTCCTAAAACTGACTGCATAATGGACTGCTGTTCATCCACCTCTGGTATTTAATTTGTGTTTTCCTTGCAGTTCATTAAACCCTAAAAAGAATAAACTGAAATGGGAGATAGAGATACATCAGTCCAAGTTACAAAAGATGAAAATCATTACAGGTCATTTAAGTTCCAAACACAGGTATAGAGCAGTATGTCTTTTTATGTAATGTAGCTTTTAAGTATTCACTTTCTGGTAATACTCTCAATAAAGAGTTTTGATGAGAGCTCTCATTATAAGCCTCTAAGTCTTAAGGTTTGAACTGAAAGCTAACATCATTTACTTGAACTCCTTAATGCTACCCAATTAAAGTCTCAACAGCTTTCTGAATCCTTAAGATTGTGCTTCCATATGACTGTGTAACCTGGCTGTAAAAATATATTCTGTCCTGGAAAATATCAATTCAGGAACAAAGTGTCTTTTAAAAGACATTTTCTTATAAAAGTGTCTTTAGGTTCACTTGAAAGAATCTATTGTTCTGGGTAAAAAATAATAATAATAGAATAAAATTTCAAATATTACAAAGTGAAACTGTAATCACTTAAGGGACTAAGAACTTGTTTATTGTGACTATTGCTTTGTCTGCATGCTCTAAGATGCTTTAGGGTCATCACTTAAAGCAAGACAATGGTCTTTCCTATGAATTGCATTCTGGTCTACACACTGTGATAGCTTTGATCAGCTTGTTGCCAACCCTCAGTGACAAAAAGGGATGAGTAGGTTTATTTCAGCAAACTGCTCATAGTGTCGCCAGTTGTGCCTTGTTTCTTTGGGATGGGAGGGACTAGAGATGGCTGAAACATGGTACTTCAGCATCTCTCATAGATCTCCCCTCAGAGCCATCAGTGGACACCTCATAAACTGTGGAATTGAGCGGATCCCAGGTTTAGTCTGGGATTAAAGCTGAATCTCTTTCAGTCAAGTCTTACAAAGACAAATACAGAACACTGTATTCTATCACTGGTTCTATACTATGACTTTGCAATTAAAAATCCTCTATAGACAGCAGTATAGTGGATTATTTCAACAATCTAATTGGTAAGAGACTGAACCACAAATATTTCAACTGGTAAAATAAAAGTATTACCTTTCCCTATCAACTTGCTTCACGTATATTGAGAACCCAAAGAGAACTGAACAGCTTATTATACTGACTTTTAAAATTTATAAGTGTCTGAAGAGTATGTAAAAGAACAAATTAAATTTGTGCATGTGCAGTATGTTAACTTAATGCAAATTGTTTACAAGTTGTGAGAAGCAAAGGAATTTTCAGATTAAAGCAATACTTTACTGATTTGCTGCTGCAAGGATGGAGTTTAGGACTAGGGAAAGAGCTTTGTAGATAGACACAGTATGGATTACCATCTGTAAGCCAGGTCTAACACTCAAAGGCACTCTTTCCAGCAGGCTGTCACAAACCAAGCACTACCTTTATTTTCACACAAGTGAATGAATATGCACAGCTGAGAATGCATTAAGAAAGTACAAGAACGTCAGGTTGTGAAGAATACATGCTTTGTCAAACTGGGATGAAAACATCCCTCCAACAGATACATTGACAAAGCTCATCCAAACTAATGTGGTCACCAGAATCCAAAATAAGAGGTACTTCTTTTAAAAGAAGCTGTTTTTCTTCCCATTTAGAATTGAATAGGTAAGCCAGGTTGACCAGGGTTTAGGCTTAAAAATACTGTATATGGGCATAGTTTTTAATGACCTCTAACACAGTTCAGAAGCCTTTGGACTAACTGACTGTGCCACCATGCTTGCTCAGAAGAGCCTTCCTTCCTAAAGAGCTGGAAATCCCATTCTCAGGCTACTGAAAACTGCTTTTGAAAAACAACGTTCTTTTCTCTCCCACTAAGGAAACAAAACACAGGACTGGAAAGAATCCCTGGGTCATCTAATCCAGCTTCCTGTTGCAAACCTCTGCAAGCAAACAGCACAGAGACCTTACTAGTAAAGACACAGGCAAAGAAGGCACTGGTTTGAGGTCTGAACTTGTTTGAGGTCTTTGTTGCCAGGTCACCTGCCTCATTCAGAGTTTTCACTGATGGATTGCATCCCATAATTTTACTTACTTTTTGCAGTAATATCACAGTATCTCCAGTGACTGACTAGCACACAAGACTGCTTCCTCCACTGTTGCTGTTGATTATTTCAGCTTTCATTCTTGGTACAGTATGACTACTGGCTGCACTGACCACCTCTCCATTGGTCTGGAGGCAGTTACACCATAGATTCCTCAGGTTACCTCTCTGAAAGTGGACCGGATTTATACCCTTGTTTTTTTTGCTTAATTGATTAATGAAAATAAGACAGAAGATTTAATGCAAGGCTCTCCAATAATATTAGCCTCTCAGTCCAGAAACTGTTTTTTACGAGAATTGTTTACCTGCTTTCTAGCCATTGCTCTTTACATTTTGTGATAAGCACTGTCTTCTCCCGGCTAATGTAAAAGTGTTTCAATTATATCTGGCATTTTGTAAAATTTCTAGTTGAAATATAAATGGATTAAACTTGTTTGGTGTAAAAAATCAGTTACCAGATCAATCTGAGCAACCGACTTTTGCTAAACTCCTTTTCTGTGGTTCTCAGTTTATCTCTATATCAGCAGTTCATCTTGATGGAAAATATGTTCTAAAGCCCTGCTGCTGAGATCCCTCTTTTCCTGATTCTGAAAGACAGGTAAGCTGTTCACTAGTATGTGCTTTTCCTACAGGAGCTCATGCTTGGTAGCTTTACTGGAAGCCCTTACTACTATGTGGCAGCAGTTCAGTATTCCTGAATATACACTGATCAAGTGTTCTTAATCACGTAAATGATTACATTTCATTCGATATTCCCCCAGTGCTCACTTCTCTAGGACTTTGGTACCTTTTTTTTCCTTGAAAAGTATTGTTAGATAGACTAAATTCTGGGTTTTCTTGGTGGAGCAGATTTTCAGTTGATCATACAGAGAAAATTACCTCTACTTACAGCAAATTATGCTCCTGTGCCTTGCAATGTACTGCAAACTGTTGGTTAATATAACTTCATCATGGAAAATGTGTCTTTTTGTTTTCTCTTGCTAACCTAGATTAGCACCTTGTGGTTCACGACAAGTAAGAAGAAATGAATAGGTAGCAGACATGGGAGTCAAGCCAGTACCGAATTAACACAGCTTATCCTTCCTGTCAGCTTAATACACCTTAATGTCCTGCCTTCTACCAGTTTCATCAAAAGGAGAGTTTCACCTTAAGTCAATATTTTTGATCATATAAAAGGGTATTCTGTGCCAGAATGACAAGGTTCCCTGTTCCTGCTTGCCTCCCTACACATTTATGTTAGAATAAGAACTTTAGCTTTGCCTGCTAGTAACTTCATTCTCTTTTTTAACAGTTACAGAATTCAATGTCTTCCTTTTTGTAAAAGAAAACTTTCCTAACTGATCATTTGGGCTACAAGACAAAAAACCACACCAATTCACTTTGCTAGGTTATAAAATCAGCTGGCTCCCCCATGACTTTGAGAATGGCATTGAGCAAGCTGTGATCTGATCATTGCAGCACCGTGGGGATGGTAAAGAGCATGGAGAAATTCTGCTTTCTGGTTCCTGGACGACGGGGAATTTACTTTAAATGTAATGGTACCAGAATAGATTGCTACTGAACAATAATGAGATCTCACAGGTGAAGATGTGACTATCTCCTCTGAGCTAGCTTTCTGTACTGTATTCACCTGAATAGGTAGGTGAATTACACACTGATTAGCGTACATGCAATTGTTTCTTAAATGTTGAGAAAATATGTCCCTGAAGATAATGAATTGATTTTCTGTGTGAGTCAAGATGAACAAGTGCTATGTGATTTTACAGTGTTAAACCTGGTATTTGGGATGATGCTGTAAATGTTAATCTAGAATTTTTTAATTAAATCTCTCCTATATTGCAATTAAAGCAAAGATGAAGAGCTTTGCTGTGATAATTTTACAGTCTTTCTGGGTGTATTCAACTTATATGCTAAAAAGAAAAACTAATTAGGACTCCCTTGCTGAAGATGGTGAAGATTTCTGTTTCATATAAATAATTAGAAATTATGAATTGTGATTGACACAAAACTACAATAACTTCATCTCAGTTTCAGATGCTCCTGAAAGACGTGAAAAGCTTGAAAACAGTCATGGGTCTGCTAGTCTACAATGAGAGTAGCTTTTTAAAAAAACATACATATTTCCTCCTTATATCTATAGAAAGGAAAGCTGGCAAATAAAGACTTCAGTATGAAAATCATCAAAGAAAAAAAAAGGAAAAAAGAATTGGCGTGCTAACACAGTTTACCAATGTATAAATCCTACTGGGGTATGTAAAACCAGGCCAATATCATATTTAATTTAGGATCTCTGTCCAAACTGTGCAGGACTTGAAAAGACTTTATTGGGATTGTCAAGATAGCCTTTTCTTTGGTATGGAATGCCTGTTTTAACTGTTAACTTAGCATGATCACACTGAGAAATCAAATGTTGCTGGTTTTTAAGGAAGTCCATTGCCATTTTACCAGACCAGTGTTGATTCAAACACCCCAACAATCTCTCGACTTTGAAAGTTTTTGTTTTCACATTTTTACAGCCCAAGACATACGTAGGGGATAGAATTAAGTTCAGTTTTACAAAAAGTATTGCTTAAGTTTAGATTGGGTGTGAGTTACAGAGATACATTTTTATGCTAAAGATTGAACACTAATGCATGAAAATACACAAAAAACACAGTAAAACATACACAAAAATTGACTGAGGAAAAAGAAATGCTTTTCCTTTCTCAGAATGCAAATCTATTATAAAAAGATTTAGAGTAAGCATTCTATAACCCCACAAGAATCATACAAAATAAAACGGTGACTGGGCAGTCATGACTAGCCATTATCTGGAGAAATGATAAAGAAAGAAGGATAACTAAAACATAAAATGAAGGACAACTAATTTACAGAACAACAAAGGCTGAAGAATACTTGCCAGAGGAATCCGCTCGAAAACCACTCCTGGGCAGCACTTGTTCTGAATAGGAAAATGGGGAATTAAAGATGAAATACATTTCTCAAGTTATTTAAAGATGCAGCATCAATTTCTCTGCTGTGTTTCAAATTACTAAAGTGCAATTTCTATTTTTTCCTGCAACTTTTTTCTTCTCCCCTCCTTCTTCACTTTCTAGGTGGTACATATAATATTCCTGCTAGCTGAAGACCTCTCTGTCCATTTCTATGCAAAGTGAAACAGATGGTAAGATGGTAATGTTTCTTCAACATAACATAGGCTCAGATGAAGATAAAATTGTTAGTGTGGTTTAAGCTGTGGAAGTTAGTGACAATATTTATCCTTATTCAAGTATAGCAATAAAAGAGAAAGTTTAATGGCTATGTTTAGATGACTTGACCACTGTCCTTATATAACACAATTGAAAAATGTAATAATCAAAATCTTATCCTCAAGAAGAGCAAGAGTTTGCTAGAGGGATGTACGTTGCCAATAACAACAACTGATTGCATGTGAAGGCAAATGCAGGCAAATCCCTTTAACATACTTTTCATGCAGGTAGTTTCAAAGCATTTGTATTTCACTAGACAAAACACAGCAAATAACTGTTTTGTTTTCATATAAAACTACTTTGCTCACATTAGAGGAATCAGGAATGAGTCCCTAGCTAAATTCAGTCATGCTTCCTTTGCTGATTTCACAACATTCTGAATAAGAATTTCTTTTTTATTATCTTGGCAGCATCCAGAGTGAATTGCAAAACATTCCAAACCAGAGGTGGCCATCCATTGTCCTACCCACAACAGAAGGGCAAAGAAAGCACTAACACATTCATGTGACTCTAAACCAGAATATCATGCCATGCATGGTATAAACAGGGTAAGACCTTTCAGATCAGCATTTGTAGAACAGTGATGCAACCTGTGAGTAAATATTATCTTTCTGAGACAGAAGGAAGACAGGTGTGGATTTAATATTCTAAGTAGGTAGTTCTGGGCAGAAAGAAGCCAGAGAATGCATTTTAGGCCAGCAATTTTGTCTAAGTCTTCTGGGAATATGTGAATGTATGTGGTGAGATACTTCTGTGCAAGCTCAGTACCACTTTGAAAGAATTTGGACTAAAACTACCAGCCTTCTGGTGGACGGCTTCCTAAAGGCAGCATGGGCTGTAAATGGCAGCAGCTGAGTAATTCACAGTTCACTTGAGACAGTACTGAACTAGTTGCTTTAGAGTAAAGACACTTCCCAGAAATGGAACCACTGAAAGTCTTATGACTGTTTTGGTAAGAATATTTTATGTAACAGCCATGACCTGTCCAAATTCAGGTTCACTGGATGGGAACTTCCCCTTGGATTTGGTGTTCCTATTGTATTCGTGTTCCCCCTCTGTGTTGAGTTGTGCCATGTGGGCTATGCTGTTTTAGTTTATAGGTGGCTACACATCTTTACTTTGATGGTTAAAGGAGGTAATTCCTTCACACACTTTGGATTTTGTACAGTGATTTGGGATCCTTCAGGTGAGAGGTGCTACCTAAATGTAAAACATTCCACCAGAACAACTCCTGAAAAAAACCCAAACCCCTTTGAAACTGATGCTGCTCTACTGCAAACTTGGAGAAATGATTTTTATAATCACAGGCTTTCAAGATTTTAATGGAATTCCTAACTTAAAAGAGACAGAATGATTTTAATGTACAGAAAGCAATTTTATCTTGAGAGTCTTCATAAGCTTTTAAGTTTGAAAGGACATAAGCTTTTTCTCTTGGTCACTCAGCTAGAATTGCTCTTTGGAGCTGCAGTGAGATTGGTTCATTCTGTGTTTCCATTTCTGCTTGCAGTCATCCCAATATCCCCCAGAATTGGCCTCAAGCAGCAAAGTGAAAGAAACACCACCATGCTCAAACTGTGACAAATCAGGGAATGACTTGCTCTGTCAAGACGTACAGCCATATATTTTAAATAAGTTAGCAGTGTCTTTTTTTGTGAACTGTTGTCTGTGATCAAGCAAAAGTGCCTGTCAATGAGGTAGTTTCCTTCAAAGCCAGTCTTATGAAGTCTGATATGGCTTTTGTTCCTCTTCCTTGCAGAGCTTCATGTAGAGTCTCATGAAAAGAGTTAATTATCATCTTGTAATCAAGCATTCAGCATCTAGCATGTGTGTTTTCATTGTAGTATAGGACTTCACAGACACAAAACTTGGAACTGTGCTATGCTGAAGACATTGAATCAAGCCTTAAAGCTTTTAAATGTATGATCACCAGAAAGACAAACCTAAGTGCAGACTTGTGTTTCTGGTAAACATAAAGCAATGTTCATTTTAGGAAGAATCTGCTGTCAGCAGTATGGGCCTCTGTGCAGTATAGCATAATTGTGATTATGTCACTGACATAATCATTTCACTTTGAAAATCAGAATATAAACTCTAGAGAGCTGTGTTCATGTGACAAGCCAAATTGTTGGCAACTAGCAGAAAACTTCAAAAGAGGAAAGATCTGTGTAGAACATTTAGCATACAAGAAGAGACTGAATTAGCAACGTCTCCACATTTCAAATGCAGAGATAAATATTTTTTTTCAAAACTCACATAGTTCTGGGCTCAAAGACCCTACAGAAAAGCAAATTCCAAGTGAAGAGGAAGGACTGGTGGTCCTGCTCCTCAGCTATCCTTATGTCTTCTATCTGCTAAGTACAAACTGATTGAACTAGTAATTTTACCAGAATACTGAGAGACTCTAGCAAGCTTTGTTTTATAAAAATCTGTCAATTAGTTTTTATAGGAAACTAACCTTTACACAAGGCAATTTGAAACTTTCTATTAATTTATTACTAAATTAATTTTGACATTTTCTAAACTTTTAATAGAAATTTTTCTAATATGTTAAACATATTATCAGACTCCACCTCATATGAAATGAGGCAGCAGAAGGCAATTCTGGAGAGGTCAGACAAAGAGACAAGACTAGCCAACACTGCCACCATCAACAGGCATTCAAAGTGCAGAAAGTTTTAAAATGATAAGATTTCTGTATTCTTCATATGAAGCCTTTCTGGTTTAACTTCTGTAGCTGCATTGCCATGAGAAGTTGTAGCCTTTCATGTGAAATAGCAATGAAATAATTACAAAGTATGCTTGAATGAATAATAAAATACTCAGTAAATTTGCTTATTTAATTTTTTTTTCTTACTTCACCTAACCTGTCCTAGAAACAAGAATCAGGAAAGTAAAACTAAGAATTATTCTTCTTAATTGCTACTTGTGTGTAACCATAACCAAAATAAATCACCATGGGGATGACTGTGCTCTGGAGAATGAGGATGCATCTGTGTATTTTGAAGGATCTTGCTATACATCAACATTTGGGGGCAGGAAGCAGATGATCTTTCAGTCCCTTCCAACCCAAACCATTCTATGATAACCATTCTATCATGAAGGCAAAGCCAAGATTAATTTTGCTATTAGAAGATAGCACAGTAAAAAGCTTGCACATCTGCACATCTAGTGTAAAATACATTACACTCGTAGTTTTTAAACTGAAAACTGCAAAATATTTGTGAAAAGAGATAAGCAATAGACAAGACCTGGGACACAATTCTGGTTTAAATGTAATAAATGGTGAAAATAGCAGGTTCCTTTGCTGTCAAGATGGAGCCACAGGAGCACAATTCACCCACAACATGACACAAGGATATTCTTATTTGCACCAGTGGAGCCACTGGTATTCTCTGGAGGGAGAATTATGCTGATGCAAGGTAGGGATGATAATATTTATTTTCCTAACTCTGTTATTTTCTAGATCAGACTTTGCTGAATGTTGAACACATGGAACAAAACTAGCACTAGTGCACATTTATATTTCAGCATCTTAGTACTAGCCATGCTTTTTAGGTAAACAGGAGTTTCACAAACGAGAAGAATGAATGTGATCGTGCTGCAACGTCCTTTCCAGAGCTGGGCAAGCAGCAGTTTGACACAGCACACAGGCAGTGCAGAGCCCATTTGTCTCATGTGCCTGTGGCCAGCCCCCAAATGCCTGCAAATCAGTTTTCTTAAATTATTACTTTGACTTCTTAAGTACACACTGCCACTTTGCAGATCAAAATCTCTTTGCATACCTTTTAGTAAAGTGCAAATTGTTCAAGAGAAAGGAATACTGCATCTTTAATACTGCCATCAGCTGTAAAACTGACACTTCATATTAGCAGAGGTCATTTGGGAGCTACTTTGCAATCCAACAATCAAATCATTTTATATCCATGGTACTGTGATGATGCTATAATTCCATTTGAAAATGCTTTTGGTTTCACTGTCAGTTCTTGTAAGCAACAAATCCATTTTGTCATGGAAAGTAACTCTTTCTTCAGTGATGAACAATACAAAACTATTTGACATTGGACTGATAAATTTCCTCTCCCTTCATTATGTATTATCTCTTATTAAAAAGAAAGGATTCATTTAGTAATATAAGTCCTTAGACTTTTTCTATGCTGTTGCTTGCGGTAGCAATAGATGCAAAGAAAACACCAACATGGGCTGTTTGAGAAATTACCTTCTTATAACTCAATTGCTCATACTCTAGGTCAAGGAGTAGTTTGATGATAATATGTCTTAATTAGCAATTTCCCAATGCTTTTATTTACTAAGTGAAAACAGGCATGACTTACTGACGTAAAGGGCACTAAGTGGTGAATAGAAATATTGAAAGATATTGTAAACTGAGCTCAAGGAAGATTTGAAACTAGAACCTGATTTTCTAATTTATAGTCTCAAACCCCTTACCCATACAAAACTCCGCTTTATATGATACTTCAGAATACTATATATTTAATGTCTTCATACTTCAATGTATATATACTTCTGCACAGATATGTATGTATACATATACATATTAAAGCACCATTAACAAAATGTGAATTTTTTTACACCAGAAATGAGCAAAAATGGGAAAAATTGTTAAGAGGCAAATTTTTTTTTGTCATGAAAATACTGTTTGAAAAAAATTGTAGTAACAATTATGGGAAAAATCTCCTTCAGTTTTTAAGAATGTAACTGTGCAGCTCTTCAGCCAACAAGCACTGGCAGGAAAATTCCATAGACCATGCCATAGAACCCCTCAGGTGATAATGCATTCAGTTCTAGTCACGTGATTTTTTTGTTTTTATGTTCCATGATTACCAAATTTAGGAAACCTTGATTGCCTTAGTATTTTTCTGCAAGATTTGTATTGTCAAAGTTACACATTATGAGTCAGTATAATGCTGTCTGACAAATCCTTCCTAACTTAACACATACCTGTGCTGAATACCTTCAGGGATACTCCAGAGAAAAGGTAGCCTGTGAATACGAACTGGACTGCTTGTCTGTACACCCTTAGAGAAAGGTACTTATAAGTCTGCATAAGAAAACACCCTATTTTATGGAGGCTAATTATGATAATACACTTGCTATTTACATATTTCACAGCTATTGGTAACTTTGCTTTTTTGGGTCTTTTCCAGTTTGACTAAATCTCTGGCAGCAAAAAAAATTGCAGTGCATAAAACAGCTGATAGATTTGAAAGGGACTTGGGAAATTCACAATACTGTGGTCAGAGTAGAAAATAACAAGGGAGATTTTGAAGAAAGTAACCTTTGTGCTTCCAGTTAAAGGTGAAACTGTAATTGTTCAGATTTCACTTTTAACGAGAGCTTATCACTAGCTTCTCATTCTTCTTACTGGCATTTCTGTGTCGCATCACCAGTCTTGGCTACCACGCTAAGTGAAGGACAAATGGAACCTAATCACCGTAAAAAATGTTTTATTTTACTGCTTTCCTTAGAGGAATATGAAATCAAATTTCTTTTATACATTTTATAACTAAAGAAATATTACGGCATAATGATTCCCAACAGCTTTGTGTCTCCTCTCTGTCTAATGTCTGCCTACAGGGGCCTCTTAACAAAGTTCGTTATAGACTGTGAATTTAAAATAAACAGAGTTCAATATAAAATATAAGAGAGGATAAGGAGTATTTATAAAGGCAAAAATGTAAAATTCAGGAGAATGAGTTTTCCCAAAGGTAACTATGGAGCTCCAATCACAGCTGTAGCAACTGCTGCATATCAGGTAATAATTTTTTTTCATTAATAGGAAATTCCTGATTTGATATTCCATTTTCTAGCCTCTGTATCTAACTTCCATGGTTATCAGCAGAATCACACTATCACTTACAATCTCACCGTTTTCGTAAGGAGAAAGGAGTTAAAGGATTTGCCTATAATTAATATTTGGATGAAAAAAGGAAAAAGTATCCAGTTATTTCAGCAGGTTTTCTCCTTTGTTTCTGAGTTTAGTGAAACAATGTCGCAGCAGAAACTTAGGTGGGTTCTCTTCACCATCAAAAAGAAATAAGAGGGGAGGGGGAAGAGAGGAAAAAAAAACAAAACAAGAAAACAAGAGAAAAAAGCAGAGACAGAGATATACAGGAAAGAAAGAATGCAGAAAACAATTTCCTTTCTTTTGCTTTTAAGCAGTTGTTCTAGATGATGTGGTAATCTTCCTCAGTCCTTGGAATCACCTTATGCTCCTTTTTTAGCTACTTTTTTGTCTTTCGGCACAATTCATGGGTGACAGCAGAGGCAGGTGACAGCTAGGAGGTAGGAGCTGACAGGTAAAAGATAACTTGTGACAAACAATTTTTCCAGGTGCTGACTTACAAAATTGAGTTGCACTCTGGTTTTGTACTAATGCATCATTTGATTGTCTCTATAAAACTGTTTCCCATGCAGAAGCAGTAGTCCCTTTATAATTCATATGTAATCATTAAAAATTGAAATCTCCCTATCACACCAGTCTTGCAGGTTCTTCATGTTCCTTAGGTGGAAAAATATTTCCTCCAGAATGGAAATCATCCTTTCTCATTGAGGCTTCCTGCTTGAAGCCTCTTTCCTGCTTTCATTAGGTTAGGCTAGAGCATTAGGGCTAGAGCAAAACCCTGTAAATCAGGCTTCTCACGTCTAGTTCTTGCTCTGCTTTGAGTCATGTCGCTTGTTCTCCTCACAGAACTACACTGCGATGCATAACTTGCTCGACTCCCTGATCGGGGAGCAGGAGGCTTTGATGAGGTCCTGGTGAGTGCTGACTGCAGGGAGGACCTTTAATAAAAGGATCTCTGGAAATCCAGAGCTAAAGCAGTACAAAAATGAACTGTTTAGTTGCAGAGATCAACTGTAACAAAAACAAAAATCTAGCACCCTCTTTCTTTTTGTATTTTCCAGGTCATGATTGCTCGCTTCTTTGCCCTATTTTTAGAAGATGAAGATGAAAAGAAGGTCTTGCCAGGAGATAAGACAAACTTGCTTTGAGATAAGAAGTACTTAAAAAATGAAGTAGCTGAACTTTTCCTGTGCAGTCTTAGGGTAGGCCCTTACCAAAGATAACTAATCTGACAGTGCCATATGGTAGGAAATTTTACTGTCTTGAAACTCTCCCTCCTATATACTCAAATTAGATGATAAATACTTGACTTAGTAATGGATTTCCTTCCTGTTGTTTCTTTCTTCAGGAAACAGTAAACTATGTAGAGAATAAAAGCAATCAAAGGCTTGACAAATTGAATTTGCTAAGATGTGTGCTTATGGCATTCATGAAGGAAAAATGTCAGGGAGAATACAGGCCTTTGGAGGCAGCTATTTGTGACTAAAGGATATGAATGGTCACAGACAAGATCTGGTTGGGAATCAAGGCTTTGAGAAAACACTGAAGGGACAGAGCTGTAAGAAAAGAACAAGTTTAAGTTTTCAGGATTAGCTGGAAGATGGGACACTGCTGGAAGCCAGGAAGGAGTGATTACTGCAGTCTTGCTTTCCATCCCTCACTTTCTTAGTTTGGGCCTAGCAGCTTCATGATTTTTAATTATTCTAGGCAGCTGGCTGAAAAAGGCCCATATACCATTTCCAGTTACCTCTTGGAGAGAACTCAGTGCAATTATAGCATTCAAACACAGACTTTAGCATAACTCCAGCCTATAAGTTAGAAGCTCTTCCTGTGGTGCGGTATATGCTCCTGAACACAGTCGATTATATAAGTAAAAGACTAGAGTTCATATCGGTCAAAGAAGTGCTCAGAAAACTCATAGTAGGGACCCATGAATAATAATGAATCACTTAATTACTTTATTGAATAGTGTAATTTATCTTGTGGTGCAATATATAACCTTGTGGGGTGCAAGCCAGTCTTTGTAGCTGACCTATATTCCCATGGGTTTATGGAGGGCAAACATGGATCAAGCCTATTTGTTTTCATTAATATTTAGGCAATTCTGTTAACACAGACCTATTCGTATTGGAGATTGAAATGAAAGAAGATGCTGTATAAATATGTATCTCATCTATATACGTGGCACTTATGACTTCTTCTTAATTGTCTTACGAAGATATTTGTTTCAATGGAGTTTCAATTCCAATGGGCTTCAAGTCTGCACTCCTGGCCTGATGACTTTAACAACAGAGGATGGTTCTGAGTCTGTTGAATGGAAAGTACAGATTTTTGCTAAGCTACTTCACCTCCAGAAGCTATCTGTATAGGAAATGATTAGTTGCAAAGGGTTTTCCTTTCCCTAAAGCGGTATATGAAGCCAAGTGTGTTTTCAGCAGAGGTATAAATCAAATAAAAACTATGGAATGGTTTATTTTCCCCTTATCCTATACAAAATCCTTGCACTTTGGGGAACAGCATTTCAGCTCAGGCAAATCTTTTCATTTTTTACTCTAGCTCTTAATGCACAAGAGAAAGTGAAAGAGGAGAGATGTGTGAAAACTATTTCCAAACTTCGTTCAAAATAAGTTCTACCTCTTTCAAACCTATGTGGCCCATTCCACACAGCATCCTGATCCATACTTCAAAGAGTTCTAAAATTTCGAAAATTATTGTCTTTATTTTTTTGTACACTGTCTTGAGAATCCAGTCCAGTAGAGAATAATATCTAGAGCAGAGGAAGATACTACATTAGTACAAAATATTTATTATACTAAATACCACCCAGCATGGGCTACATGGTACTTGTGAATACACTGGAAAGCTTAGTTCCTATGTCTAACAGTTTATAATTGAGGATCAAATCCTTTTTATAGGGGTCTAAAGTATGTTCTCAAATCCATATTTAGGGAGAATAAGATACTTGGTATTCCCCAAAAAAGTCAGAAATTTTTTAAAGTATTTAGATTTAAAGTTGGAATCTTAATTTCAGGCACCTATTAAATAAATAAATAAAATCTCACAAACACCTGCTCCCCCCCTCAAAAAAAAAAAGAAACTTGGACTATGGAAAGTGAGTTTTAGGGTGACAATCTCTACTGAAATTGTTCCCATAACAGGACTATGGTGGCAGAAGACGGTGGCCCTGGCCACAGTGACAAAGAACTGGGGAATATGAGATGCAACTTCGGCACTAGATTAGAGTTCACTTAGAATTGATGTAAAATGAACTGTGGTGTTCCTCCAGTGTATCCATTCTGCTGGGGACTGGAAATACTAAAGCCAAAGAGAGATGTTGATGCTGTAACTAATGTATAAGGGCCAAGGCAAGTAAGAATGGCATCAAACCAGCATTTGGAACAATAATGTATTTCCTTCTCCAGCACGCTTTTCATGCTGGAGAAATTTGTACATTTGTACAATCCAGACCTTTGGGCTCAACTAATATTAATGGGCTAGTCTGGATCAGCTGGAATATTTTATGTGTAATCTATAACATAATTTGATCTATAGGCTCAAGTAATTTATAAAATAATTTGAAAGGTGGCATGTGCAAGTAATGACTATGATGAAAAAGCTTTCAGTAAAATAATATACTATTTTTAAAAAATGATCTTAATAAGTAAGTACAAAAGCTCCAGACAATTTAGAACAACATTTTTAGTTAAAATGTTCTTGTTGTGAAAAATATGTGATATATTCCTCAAAGCATGAGAAATTAAATTAAGATGGAAATCTTGATGGCTCAGTACTCTTTTGTATAGGTCTTCAAATATCACTTGGTGGTGGGGGTTACTTTCAAACCACCAAGGACAGTGTGAAAACTTGACCAAGACATTATTATAAAAACAAATACGCATGAAATTTCTTTAATAAACTTCTCTTTGAAGAGAAAGTAAGTGAAACTGTTTCATCCTTGATAAACTCACATCTTCCTATTGGTTAACTACAAAGAAAAATAGTACAGTAAAACACTGTGGCACATATACTGTGCTTCACTAAGGATTTAACAGTCAAAATGAGGAGAGCAAAAACATAAGAAAAAAAAACACCTATGAAGATCAAACACCAGAAGAGCTGGAAAAATACGTAAGAGTAGAGTTTTTAAATAATTTATAATGGCCTCTGTTTACTGGGTTTATAGCTTCTTTCTTTAAATTACAAAAGATAATTACAGAAAATTATGTCAACAGTGACATATTCATAGGCAAAAGCTTAAAATACTAAATTATCAGCAGGATTTTCACTTACGCCTACTTTCATAAATAGCTCTTGATTTCTCATACAGCTCATATGGGTCAGGTTTTCGTGGATCAAAGGCCTCTGTTGAATCAGGAAATGAACTCCTGTGAAGAGCGGGTGGATAGGGAATATTCTGTGGCATAGCTGGAGCAGACACACTTGTTTGAGGGCTGCCTTGATTCTCCCATCGTTCCATCATCTGGAATTAAAACATACAGAGAATAAAGATGAAGGTTTGCAAAAACTGTGACTTCCACAATGAGACAAAGCACTTAACAAAGAAGGGCTGGACTAGGTATCAACTGAATGATCTTAATGCTGTATCTCCTGACAATGCATGAAAATAGCTACCTGCCCAGGGGAAGTAGATTACTGCAACTGTGAGCAGAATTTAAAGCTGCAACTGAAAATTAAAAAAACCCACACAAACCAAACCAAACCAAAAAGAAAATAAAAACCAAAGAGAAAATTATTACAGCAGGTACTTGAGCATCCAGTGTTCAATGCTAAAATACAGAACACAGTGAGAGAAAAGTGAGCATCAGTTTGATAGAGTCTTCTTCATTTCTTACTGTTTCTTTCTTATATCAAAAACTAAATTGGCGTCATCCAACCAAGTTCCCAAGCACAGGATAACGCTTTCAAATCTTCCAGACCATTTACAGGAAAGAAGTACACAGCAGTGTATTGTCTGTGCATGAAAGACACCTCAATCTATGCTTTTTGCAAGACTTCAGCAGTCTCACAGGTACATCAAACTTGAAGATATGACAGGCTCTGCATAAGAAGGCTTGAGGATCTACATTTTTATTTTTGAAGAAGTTGGCTACTCATTAAAATGCATTATCAAACTTATTTGAAGAGGATAAGTTAAATAAAACACAAATTTTTATCCCAGGAAATGAGTATTTGACTTCTCCTGAGGACAAGCGTGGTAAAGCGTCCTGGACAGTGTGTTCTCACATGTAACCCAACAATGTTATTTACACAAAAAATGCATCTTGGAAACAAACTGAATTGTAACTAAATTCCACTGACTTCTACTGTTGTATCAGCAGAGCCTTATCAAAGATGATTGCAGGTTTGGTCTACAAAATATGTGATTATCATGTCTTTAGATCCTTTGTTTCAGAAACTGTTTGGCTCAGCAGGTAGGCTTTGCTCTCTATTCTGATGATTAACAGCATCAGAATAGTTCATGTGTGGATTACAGATGTTTAACATGCTGAGTAACACTGCTGCATATCCCAGGTGAACTGACCTTCTTAGGTTCATACTTAAGAATAAACAGATTATGGATATTGGCCACTTTAAGTTACTGAGGACCTCATTCTTTTACAGAGCAGTGTTATAATTACACCTGTGCTTCTGTCAGAGTTTCAGCAGTAAGCAGGGCTAGTTCATTCGAAACAATGAAGAAAAGAAATATCCAGGTACCTCAGTCAGTCATGGGATGACTCTCATGCACTAGTAAGTCTTGGATGGGATATTTAAGTTGAGAAAAGAAAGTATTAGTCTGTTAAGCACTAATGATGAAGATAGGGAACACTGTATTCAATACTTGCAATGTTGTTCAAGGAAGACATTTATTTTCAGTGAGGTACAAAAGATGGCAACTAGGATTTGATATAAGAGGGCACTATAGCTATGTAGATCCTGTGCAATACAGTGACATATGGAAATACCTGAGTTGCCATTGAAATAGCTTAGGGACAGGAAAGTACCTTGCGTACCTTCAGGTACCCTTTATACCAAGATAAATTTATCGCCTATTTTGTGTAAATTAGCCTATGTGGTAAGTTATATGAATGCCACAGTACTACTTCTGATAGCCCTGAAGAAATTATGTCTGCTATATATAAGAATGTATTCAGTATATAATTACATTATGGAAGTGTAAATTCAAAGGTCTTCAGAAACAAAACTGATTATGACCCCTATGTCTAAACAGGAAACGAGAATTGGGCTCAGTTCCTTGTGATCATGGAAATTACTGGAGAGATATGTTTGGGGTTTACCTTCACTTAGGAATCAAAAAAGAGAAAAGAATACAAGTCAGTGAAACCAAACTATCTATCTTATTGCTATGAAGCAGAAAGACATTTGGAGCCCTGTCTACATAGAAGTGAAAATTTCCTGATTTCTTGGACAGTGTTAGCAAAATAGATCACCTATTTCAAAATGTGAAACAGAATAAAATTAAAATATTTAAGAAAGATTTAAAATGAGAAAAAAAATATAATTATCTTTGATGAGCAAACTTTTCCCTGGAGAAAGGACAGGAAACTGCAGATCAGTTGGAAAAACCCCACTGGGTCCCATATGCCTAATTCTTGTTTGCTGGTTAGTTCTATATCTTTGAGTGTGAAGCTAAAATCTGAGCAAAACATTCTTAGTTGCAGGTAATACTGCTAACATAACCAGCTACATAAGCAGATAAACAGAAGGGGAACTACATCTCCCAGACCCATATCAACTAATCAAATAATCCCATAAAGTTCCGTGAGTTATCAGAATGCCAGCTCACAGATGAAGACACTCTTGGAAGAGAGTAGGCACGGTATTTAGTGCAGGGCATCAGATAAAGTTGGGGTAATGGTTTGGTGACATTGCTCACAGTCATTTTGCAGTTATCATATTATATATGATATACATGTGTAATATATGGACTCTGCACTTAGGAACCACAGGAAATATCTGTCAGCCCAGATTACTCTCTTTTCGTTTGCTGTTACAGAGCTACAGGGCCGTGCTGTGGTGCTGGGGAGGATTTTTAAACCTCCTGTGCTGGTCTTACTGCTTCAGACTGTCTGCAGACACTCAGTGCTGCAGGGACACTTGGTTTCAATCTTATCTTCATGTCTTGGACACCAGAAATTCATGTCGGACTATTTCTCTAGTTAAAAGTGGTGACAGACAGAAGAATGTGCATGACCTTAACCTGGTTAATCATTTGTAAAATCTCTTGCTGAGAGTACCCTAAAATAGAGTAGCTGTGAACAGTTAGCCTGCATTCATGTATGGTATCTGCACACAATGGTATTATATTATTCTGTGATCTCTGATTCCCTCAGACCATTGCATGAAAAACTGCATCACTCAGGTTGTTCCTCTAGATTCTGATTATTGCCAAGTGCTACTCAAGCATGAACTATTATACTGTTTATACAACAAAACTGTGCAGACAATCATCAATAATATGCTGGTATTTATATATTTGACGTGTACATAAAGAAGCTAAGTATGGACAATAGGAGATCTTTGAAAGTGGATCTGTAACAAGTAAACTCCAAGTTCTCTGTTTCCTCACTTTGTACCTGAGATGAAAAGCTGAATGTCCCAGTCAGACAGGAACTGTGAACTGGTGAGAACAAGCTAGCTCTCAAAAGTCTGATTTATTTTCACAAATATCCTGCTACATAGATGAATAAAGAAGCTTATGCAATACTTATTCCAATGTATTGCATACATCCCCTAGGCTTTTACATCAAAAGCACCACAAGCTGAAGTAGTCTGATGGAGTTACATCAGCTGATTAATTGTTATTTGCATCTGACAGGCTACAAAAATTATTTTGGTATACATTAAGCACGTCATGATCCAATATGAGAGATTGTGAAGTTGTTCAGATTCAACATACTTCCCCTTCCATAAGAAAGCTGTAAGTCCTTCAAAAGACATTGCTATTGTTATTCCTATCACTCTTAGAAGCCTTTCAGGCACAGTCAGGTCTCTATTTCCCTCTACACACCTCTTATAAGAGTTAAGCACTCTTTAAGGTCTGTACAATCTCAATAAAGATCCCAAATTAAAAAAAAAAACCCACAACAAAACCAAACAAAACACCATGAAAATATAACAAATCAGACAATCAAAAATAGTAGCCTATGATTTCTTTTTACACTGTGAATGTTGTCACAACTTCAAAAAAATACATAATGTGGTGTCAACAGAATTTATACAATCATTACTTGCAGTCTTACACTAGGAAAAGTATTTATACCTTGTGTTTTAATGTCAAAATCATAGAAACACAGAAAAGTTGATTAGAAGGCACCTCAGTAAGTTATCTAGTCCAAGCTTTCACTTCAAGTGTGACTATTTGCAGCTCTAGATCTACTGTGCAAGAAAGAATAACAATAACTTTGAGGATGTTAAACTCAAGCTGGAGTAAACCAGAAAAAGTTGATGTTGTTCATTTCAAAGAATTTGCAAACTTCTGCTGCCTTCTCCTCCAGAGCCTTCATTCTTAAGCCACTGCATTTCTGGTTCTTGACACCCATGTTAACACTGAGGTGTTCCTTTCTCCAGACTGCTGCTGGCAGACTCCAAGTCTTCAGACCTTCAGAGCTTACCAGAGAGGCCACCCCTGACGCTGTGACACCAGGGGCACTGCTGAGAAGTGTCTCATGAGCTGGGAACAGGAGGGGTAGGTGAAAGTCTACAGAAATTTGCTTTGAGTGACTGTCATCTTATGAACTCAATGTGTATAATTTTGAAAGGGAACTTACAGGCTTTGGAGCTTTCCATGGAGAAAAGAAACCTGAAATAAACAAAAAATAATGTTAGCAGCTTTTTCTGATGCATAAAGAGTGGAGGTTAAGTGGTGTCTATGCTCCCATTCTCATTCAGGTCTGCAGATAATATAGATAGATATGAAAATTCTCTACACACAAGGGGTGAAAACACAAAACACAAGGGATAATTTCTAAGAAAAAATACATAGAAATATATATATATATATACACACACACATACATATATATATATATGCAAGTGGAGCTATTGAGATCATTGCCATACTTTACAAACAGCATGGGATTAGGTTGAAATTAAAAGAACTAAGCAAAAGGACTTCCAAATGTCTTGCTGGACATTGGATAAGACACCAAATGACCTGGTATTGATGTGTCAAATGCAGTCGCACCTTTAGGAAGAAGTATTCAGAACATCCCATCAACAAAACCTAATAATACAAGAGATTTTTTTAGAAGAAAAGCCTGGAGAAAAATAACTCTTTCATCAGTCTAGATAAAGTGGCCAAGTCTTGGGAGGATTGCTTGTTTTGATACTGTCCTAGTTTTTGGTCATAGTTAGCAAGTGCTCAAACATGATTACCTCTTTTACACAAGTAGTTATCTCCTTTTCCTTAGTTATTGACTGACTGATAACTTGCTTGAATTTTAACTATTGTAGCTTATAAACGTTTAAAACTCTGGATATGTCTTTTTCATAAAATGAGATAATTTGAAACACTCATTGTAAATGCAGCACAACGTTAAAAACCTTAGCAAGTATGAAATAAAAAGAAGCATTTCAAAGGATATTGGGACACACTTTTTAAAATACCAGCTTTCAGCATGTCTTTCATTAAAAAACTCATTCTCAGTTTAATAGCAGGTTAAAAAACCCCTCAGTGGACCTTCCTAGGCAAGATTAAAAGCTAATAACAAAGACTTCATTTGTTTTGCCAGAAACAGGAAGGGGGTTTAAACTAAGATATCTAACAGGAAGGCTGCTCTTTCATTTGAAAAATAAATTCAGCTGGAAGAGTAGTACTGACTTCATTATTTATGTTTCTAACATAAGTCTAGAAAGAAAATTAAAATCATGAGAGCACTAGGATAATATCTTCCTACAGACAAATCACAACAGGAATTTTATTTGTACATAGTATTTAAGGTTCCTAGAATTCTGTGATAATGAGGTAATTTTTTCTGCCACAATACCTAATTCATTTCAATTTCATATCTTGCAGTATAAAAGTACTTGAGTCACTTGTAGTGAAACACTGGCTGTTCAGTAATGCTGATTTATAAGCTGATAGTGCTTACATAGAAAAAAAGCAAAAAAGCATATTGGAAAAAGTGTTCCTGGGGAAGTTTATGTTTACTGACTCTATGGTGCCTGGGTAAAAATGCTATATTAACAAGTAGACAGATTACTTTCCATCTGCAAATTCAAGCTGAGGTAAGAGATTTCCTTGATAGAGCTGGCTACATCACTTTCAGTATTTAAGATTCTGTAGCTGAAACTTATTTAATAACTTATTGGATGGCAGATGGCTACCTTTTAATTACCTGCTATATTTCTGTACAGCTAATAAGAGTGAAAACTTAAAAGTACTTTTCCTTTCAGAGCTAAATATAAGACTTGAGGCTTGCCCAAATCAACTTCCTACCCTGATTTGTTGTTCAGAAAATACTGGTAGAGCCAACACTCTCTACCACTGATACTGGTACATTGCCCATAAGTTCTTGTAAAAAAAAAAATTACTCCCAGTTAAACTGAAAGGTCATTTGTTACCTATTTATTTACTGTCTCATCTAAAGAGAAGTTATGCTGCAGTTATCAGAAGAAATTTACTATAAATTAAAAATACAATAAGTATTTATAAATCAGATAAATAATGACATATACTCAAGGGAAGATTTTTTTTTTTAAATTCTCAGTTAAAAAAAATTTAATTATTCCCCTAAACAAAGAGAATGTGGACTTATATTTAGTTTGGAGTTATGGGCACAGACTGCAACATACAAATGACAACATCTACACTCAAAACAAATAAAAGGCAATATTTATTCACACAGCATGAAATTATGTTGAAAAAAACTAACATATATAGGATGCCAGAGAAGTAAAAGACCCAAAGAAAGATTTTTAAAAAAATTGGAGATCCATATGTGTACAAAAGCATGTTACAGCAGCAAAAATCTCTAAAGGTAACAAACCTTGAAACTAATATTAAAATCCATTCTTCGGATTTAAATTCATTCAGCTGTTGCACCTAGACCTCATGTAAGATGAGATAGTCTCTCACCTCTGTCAAAGACTAGGTGTTAGGCTTCACAGGTGAAGGCCAATATCCATACAGCAAACTGTACGTTATATCTTTCATGTATTTCTTGGAGATTTTAATATTGCTTCACATGAGATCTGCATTCTCAGCTGAAATAAACATCCTTTTCCTCAATCTAAACAAACCCGACTTTTACAGAATATATGGCATTATCAGTTATTCAATATGAGACTGATTATGGATAATTGTTGTGTTTCAAGCATCCAGAATTATCACTGTTAGTTAAGCACATGCAACCATTGCTACAAATTCATGAATTCAAGAGCATAATGCATCTGTAGCACATTGTAAGTGTAACAGAAACTCCACATGAAGAGGCAAAAAAGCAAAACACACTTTCCTGTGTAATCTGCATACATCCTTCTAACTGTCACTTTTAAATATTGCTCTGCATAACTATGGGGTCAAATCCTCTACGTGTAGAAAATTGAGGCTTAAAATCTCACCCGAAGAATATATAATAATAATGTGTATTCAGTGCATACTCAACACTGTTGGCCTTCTGCAGTGAGAAGCAGTGGACTTTCACTTAGTTTGACCTCACTTCACAACACCCCATGTTCCCTTGACTTCCTGGTGCTCCTTACACACTGTGAGTATTCCCCACCAGAGACAGTGGGATTCCACCTGAATGACAGCTGTCAATAGATTGGCATCAGTTCATATACTTACACTGCTTTATCATCAGGACTGAAATTTGTTCTCCAAAGAGTGCAGCTTTCAACTGTTGAGTACTAATATAGTACTAATGCTGCTCAGCCTTCTAATCAACTCACATCTAATTAGGCACATATACAGGATAAGGTCTGACAACTTCATCCCATTCTCACATTTCTCCCAAACCCCAACTTCCTATGCCTTCTACAGAAGAGTACAGAGTATCTATAGAGTATCTTTCAGCGACTCTACGTGAGCATCTGAAAATATTATATGCATAAAAACACTCCTCACTTTCATATCCACATATGCTTTTAAAATTTGAAATAATAAAAGTCAGCTTAGATCCACCCATAAATCCTTCGTGCAGCCTGTTCTTACCACGAGTGGCTTTTGGCTCACCCATGTGCCTGACAGCCATCCCTTCTTGTAGTTGCTTCACCACATAAGCTGTAGCCCACTTTCTGAAGACTCCTGTATCTTCCTACTAGTTTAAAATAATTCTTTATTAACACTCCTTGTAAAGACAGCCAGTACAGGCCTGCATTAGTTTTGGAAAGGAGAGTGGGGTTACTGGCTTGTATTAAAGAGCAACCACCACCGTTCAGCCACATGCTAGCAGGAAAACACTGTGGTAACATGTAAGCATGCGAGATAAAATACATAACCTCATCTACTTCTGCAAAATTAGTGTTTCCCCAGTATAATGACTTCTTATTCAAGGTTGGCTATTTAAACTGTAATAAGGTAGAGCCAACACACATTGAAATTTTAATTGTTTAATTTTAAACAGATAAGCTGAGGTACAGCAGCAACCATATGTTTTTTAAAAATCAGAATTACATTTCCTCATAAAGCAGTGTTATAAAACTCATTTTTTACATTGCATTGTAAGTTGTATTTACCACCTTCCAAAATCAGCTTCCCTGGAAATTAGAGCTGTGATGGTCTGTGACTTTATGTTGTGACTTTACTAAAAATCACTGAGAACTGAAAAAAAGATTTTGGATTCAAATATATTAGAGTGAAAAAAAATTTCCCCCCCAGATCAAGGCAAATTCCAGCTTCATTTTATTGTACTTCTTTTTGATGAAGATATCCTGTAACAAAAGACAAATCATATCACACTCATTGCATTTATTCCTTCTTATATTCAAATTTACATATGGTTATGTTGTAAAATATGCTTACAGGTATCATGTGCCTTACACTTTAGTCAGGATTTGTTGTTGAAAAGTTCAGTTTTCTAAAAGTTACTTATCAAACAGGACTTAGAGCATTTGCAAGGTAGTCTTGATTTGTTTCTCCTTTTTTTTTTCCAATAAAAATTCTGAATTTGGCATATTCTGTAATGTCAGGAACAAAAAACCAGCCTTTGATTATTAGTCTGCTGCCACGTGGATGCTTTTTGCTACAGTTCCATCTATATTATTCTCACTATTTTGTATTGATTCTTGGAAAAGTTCTTCACACTTCGAAAAATCATAAGCAACTAATGTAACTATTGCTAAGTCTTAGAACTTTTAATGATGTTCACCTCTGTGGCAGATGTGTATGTATAATTAAACTGAAGCCTGGGAACTGAAGCCTTGATTTCCGCAGTGACGGCGTGTGGTAGTGCTGCGGGGAGAAACTCAACACCATCAAAGATAAAACCTTTTAATCTAAAGAAATGTTCAGGGCAAGTCAACATCCCTCCACATCACTTGTCGCACTTTCACTTTTAATGGGTGAAAGCCCATTAGCTTTCGCTTGGCTTCTCGTTTTTATTTTATATATCTTTTTTTTTATTTTTGTGCTTTAGTATCCTGGTTGCACATGGCTTCCTGAGCAAAGCTGTCCTAAGCACTGCACAGACCCTTCTCCTTCCCAGACGCTTGTAAGTCACTGAACAGATGGCTGATGAGCACTCGCAGAGCATTAACTGACTCCACGGACACCTTATCAACATCCATGTGACAACACTTCAGCACAAGTTTGCCTTTCTAGAGAAGTTACTGTATAAATTTACTGTGACAGTAGATTTTTCTTTTCCTGTGCTTTTCTCTTTCTCTTACTGGGATCTCTGAGATATCTATCAGTTTTCTACACTGGGGCCTCAGTCCCAAAGGTGTCAAATACTCATTAATTTCAAATAGATGTATCAGTGGAGAACTTCTCTGAGAGTTCAGACTCAGGTGTACTTCACTAGCAGGATGCAGAGAACTGTTTCTTACCATTCACGTCACACGTGGCTTCTCCCTCCACATGTTTTGTTGAGCTATGCTAAGTGTGGTCAGGTTGGGTGCACAGAACTAAAGCTAACTGGGCTAACTCAGTAAGATTCAAGATATCCTACATCTAAAATTCAAAAAATACTTGCAGGAGAGGTAATTTTTGTTTAATGTGTACATAGAAAAAATAAATAACATTAATTCAATTATTCTTCTATTATTTTCCTCTCTTATGGAAAAGAAACATGATCAATGAGAACAAGTAAATTCAATTAATTTATATACTGTAGTAAACAAAATCTAAAAGGAAACAATGAATTAAAATAAATGGAAATAGTACTTATAAAAGCAAGCAGGTGATAAAAAGTTTCAGTTGATCTTGTCATATTTAAAATATCAGAAGATGTATAAGGGAATAGCAATTGTAGTTCAATTTCTAATAAAATCAATCATTATCACACAATATTTTTTTAGAGGTCCATCTTTTTCAAACAGCTCTAAGTATTGAGCTCTTACTCTAGCAACAACAAAAAGTTGGTTTACCTTGAAATAAAGAGTAGATGTAAGAAGACTGGGAGCTCTAGCTCTTCAAGCATAGTTAGCTAGTCCTGCTGTCAGGTGTCCTTCAGAGTGACGGTGCCATGCTGTGCAGGATCCATTTGGTCTTTAGCTGGGATGGCACCTGATGCAACGGGTCAAAAATCAACACATCCCACATCAGAGTGAGATGAATGACCCATCATCTTTGATCAGGCCCACAACATTCCATATGGTTAGACCCAGTGCCTTTTCCCTTGCAGAATGCTACACGTTAATGGCATGGCAAGTAACTGATACAGCACTGTGCTGCACTGAGATGAAGGCTGGTTACAGTCATCAGTTGTTACATCAAATGCAGGTTCAGATTAATAAAACTGTGAAAGACGTCTGTCTTCTTTATGGCAATATACAGATACTCGGATGTTACTAACACCAGTTTTTCCCCCAGAAAAGGACTGACCACGGTACAAACTGATCCTCAATAGCAGCTTGTGGTGGCATTTTATGTTCTACTACTCCATTGCTCCTGATCTCAACCCAAGTGAAACTGCAACAGAAGTAGTGCTCCAGTTTAAAACAGCATTGTTTTTCACTCTTTGGCCTACTAACCTGTGAAAAGTGATCCTGAAGAATGAATGCATTCCTGCCCACAGATAATCAGTCTATGAAGGTGCAAGGCAAAAAGCAGGCACAGTTTGTGGGAAGTTCAGCTAGATCTTTAGACCCCGTTGGGGTATCACCTTCTATGGCTCATCTCTACACCAGGTCATTTGGGGGCATCATGAGTCTAAGTCTGTATTTCTTCTCTTCAGAGTTTCAGACTTGGTAAGTAGGTGCACCTCCCAGATAGAGGAACATCTGTGCTCAGTGACAGAGCTCTGGGAGGAGGTGAGTAGGCTTAGGAATAACAGCAAATCTATGCACAGGAGTTAGCAGGACTCACTGAAAGATATTTTAACTAATTTGTGGGGAGTAAGGGATAAAAATAGGCCTGCTGCGCATCAGTGTTTGAGGGATGGTGTGCTAGGAAGGTCCTTTGGTCTGCTGTGTCAGCAGAGGTAGGGGATGGAGATCCATGCAGAAGCAAAGACATGAGGGTTATCGATGTGCCATGAAAGCAGCTGACAATAGTCACATAGAAATTAGGGCTTTTCCCTCAAAAAAGGTGGCAGGAACAATAGCCCAACTAAAGTGTGTCTACACCAATGCACACAGCAGGGGCAACAAACAGGAGGAGCTGGAAGCCACAACACAGCAAGAAATCTATGATACAGTTACCATCACAGAAAAGTGGTGGGATGACTCACATGACTGGAGTGCTGCAATGGAGGCCACACCTTGAATCCCGTGTTCAGTTTCAGGCCCCTCACTACAGGAAAGACATGAAGTGCTGGCGTACGCCCAGAGAAGGCCAACAGAGCTGGGGAAGGGTCTGGAGCTCAAGTCTTACAAGGAGCAGTTGAGGGAGCTGGGGTTGTTCAGTGTGGATAAATGAAGACTCAGAGGGGTAGTACCTTTCAGGTAGGAGGTTGTGGTAAGGGTGGGGTCTGGTCTTATCTCCCAAGTAAAAAGAGGTAGGACAAGAGAAACGAAGTAAAAAGAGATGGGACAAGAGAAAATTGTCTCAAGTTGCACAGGGGAGGTTTGGATTGGACATCGGGAAAAAATAGGCTGCCCAGGGAATTGGTTGAGTCACAGTCCTTGGAGGCACTTAAAAGATGTGTAGATGTGGGATATGGTTTAGTGGTGGACTTCACACTGCTGGGTAAATGGTTGGACTCAATGATCTTAAAGTATTTGCCAACCTAAGCCTTTTTATGAATCTAATATTCTTAGTCTATAGAAACTTAAAACCCTAAATGACTGTGAAATCAGGTATGAAATCAATATTCAGCTTTTTATATATAGGAACACTTTTTGTGCAGTTCATGAAGTTTCACCGTCCTAGTCTGCTTAAGCAATAAATTTTCAACAGTATTCTGATCTTCACAAATAATTAGAAAAACCATAGCTATTCAATGTCATAAATGACAGAAGTACTTGCTGTTCAAGCTGGGACCCTCATCAGTCACCTAAGTCTATGAGAATATAATCTAAAATACACTAGAGAATCTCAAGCTATCATTAAATTTCACTTTCATGAATAGCAAAGAGTCTTTCTAGCAAGGATACGGCCAAGAGAAAAGGTCAGAAGCTGGCATAGTAATGAGTTAATTTACATTCTAATGGACATACAGGTATTTATTTTGCTTGGCTGCTACAGCTCTTGTGAATTGCTTATCAGTCAGAGATTTAAAATAATTTAGGAAACTAGGAAAAAAACTCACAAATACCACCTTCTTCTGATTAATCTGGATGTGAAGCAGAGATTTTCTGGATCATAGCTAAAATAATGCAGAGGCAAATGCAACAGTGTCAGTGACAGCTTTTGAAGCTTAAACACACTAGAGGTAGAAAAGAAATCCATTTGTGGAAATGAAAAATACATTTTTGGAACAAGTAGCTTTGTATGCGGTCAATAAGAGTAACAAAGTCTGATACTAAACACCTCACTTTTACAGGACAGGTCTTCTCTTTTCTGGCACCTATTACCAGATCAGTGTCACTCTGTTATAGATTTATTTCCTTGTTGATAGCAAACCATATTATCTGAAGGACAGTGATGTTTTGGAAGAGAGAAAATGCTGCTACAGTATGACTCAGTACAGATTTTAATGGGGACAACCTGACTTGGAGTAAAAAAAGATATTTAATGGAATTGAGGCAGACCCTTGCCTCTTGTCTGTTTTAAGAGAAGTTCCTACTAAAGTTCAAATCCTTAGGCTTGTATCCTAGTTTATGATTTGCAGCTGCAGGCAGTACTGGCTGAGCTGTTATTTTTCTCAGTAATATCTATAAAATATATATTTTTATTTAAATACTAACCCAATTAGTTGTGCATAGATACTAATACATGATGAGCAAGAGATCTCAGATGTTTGCTCACAGGCTGCAGACTCTACCAGCACTTTGAAAAGGTCAAGGATACTTTCCTCTACAGACAAGAAAAATTATGTCTGGCATACGGAAATTTTCCCTGAAGAATCTCCAGTTTTGCTCACATGTGTTGTCCAGTGACTGCTGCTAAGCTCAGTGTCACTAGTTCATGTGTCCACACTAGCAATTACACTCTTAACTGTACTGCTCTGGTACGGTGAGAGCTAGTAATGAAAGCAATGCTCTGTCTTGGGCAAACGTAGTGTTCCATGCAACTCCCCCTGAGCAGAGCACACACACACTGAACCAGCAACATAATTTAGAATATAAATTGAGACTTCAGAACCCTGACAGCTTGTGACTGTGGCTTCTAGAAGGACCTGCAAGTGCTGCCATACCTATAAAGACTTTCTATGCTTGCTAAGAATGTCTGACAACTCAACCTGGCTCTACTGAAAGCTAATTTAAGCTTCAGAAACTTTTCAGGAATACTGCATTGTATTTTCAGAGCTCTCTGACAGCCAGAAACTCTAGCTATGCCAGTGTCTCTGCTCTTTCATGTTTTTAGTCTCTGCTCTCATTTAAGCTTTAACACTTTCTAAGCACAATAAAGAAATCTCAGTTTACATTATTGTGTCTCACTGATGAATATCAAGGCACGTTCCCAATATTTTCTGTTAAAATGCAGATGGAGCATAAGTAGTGTCCCAAAGTCCTTTCCATGAAGGTATGTTCAGAGAAAGTCTTCCACAAGTGTGGGGGGAAAATATTATATAATAGATCCATTCATTTTCTTGTATGTAAACTTCATATCAAGATGAAAACGAGTCACCAGATATTTAGGGTTGACAACTGTGCTGTCAGTTCCTCCTCTAAATTCCTTCATTGCCACCATATTTTCTCTCAGCTACCCTCTTCTTCAGATGCCTGCTCAAACTTTCACAGTCTTCTCCTTCCAAGGATTTCCCTCTCTGTGTCCTGATCATTTGAAAACCAGCTAATCCTATCACTAGAACAGTAACCAGAAAAATCACTAAAAAAAAAAAGAATAAAAATAGTTAAACTTAAGGAAGTGCCCTTGGTGTTAATAATTATTTCTGAATGGCTTCCTCTGACTTCCTTCCTGTCATTATGAAATTACACTGTACTAACTTCAGAATTTTTTGTTTAATATGCATCAAGCTGTCTGCATGGTTCTGAATTTTATTGATTTACCTTTAAAATCTCTTCTGTGACAATGGGAACGGTCAAGAGATAGGGTGTGCTAAGCAGAATTGGCTCATTTTCATACCACAGAGTGGAATGACAAACACTCAATGGCAACATAATAAAGAAGTAATCATGCCACTTGGCCACAGTGGTGAAAGCTGGAATAAGCAATAGCATGTTTATTTGATGCTTTAGATTCAGATGTTCTTCAAAGTAATAATTTTCTTCCAATTTCCTGCTCCTTCACACCAGCTTGACAGACAAGTTTATTTCTGGTTATAGGGAATCAGGTAGAACAGAAATACTGACAGTCAGAGACTGTCAAAGGCAAGACTAAGTGAAGAAACCAAACTAATCACAAGAGCCAAGGTTTACACGGTTGAGTCGTAGCTGTGAAAGTATAACATTTAGTGCTGAAAAGCAGAATATTTGGCAAGGGATGTTAGTAGAAGGCCCATGTACAAGAAGTAACAAAACTGTGAAGAAAACAGTGAAGCTCTAAACTCACAGTTCCCTGGCTGAACCTCCAGGTAAGTCACTCTGTTTTGAGCTGCTGAAGATTTGATACTGTCCACACTGACATGTACCTAGTAGAGATAAATGTCTTTGCTTTCACATTGCCAGGCACGAGGTAATTCTCAGTATTCAACTTACCAAGGAGAACAAAATTGAATTAGTAAAAGCTTTACAGTGATCTAAATTATAAGGGTTAAAATGACATGAAGTTCAGAAGGTTTAGCATAAGACCACAGGAGCCTGAAAGAAAAAATGAGAGAGTAATAATGATTGATTGGCATAACGCTATTGCAGTACAGAACACTGAAGAGTATAATGCATGATAAATTGATCAAGATGAGCTGGCTTGCAAAAAAAACATTCAGAAATGTCACATTTTTGTGAATTCCTGACGGTTTGTAGATGAGCAATTAACATAAAGAACGGCTGTGTCCTAAAGTCTGATGAGAGAGGAAGAGTATTGATGTGAATTTTATGATGTTTAGGTTGTGTGCTGGTCACATGTAGTTCTGTGCAGCACTTCAAAAAGTTAATGAACAGAACACTAAAAAATGATGCTGATAAAGGATCCTGACAAGATAGTTGGGAAGTGATAAGTATTAAATGAATGTATTACAAGGGAAAGGAAGAAAAACTGTGAATAGGTGAATTTTTTCCTTGTGACAGTGCTCTGTCTCTCAGAGGAACATAAATTGGTTTCAGACTTGAGATTTAGATGACATGTCTAATGTAATGGAAATAAACCCCTCAACATTGAGAAAATTGTAACAGTACATAAACATGACAAGTTAAACAGAGGAGATTATAGTGCTGACAACTGTGAAGCACCTTGTGGACCTTAAAAATTAGTATTTTCAGAAAGACTTACTAGGGTACCCAGCATGTATGTCCCTCCCTATTCAGAACTTACTGTGTAAGAAAGCAAACTTGGATGTAGTCTTTGGATCCATAAAATATCTTCTTCTTCAGTTTACCCTTATACCTCAGTATCCCCATATGATCACAAGACAAAAACTGTGAATATATGCCTGAAGACCACAGCTGGCTGAAGGAATCTGGATGAACAGTACGATTAAACCGTGATGGTCATAATACTTTCTCCTTGGGTTTCCCCAAAGAATAGATAAGTAAAAAGACACTAACGGTAGATCTGTATGTTTTTTACCCAGTCACAATACAGGTTTACTAATCTGATGATTCCCAGTCAGATAAGGTAGGAAATAGTTTGCAGAGGAAATTTCTTCAGTGTGGTTATTTTTTAAAAATTTCTGGTTTTAACTCTTACAAGCTGAATAAAAAGAATAATTATGTCCCAGGGATCAACAAGAAAAGATCTACTTCAGCGGAAGAGAGAGGATAAGGTTAATTGAAGTTAAAGCTTGTTAGTGCTCTTCTGACAAAGGGAGTTTTCATTGGCGAATTGTGATTCTTTAAAGCCCTTTTTGTGAAAAGCAGCTGCATTTCCAGAATGTAATGAACATTTAATTGGTGAAAAAAAACCCAAAACAGATCTGATGAAATTTGTAGTTAAATTCTAGATGAAATACCTACTGACCATGTAACGTTTAGCAGGATCATCTAGTATTTATCAAGCACTAAATATTAGACACTCTTGATAACATGGAGCCTGAAGTAATTCATTCTATAATACACAGGCCTTTGCTTCTCATACCATAAATAAATTTTTCATCTAGCAGGCAACTGACAGTTCTAGACTGAGTTGCTCTGTTTCTCAGTAGATATTCTCTTAGTGAAATTTTTAAAAGGTCTAGGACTCAGTCTTGGTAGGAGGTGTTTTAAACCTAAAATATTTCATAGGGTAAAGGAAACCAATTACAACCCTCTTTTAGCTTAAAAGAAATTGTATGTCCATCTACTGAGAATTCAGTAATTCAGAAATTATTGCTGGAATTTGAAAATATTAACAATGTACAATGGAAAACAATTATCTTCAAATCCTCCATTGAACAAATCTTTCCCAGAAGAATGTTCTGAAAGTTGTGTGTTCTGCCATATAAAGAGATCTTAAATGGGAGACATGGTAAATATCTATAATACTCCTTAATCTGGTAAAGTTAAGTATTTTTGTTTTTTTTGGTACTGTTAAAGCAAAATGAATCAAAAACAGTGTGCAAGTAGCTATCACATATTAATGAATAAAAATGGGTAACTCTGTACAAACACAAAAGTCATTAATTTTTATTCCTCCCTTTCCTTGTAGGAGCAAGTTAGAAATTGCAAATTCTACACCAGCACTCTGCAATAGATGCACTTATATTTAATGACAAAAGTTTATATATTATTACACTGCAGTTCTTTATCTTTCAGACAATAGGGGGGAGCAAAAAAAAAAAAAAGCTTGTGAGTACTTAAGAATCAATACTCATTCTCTAGAGACTAGGTTTGATCCTCCACCTGCAAAATTTCAGAGGTACCCACTTTTCTTCAATTTGTTTGTTTTAATTTGCAATGTTATTTTTTATACAGAAAATATTTATTTTCTTACTTAATATATTGCAATCTAAACCACTATTATTTATTTTTGATTTCTTTGAGGTCTGTGTATTTTTCCAAATATATTAGTTTTACATAGCAAAAGCAAAATCACAGCAGTGTATTCCAATTTGTGCCTCTTTTTTCTGACCGCATTACAATATATATGCATATAATTTTTGTCTTTGTAACCCCAAATTGTAAAACTGGTGTACTAGAACTTCCCCCTTTTGTAAAAATCTCTGAAATCCCTAGAATTCCTCAGTGGTTTCTTTTTCTTCACTACTAACTCACATTTAAATAGCGTTAGAAATTACATCGGTTCAGAAGGAAAAGCATCATCAGTCCTTACTTCCAGCCTTTAATCTGTAGTGTTTAGAATAAGCCAAACTGGTGAAGAAATTATTTTCTACTTTGTGGCAATACAAATAGATAGTGGTTTTGCTTTGGTGTTTTCTTCCCACCTGAGCTGGATCCCAGGCTGGCCAAAGATTTTAGCTAGATCTGCCCAGACTCCTTCTTGTAGTCATCTCCAAAGGGTTGGTTATATATATAACCAAGCAAAATCCCAAACCACCAAGCTCTATCATAATATACCTAAAATACACGTGTTTTCAGATAGAGGAAATGTAAAGTCATAACTGGATGATATAGAAATTAAAGGGGCTTCTGAACAGCTAGCCGTGCTTGCGATGTCCCTGCATTACAGGTCCTTGTTTCCAGTGAAATCAATGACTTTGTGAGTTATAAAAAGCTCTGTATCCTCCCTGCTAGTCCCCAGAAGATTTTCAGCCCATTCTCTTTGCCGCCTATGCGTCTGCTGTTTGCTCCTCTCAGCAGGTTGCTGGATCAGGCTGCAGATCTCCAGGTCTCTGCCCTGACTCTTCCTCCCCTTGCTCAGAACCCAGAGCCATTGGAAATCTCTCTCCGTGAGGAGGACCTCAGGAAGGAGTGATTTGTTTCCACTGCAGGAGGACCTGACTCAGGCACTTCTCAGAGGATGGAAGGCAGCTTACACTCTTGGAAGAAACCAGAGGTGCTCTCCATCAGGCTGCTATTATCTACTTGACACAGAGGATGGCTGTAACTGTTTTAAGTAAATATATATTCAGTTTAACCATAAATGGCTTTCAAGCAGTTTTATATCTAATAGATTCTGATACATTCAGTATTGTAGGTCAGGGACTGTGCCTTCTATCTGCTGAAAAAAGGATCATCCTACACCATGACTCCTTTGAATACTGTTTACATGACCCAAAGCATCTTTTCTGAATGTCTAATTTTTCACTGCCTGCTTTCTATCCTTTCAGCTCTGTTTTAGACCACTTTTCCCAAGCAAGGTCCCTTTCTTTCAGTTCTACAAGCTTTCAGTGAACTTGCAAGATTCCTCACAGGAAATAAATTCTGAAATCATATACCTAGTTGTTCATAAAGGAAATGAGAGGTATTACAGGAGATGAGTACTATGGAAACATCTACCTTGTACATGGACAGCTGAACCAGACATTACTTTTGCTAATGAAGAACTGCATGGAAAATCCTATAAGAATCCTGTATTTCAGATCTAAAATAATAGAAACTTTAATTAAAGGTAGCACTTCTGCAAGATGCTTGATCATCTTTGCATGGTATATGGAAGTGTCACACACTAACTTTGAAGTAAATGGGAAAAAATGGAAAAATAAGATGGAAGGGCACACATGAACTTAAGAAGCAAGGAAAGATGATCTGGAACAGGATCTGATTGATTTTGTTAACATTAACGATAAGTGCAATAAGTTTACCAGTGATGTCTTACTAAGAAAAATATAAACAAAAAGTTTTTAAAAAACTGTGATGAATTTGCCTTTTTCATTTTGATGTTCTGCTCAGTTGATTATTCAGGATGATTCAAAAGCACTTTGGCAAGTTTGAGCTGTGTTCCTTGCTCTCTTTCAGGAATTAATTTGCAATGACTGGACAAAAATGCTTCCTGTTTGGTGATGCTTAATTTTTAAGTATTCCACATTGCTCTTTATCAGTAACACTCATCTATCCAGTGACATGGACCAATCTCTCTGCCAACTGCAAACTTTATGAGTACTGATTTTGTTTCCTACAGGATTTTCATAGAAAGTGTAACACAGTCAAAAGCCAAGATCTTTTCATAGAGGAAGGTCATTAAAAATAAATTCCCTCCCTGATTTCCTACTTATAATTATGTTAAAAAAATTGATCAGTGAAGCAATTTTTCAATTCAATGTAAGCCATACTAATTCTATGTGTTTCCATTTTTAAATAGGGAGTGCAGTTGTTCCATGTAAAGACAGAAGTCCATTATATAAAAACAATTAAAATATTCAAGAAAACTTGTAACATTAATAAAGATATTAATATATATTTAATATGAAATATTTTCTGAAAGCCTACATTTGTAACTTCACTTTTATAAAGAAATTGAGACTGTTTTGTACAGTAGCATAAATGCAATTCCAGATTTAGCCATAGAGAATGAAACCGATTTCAGCTTTTGTGATAATTCAGGGTTTTTCAAATAGCTTTGATTACCCTACACTTGCCTCTGGTGTGTGGGCAGGACTCATCTCATGCACCCTTGTCCATCTGAATGGTCAGTCAAACTAAGGTCCTCAGCCAGACTTCTCTGTAATCCACTGAGTTGATGGTCAAACCCAGAGAACAAGCTGCCTAGGCAATAACTAAATAAAATGATGTAAGTCACCCTCTTCGGGTGCCTATTTTCCACCACTGGCTACAGGGATAAGTATTTTGACTAGTGTAGACTAGAAATTTAATTTTTTTACAGTTAAGTTGGAATTCATCTGACCAAACGTGAGTAGAAATTTAAATATAAAATGTTGGTAGATGAGTTTTAAAAAACTTTAATAATGAACAAGGAAGAATAGGTTCTTTTAGAATATGAATTTCAGCTACTTTAGGTATTTACAGTAGCTGAATGGCACCTTAGAGGTGCCTGTTTTCCTCATCATACAGGGATAATCTTGCTGCCCAGATTTTCACTTATTTACTTCTGATACATTAAAAAAAAAAAAAGGTAGAATCACAATTAATTTCTGTGAGATGAATGCTTAAAAAAGACTATTTTGACTCAAACTGTATATAGATGGTTCTTCCTTTAGTACAACGCATCTTAATGTGCTGCTATTAGAATAAAGACCTTGATAAAAGGTTAAAAGTCTGATATGCAATGATCAAGTTACAAGGTAAACCTCTTGCTTATATAAGATGAACCTTAGTAGAAATAAGCATTGTAGTTTGTGTTCATGTAGTGAATGTTAGCTGGATCAGACTACCTAGCTGTTTCTATTCTAGAGCCAACCCCACAAACCATTGAGATCTCTCTCAGGAAGGCAACACAATAAGTAAATAAACACTGCATTATTTTTCAATAGTGTAAGAATAATTTGTTGTGTTTATAATCTCCAGGACCACATCTGGCAAGCTGAAATCAAAAAGCATGTCATCATTCTCTCTATTTGCATCAGATCTAAAGAACCTTCATATTTAAAGAAATATCTATTCAGTATGGTGTAATAAGGAGACAAGATTAAATAGCTTCTCCTTCTCTCTGAGAAGTGCTGTGGAAGAAGTTTAAAATTATCCAGATGACGGTATGTTCAGAGACCCTCTCTTTTAGCACCTTGGGCCCCCAAAGATGAGAAATATGGAGAACCATAGAATATTATAAGTATTTAGCTCGAAAGGGACAGTTGGAGTTTGGCTAGGCCAAACTTTTGCTCAAAGCAAGGCTAAGTTCAAAGCCTGGGCTGACATTCAAGAATAACAGCTTCTCTGAATTGCTCAAATGAGGGAAATTGGAGCCAGAATGACAAGCAATAAACAGGCAGACTGAAGAAGGACTGGGCAAAACATGGGAAGAGCTAGTGAAGATGGGCAGAATTTCCATGGAGTCTTTACCACGTCTGTTGGCTCTCACTGGCCACAGATCAAAGCCCTGTGGACTTTTCCCAGACTTCTCTCTGGGCTGCTCTAGGACCTTCCACTGATTTTGGATTTTGGTTACAAGGCTGAATTGCTCTGCCATAATCTTTCCATCTTTACTAAGTACTTCCTGATACTTTTTCCTGAGAACATCACATGTTAAATAATATGAGCCTTAAGAGCAATGTAAAAGAGAAGCCAGGTCTTCTGATACACTATTTCCTGAGGGTCCTATTTACAGTATTTCTCCAGTGGTCATTCTTTTTTTCCCCCAAGGAACAGACTAAGGTGTTCTTTGCTCTATTTCAGAGGTATGACAGTGTTTATACTGCAGTAGAGAGGCACTGTTTGGCTCCAGATGCCTCATATTTATTAAGAACAAGTCAACATACAGAAATTTTCTCACATGGATAGTAAGAAAAAGATTTTGACTTTGTATTGACAAATGAATTTAGTTGAACTATTAAATTATATTTAGATAATACTGTGGCATTTCCCATAATCAGCAAATCCTTTCTATGATGTCAACTAATCCCTGAAGTATTATGTAATGAATTTTTTTCAATTCTTAAAAAAAATGGTATTTTTCTTCACATTATTATTATTACTATTACTATCTTCATCATCATTTATCCCTTTAAAATAATAGCAAAAATAGAAAAAAGCTAATTGTAGAAATGGAAATTAATTGATAAAAAAGATGTAAAGATCATTAAACTATTTTCTCATTTAAAGGTTTTGCGTCTGTGCTCTTATTCATGCATACGGAGTATTTTTCTAATTATCACAGGATCTTTAGAAGTCTAGAACACATGAAATGCAATTAAAAATGCTTTCATTATAGAAAAAAATATTCTAAGAAGTCCATTAAGTATAATTTGCACCCAACTGAAATATACACTAGAAATCAGGTGACCCGGGACTGTGTGTACAGAAGGCTTGTCTTCTTTTTGCTTATGGTTATAAAAGGTACAAAAAAAAAAAGTCAAAATGTATCTCATTTACCAAACAGGAACACTGCTCAGTATGTTTCTTACGTGCTGAAATATTGTTCCAAGTTATGACAAATCTGGCTTTGGGAAGCAATTTATTTCCTTTAGAAATTTGTTTGGACACACTTGGGAGTCAGCTTTCAGAGTTTGTGCCTGACAGCTTTGGCTCCCATGTCCTTTTTTATACTGTAATCTGAAGGTGACACAGCAAAGGTGTATGTATCCTCATACTGGTTTTGATTGTGCTTGAATTATGAGTCACCCAGAGGCTTCCAGAGAAGGGCAGTGTTGTATTTAATAAATGTCACACTCTTGGTTTATAAAAAAATAAAAAAGTCGAGCATTAATCATAGAGGGCAAGCGTAGCCCTTGCTAAAGCCTTCCTTACCTTTTTAAGAATGTAAATGAAAGTTGCTTAAAGAATTGTACAGGGATTAATACCTCACTTAGAAGACTAATTTAATTTCTGCATTTTTACTGGATAGGCAGAACACAGGGGCCAAAAGAGTTTTGTGACTCTTGTAAGTGGCTTAGGAAGTGCCTGGAAGTACACCTTCCCATTTCCCCAGTGCTGTGTCTCAAGTCTGTAGCACAATAGATAATGTACTCACTTGTTTCATAGTGTATTAGCTTACTTTATTACTATAAAATATTGCACTGTATTACAAATCACCACATCACAACGTCTACACAATGTACTTTGACAACAGATTTGGAAGCCCACAAATGTCGTTTAATAGGACATTACATTATATACTGAACCAACAAAAACATTGTTCAACACATTTAGACTAAACTTTAGACATGCCTTGGTACATAAGCAGAGGTTGTATGGTACTGTTTTAGAGTCCAGCTCTGTAGTTCTCCATTCTTAGGCTGAGTTTTCCTCTAAGGAAGGCTAGATTCACTCAGAGACTAGACTATAGGGAACTGGGAAAAAATCCTGAGTTTCTTCATGCCTCAGTACTGCAGTAGGTTCTCCCATGTACCATGCCTGGGAGGTATTTGGCTTCGAAAGATGTCATCTTTCACTAAGATACACAGTCCAAGATAACCCAAGGTAATATTAGTTTTCTGGTAATACTGCTTGCAAGAACAGAGGAGAAACTTCTCTGGCCTAGCCAGATTCCAATGTAGGCAATAGCCAAAAAGTCTGTTTTCTCAAACAAACTGTTCTTCAATTAGTATTAATTCATTCACTAATATAGGTAAGACTGAAACCAGTCTGCAGTGCTGCCAAGAGAGCGCTTGGGTTCTAGCAGTGAAGCGGGCTGCAGTTATCAGGCACAAATGTGCCCTTCACTCCTCAACAGAGACTTGTAGTTGCCTGTCCTGAGGGCAGAGTTCCTGCAGCTCTGCACAAATCCTAGGTGCATGGCAAGTCTCTTTGTAGGCCCAATAATGGTAAGGTCTGACTGCTCACTGTTTGTAGCCTTACCTTGGCTAAAGAGCCATAGGAGCAATGGTATTTACCTCTTTATGACATGCAATGATGAGAATATATGTCTATGCACTTGTGTTCCTTTTGCTAAAAGGTCTTCTAAAGGGACCTATTTCTCCAGTGTGCATACTAATGTTTCTTAATGTCAACAAGAGTTAGGCACACACATCACTAGGAGAAGTGCCCCCCAAAGTTTTAAAAGAAGCACTGTTCAAATTTCACACAGACCATATAAGCCTACATTACAAAATGGTTTCACCAATAATAAAAGTACTTTTGAAACAAAATGCTTTCTAATAGTCATTAAAAACCTTCTGCGCAATATATGTAAAAAAGATTTATCTAATGCTTTGCAAAATTATCCACAAATGTACCACACAGTGCACAAACATTAATAAGAAAGAAGCAACAAAACCATAGCACTATCACTTAGAAATGAGATGCAATTAATATTACTTCCAGTAATACAGTATAATAGCTACTAACTATTATTGATGTCTATTTTTTAAAGAATCCATATTCATCAAGGAGGTCTATGGTTTCTTTTTCTTTTATTCAGAAATATGGAAGCAATTGCACACTGTTTCACTGCTACTCAGAGCTATACGAAAAAAGATATGAACGTTTCATTAGTGCAAATTTTAGGATAACTGGTCTCCTGCCCTAACTCTTTCTGTTCAAATTTGTCGTTCCCTGTGCTACTGAAAAGTTACCATTTCTCTCACTAATGAGCTTTAGACTGAATCCCTTCATAAATGAGGCTATATATGTAACGTATTTTTTAATTTACCTGCTATAATATGTTTAATATTTATTAGAATAGATTTTATGCCAGATAATTGCGACAAGATGCTTAAAAAGTTTTTCAAGTTTATCCAATGAATAAAACAGTCTCAGTGTGTAGGGCAAAAAGGATGTAAGTAATTTGAAGGTTATTAGGACAGTACATAGCTCACAGCTAAAATATGATACTCTCTAAGGTGAGACATACCTTGCAAAATGAGTTGGGAAAGCAGTGCTTCAGGACTTATGTTAATATAACAGCATCTTTTCTTGCATAGTAACAGTATTTTCTGAAAATCTTTCAGAGATTTTATTTCTGGAATTAATATAGGAAAGACAACTGTCCCTCTTGCAAGGCTGTTAGGAAACTATTTTGCACAAAATACTGATTTCTATGTAGGGAAGGTAGGAAGGCACAAGTGTCCATGGCTGAGGGTAGGGAAAAGGGCAACATGACATCTAAAAGCAAAGTCAGTGAAGTGGACAATGTAGCAGGACTCACAATATTTTTGATCATTAAATATTTTTGGCATTACTAGCTAAGAATAGCAACAAAAATGAGCACAAAAAAAGGGAAACAACTCAAACGCCAGCATGAGAAGGATATGTGTACAGAGAACTCATGCTGAGGAAACTGTTGAATTTATGATGTAATTAAAAAAGCTCATAATTTTGGGATGGAAAGGAAAAAGGTCAGCCGTGAACCTTTGTTTTCCATCAGTTTTAAAGCAGATGGATCCAGGAATAACAGAGCACTTCTTAGAACAATGGTAAGGCAAAATGTTGTGGCAAATTGGAAAGAAAATTGAAAGAGGATGCTGCCAGCAGCATGTTTGACAGAAGACATTTATGTCTTTAACTTCTATCAGTGGATCACATGTGGTTCACTTCAAACATGTCAGTGGTTCATTCCTAGGTCCCTTAAACTCACAAACAAGAGATATATGTGCCATTTAAGATTACAACAGGGCTAAAAAAGCAAATATTGCTAAATATTTCTCTCAACATTAGAATACTTTCAAGAAATGGAAGAAACGGAATCCGTTGAAGTAAATGTTTGCAGAGGCGAAAGCATATGAGGAAGCAGGAGAGAGACCAGATCTTGTATCTCCCAATATCTCTTCCCATAGACAGTGAAAAAAGCATACCTTCATGAACAAGCAAGCATGAACAGACTGCTGTTAACTTCGGGTACCCCTAGGAAGCAATTAAACCAAGACTGGGTTCCTTAGAAGCAACTGGAACGAAAAAAATTGCCAATGACTCAGGGATATAAAAGAGCAGACGCAGTAGGATGATAGAAAACCTCCATAAGTCCCAAATCAAAAACCCACAACATGCTTCCAACAACTTAATTTCTTTAAATCCTCAGGATTGTTGACTAGAAAGTTTTGAACTGGGGATGAGCAAGCCATCAGATACAGGCTCTCCAGTTTGCACCAGGTACTCTGTTAATATTTTGAATGAAGAACTGTGGAATCAGCACAAAATCTATAGAGACATCAGTGGTGGGCTGAGGTCATGCAGCCAGATCAGAAATTCCTGGGCCAGACTAGGAAGGTAGCAGGGCAATGATGCTGCCCGCAGCTTTATCTTGTGCAGTCTTCCCTAGAGACAACAACTTGGAGAAAAAGAAGAAGGAGCTGAGGAGGAATTGAAACATATCTCATAGTAAGTCTTGAGAAAAAAAAAAATCATCTCTGTGGTAGAAAGGCAAACCTGAGATAAGTCCATGGAAACTGCACTGAAGATGTAGGATTCCTTCCATTGAAATCTGCTCATTTTGAGTGGCTGGATTTATCCACTAGAATATTCAGAGATTTCTTTTGGTGAAATTTCTGTCTGTTTTGAAAATTGCTGATGCTTTGTGTGATGTACTGGTATCTCTTAGTGGTTTAAAGGAGTTACACGCTTCTACTGGGGTATATACAAAATATGAGAAAGATGCTTGGCCTATTTTTTTATTCACACAGTTAAATTCTCCCTCCTCATCTTGACTTTGCATGTGGCCCACACTATCTCCCATAGAGTGTCACGACGAAACTGGAAACTGACTTAGTCCAGTTCCAGGACAACTAAACATTGTGGACAGTGCATCACTTCTCTGGCTCCATTCATATGGACAGTCCCAGTTTGTCAGAGCCAGTTTGGATTATGAAACAACTATCTGACGTAGGAACTTTGTCAGGCTCCCACTTTTTGCATTTAGTTTTCATGTTTCACTCACAACACCTGCTATGAGCTGTCAGTCCTGGGTTGTCTGCAGGTTTCCTTAACAACAGTATTTTTATATAGTCTTGATGGATCTACATTTGAAACTGTCAGTTCTTTTTTAGACAGGAACACTTCTGGAGCTGGGCTACTGTCTATAGGTTCATATATGTCAAAACTACTTCCCAAAAGATATGGCATATGCCAGGTACATGGGTAGCTCATTTAGTAGAATATGTCAAAACCAGTTTTTGATGTCCTCATTAGTAAATATTTTGCTCTACATAAATTTGGTACATACCACTTCAATTACTAAGTGCTGCTTTTCAGTAGTACTGGACTAATGTAGAATTTATTCTCTATCTACTTTCAGAAAGACTGATTATTGAGAGCTCATCCACAGTATTTCCGCAGCCTATACTCAATGAAGTCTGCTGCAGAAACTGAGGATGAAGTGTGAAGGCTGAAGCAAAGCTGGAAAGAAGTAAATATCTTTGGGTATTATTTTATTTTATTTTATTCCCTATTATTTTTTTAGGAAACGCTTTTCTACTACCTTTTCCATTATTTTCTTTTTTTTTTTCCCCAGAACAAACACATCTGTCAGCTTATAATAATCAGTGGAAACATTAAGTCTGTTCAGCAAGAACAGATATAAAGAAACTGAACTATTTTGGTGCATCTCTGCTTAGCAAAGAACCTGTTTAATAAACAGAAAGAAGGTAGTAAGATGTCTAACCAATGCTACAGAGCTGCTTTCTGGTGTTTTTTTTTTTCTTTTTTTTGATAGACAATAATGTTATTTCCATTATTTTTTTTTGTAACAAGCAGATAAATCGCTATTTCTGCTTTAGAAATTTTAAAATGAGTAGACTGTGAATTCACTGGAACTTCCTCCAGTTGGTTGTACCCTATGACATGTCTCTGTTTGGTGTTGATTCAGAGAGGTTTTTTTTAGTGGCCTCTTTAAATTTGAGTATTGCTATTCCCTCTTTCTTTTTGAAACATGCAGACCTTTCCTTCCCCTGCATACTCTGGCTGTTGACCTTCTAAGATTGAGGGGCAGTGGATTTTTAAATGCTGTAGCACGCAAACTATGTCCGTCCAAGGGAGTGAGAAGCTGCGAGAATATACCTCAGTCAATGTCGATCTGTTTCTTGTCTGCAACGTAGATAAGATTGCTGGATGAGAGAGAAATTAAGTCACTTACAGAAATGGATTTGCCACTGTGAATTATGCAGTCAGGCCATATTCATATCAGAGACAGAACGCATTACAAGGCAACACACAACCTTATTCAAAACACAGCCTTCCTCATCCACAAGCAGGAACAGCACTTCGGTCTTAATCTTAAAAAAGAGACATTAGAGACAGGATGCAGAGAGTAATGATGGAAAAGGATGGCATTATTCAAGTGTCATTACACATCAGAAATAATAAAATAAAAATTGGATCCATGAGTAATGAGAAAGTATGCCTTGCTTTACCGGTGTCACAGATTAAATATTTTAGAATCAAAGTAGGTTTCTCTAAGTACTTGAATTTTGTTTTGTGTTCAGATTATCTCACATGACCAAATCCTATCATCTGTTTCTTATTTGTAACACATGAGATAGACATTTGCATCCAAAACAGTCATCCTCAATTCCCTTTATAGTCAGTCATGCAGAATATATACTTTTAGGGTATACCTAGGTATACCTGACTTATTTGAAACATCTACAGAGGAATTACATGAATTACACCCTAGAAAAGCTTATTTCTGCCCAGGGACTATAAAAGCAGACATGACAACTAGCATAGGTATAGTAACCTGAATTATAGGTGTAAATTTAGTCACATAAATTCCCTTTTTCTATGAATTTATATATTAAAAAAAAAAGAAACCAAACCCAGGTTGTAATCTTAAAATTGTTCTCACATTTGTGTTAAGCTATGATTTAGCCACCTCTTAGGTAGAGTAGGTTTGACTCATACACTCTATTTTTTCACTTTTGAATCACTCAAAGAAGTGAGCTTTTTTTGCCTTTTTTTTTTTTTTTTTTTTTCTAAATTTCAGAGTCTCACAACCTTCCATTAAGGTATAGTTGTTATTTCTGATATACAAAAATTTCTGATAGTAAACTTGCATTTGTTCTGCATCATCCCATTAAGTTAAATTACGCTGTAGTACTTCCAAGCAGTTTCTTTAATCTTGGTCATTGCTTTATCATGAACAAAACATGCTCTCTTTCTCTTCCTTGCATTCTCTAAAGCAACCAACCACCTCCTGCCCCAGCAACCAGAGGGTTAAATGTTACTGCATTTGGACCTAGCATTTGTGTCAGCTGTGCCTCAGTGTTTGGCCTGAGACATGACCAGATGGTGTAGGTTTACACTGCTTTTATCCAGTGTTGAGCTCAGCGTAGTATCTCCTACCTGCCACAGTGATGTGTAGAAAATAACCACAGCTCAGTTAATGTACCAGAACTTGTTAAACTGTCATGCTGATCAAGTTGTTTAGATCATGAATCAATGCTCTAAGAAGAAATTCTCTTGAGAGAGCGCAATTATCCTCATGGGCTTGAGTATGTTGCTGCTACATGTTTTTTTTGTTACTGTTTTTTGCTACTGTCCTGCACCAATTGCTGAAATATCTATTTTGCTGTCTATTATTGCTCAGGCTTGTTCAGCATACTGGATTTCACACTCCACTTCTCTCTGAAGACTGGTGTTCTAAATTATTTTCCTCTAGAGGGGGATTAGTGTGCCTTTTTCTAAATAGAATTCCACCTTTTGGGGTTACACTAACCCTTCTAATCTCCTTTATAGTCTTTTTTGACTATGCAATTCTCTCTAATTTGTCAACTTCAGAAAAAAAAAAAGTTGCTTACTCCACTGTTCCAGATTCTTAATGGATATTATGTAAAAATAGATTTAATACCAACAAATACAGCACCTCTGAAACAATTAACTTTCTCCAAGTTTATATACTACAGTGACTCCAATTTACTTATCACTCTTAATTTGGTTTCATTCCAAAGAAATGTCGGATTTTATCTCTTACAAAGCATTCTTTTATATATATATATGAAAAATACTTTATTGACAATGTGCATCTATAGATACTTTGATCACCTTATGTTTATTACTTCTGTACATGATAAAATATTACTATACTCCTTTTCCTAAGGATTTGTAGGTGTCATAATGACAAACATTTGGCATATGCAAACACTAAGGCTTCACTTCCCAACTTCTACTCTTCAGAAGGAGAATAGTTAGTATTTTTACAGAGAATCCTTTCTTTTTTTTTCTTTTGAAGCACAGAGTCATGCACATTAAGTGACATATGAATGCTTTTAGAGAAACAAAGATCTTTAATTAAAAAAATCCAATCATTATTCACGTCGGGTAATAATAAATTATGATGGATGCTCATCTCAAACCATCAAAGAAATTTTGTTTGGCTAAAATATTAAAAACTGTTGAAATAACTTATCACTGTCAAGTTTTTAAAACTTCTTCTGTTGTTATTGCTTGTTTACAGATAAGTCTTGACTCTCCCCTTCCAGCGGTGAATATTCAAACGTACTGTGTCAGGCTGGTCAGAAAAACTAAGTTGCTAGAAACTGTTTTTTAAAATCAGAGAAAAAAACACCATGGATTTCTGTTGTTAAGAAAGAAAAAACCGAACAACTGTTGTACGAAATTTTTACAATGAAGGAAAAGGAGGCAAAATGGCTTATGAAAACCAGTAACCTTGTAAAAGGCTAATAGATTGCTCTGATTTTGATCTACATTAACGAGTCAATCTATACAAGCATATCTAAAGCTTGCAGCACTGCTTTGGGACTACAAGAGTTTGCTGCAGACACCACACAAACCATTATGGGGTGAAAGGAACTGCCCTAGTTTTACCCTTATACAGAGATGGGACCATTGACACTCAAAACACAAGAAGGAATGTACAACAAACTGTAAGATTGTGCCTAGGATACTTAATTGAAGACACACTTATCCAGAACCAATGGTGTTACCTCCCGCAACATGGAAATTAATTTCCAATCTAGCAAACAAGGATGTAGTGATTATATGTATGTCTTATGGTTTAGAACCTTTTACACACATTTTTGTAATTGTACAGACTTTCCAAACTTACCTCCTCTATGGATAATCAAAGAAGTTTCACTTCCAACAGGACATTCTTTAAGTATATCCACTACTTCTGCATGGCTCAGGTTCTGTACATTCTGCTGGTTGATCTCAACAATGAGGTCACCTTCACACAAACCAGGACATCCCTGAATGTCTAGAATTTGCTTCACCCTCTGTCCTGTAGGACTGTCTGCTATAGTGAAGCCAAAGCCCTGGGCCCCTTTCACAATGGTTAAGGTCATGAGTTCAGCTTGGGTGGCCCCAGAAGAAGCCATTGATACATTATCATCATGGGCAGGTGGTGGGAATGTGCTATCAAGCTGACTATCTGCTGGAATGGAGTGCAAGGAGTGTGGTGGTCGATCTGTTACGTCTGGAACAGACTGAGAAGTCCTAGAAATGTATTCCAAATAAGTTTCATAGTTATGTCTTCCATTTACCACTACCGGAGGCCTCTCCATTACTGCAAGGGGTGGCACCATGCTGTTGGCAGGATCTTCAGGATCAAAGGGCAAAGGGTATCCACGACATAGCACCAAGTTGACACTCTGACCAATAGGAACAGACTGGAAGAGTTTGACTACATCTGCGTGAGTATGTCCAAGGACACAAACTTCATTAATATAGACAATCACATCACCTAGAACGAGAAGAACAAACAGTGACAACATGAGACAACTTCAGTTACCGTATATGCAGTGCAATTTTTTTTGAAATGAGATAGAAGTCTACTAAAAAATACAGTAAATTCAATCAACATACTGACTCAAATAATAGAGACAAAAAAGTGAAGTTTGTCTGTCAGCAAATGTAATACAAAGAGACAATGACAATACCAGTTATTTTCTGTGGAATCTCACAGCTGGAAAATTAACCTGGATAGAGACATGCACCTTCTCTTAACATTTCTTCCTTATTTTTCCTACTCCTTTCAGTCTAGGCCACAGATTACTTTTTTTTATAAGACACTATGGAAGATTATTTGGAGGATGTGATGCCAAGAAATACCATTGTTTGGTGAAGACAAAACAAAAAAAAGGACTTGAGAATCAAGGAATAAGGAACTGGAATGCACGACTGTGCCTGCATGAGCATAAAGAAACACTTTTTGCATTGATCGTGATATTGATATTTTTTCTGTTAAATGCCATTACTTGCCACCAGACATTCAGAACTACAACCCTAATTTCCAATTCTAGGCATGAACTACCTATCTTGCATAACATCGAGATGTTTAGTGGCATTTTCTTGTAGCCATGGTGGTTCTAGAACAATGACAGGACAAATTTTTTAGGTAGCTATAATATTTTTCTATTAGAAAAATCCAGTCAAATGTCTGAAAATCAGTTTAGCATTTCCACCTAATTATCCGGTCAAATAAAACCCAAATAATTCCTTTACCTCCAAATCTTGTCACATACATAGCAGAGCTACCAGTCAGATCATATATGAATGCACCGACCAGTTACTGAAAAGTTCAGAAATAAGTTCAAGTTCCTTCTTGTTGTTAGAATAGATCTATATATTTATAGCCATAAATATTTTTAGCTACCGTTAAGGTGCATATTAAAATGAAAATGAGGGATCAGTACAAACAGTATTCAGAATTGAACCAAAAATCAGTTTTCACTTTCATGAAATAGTTTGCATTTTTATAGAAAAGGAGAAGGGTGTTTGGCTAGAAAATTCTAGGAGTTAAAATATTTTTCTAAGTGAAGATTTTCTTATTAACCTATCATATCCTATCACTGTGAGATATCTGCAAAGTACACAGTTCAATAATTGATTCATCATAACACAATGCTTTTAAAAGGTATTTGAAAAATCATCAATAAAATGAGAATGATTTAGGGAGGATGAGGTGGTTTTCACGGAATTTCTTCAAGTGTATTTATGAAATTATGTCTTTCAAGTACTTCAATCAAAAGATCTAATCAAGCAAACTGAGGAAAAGAGCATCATCAGGATGCCAGTGCAAGGGCTGTTTCTATGAGACAACAAAAGGCAAAGGCAAAAGCTGTTTCTATGTGAAAACGAAATGGTCAATTCCCACATGATCAGTCTGTCTAACAGCCTGACAATAATTAATTGCATATGCACAAATTGTGATTCAGAGAAAGATTTCTTCAGAAGATGTCTTGGGAAAAAATGCTAACGGAGCTTGTTTAAATGACTGAATATTATTCACATAAGCCTTAGGAGCTGCAAATGCTTCCTTAAATGTGCATCATAAATAGATTTCAAAACATAAGCGAAAGCAGTAAGGTCACTTCACAGGCAGTGCTGATAGAACTCCAATGCTTTTCTCTCAAGCAGCTGAAAGTAAAGCAGTTTTCAAAAGGCAAAATTTAAAAGAAATTAAAAATGCACTGTACAAATTATTGTGGCAATTACTGCAATTCATTGTGATTTGTTCATGCCCTGGTATAGAAAGATCTTACCTGCATTCTCATCCCTGGCTTCCACATTAGCAGTGAGGCTGACATTGTTCACAATAGGACTGATTCTGTTGAACTGAGACTCCTCAATGCATGCTCCTATTTCAGTAGCTTATGCCTTAACAGTAACCTTGCGACTTTTTAATCCATGCAGTCTTTATTTTCCTGAGTGCTGGCAACGCAGCTATGTGGTGGGAGGAGACCAATCTGTTTGTTCATCCTCTCTTACAATACATAAGCAGAGTGCAAAAGGAAAAATGAAATTTTTTGTGTTGGGCAAGTAAAGCATTGCCTGTTTTCACCCCTTCACTTTATGTATTTGGACAAGCTTAGATATGATATAAAACTTAAGCCAGTATGGTTTTCATATATTGGAAAATCACACAAGCTAGTTGACATTACATAAGTCCCTGGTAAAAAGAAATTAGCTTTTGCAAAAGGAATGCAGTCAAGAAATGTACAGGCCAAGTAGCCCTTTTCTCCAGTCACTGAACAGACAGAGCTGAGCATTAGAAGGTCTTGGGTAAGAACTTCTTCAAATAAGAACCTTGAATTATCCCTCACAGGACTGCAAAAAATTCCTCAGCATTTCCTGAATCAATATTTTTAAAGCTCTTTGTGGTTTCTGAGGTATAACATGAATAGCATGTCTGGGCACACTGTGAAGCTGTAACTCACAGCTGAACCGTTTGGGACCCATACGCTGTACTGTCATATGGAGAACGTACAGGAAAGGTTAAATTGTGATCAGCACAGTGGCAGGAGTTCAACTCAGAGGAAGGTGCTACAGTGGTGTTACACTGGGAAGAAAGAGAGTTTCAGATCATGAGGGAGAAATAAAAGGGGTTAATTTCAGAAATCCTTCAAATTTATCTCTCGACTGTAGTTTCTCCAAACCTAACTCGTTTTTCCAGGCTGAGAGTTCCTCATTGCTGACACAGAGAGAAGTACCCAGCATTTGGTAGGAAGGGAGAGATAAGTTAAGAGCATTACAGAGCCAGTGCCACACTAATGCAAAGTTCAAACGCTCTCTTCTTTAGGAAAACTCCCTTAAAGGTTCCTGTAGCATCTTTTCTGCCTGCTCTCTACTGCTGCTTCTAATAATAATGGGTGCATATGGACAAGCATAATAGCGATCCACTTCATAATTCCTGTCTGATTTTCTAAGCAAGCCATAGTCTGCCTCCAGAAATCACAGTTTCACAGTGAGTGGGTATCTTTGAAGTTATGCAGAACATTTATATTAAGAAACAAACTTTGCCTGACTTTTAGAATTAAACTTACTAAAATGACTGGAGTTTGCTTACAGAAGGATTGAGGTTGGCAGGGACCTCTGGAGGTCATCTTGTCCAAACCCTGCTCAAACAGGATCCCCTAGAATGAGTTGCTGAGGGTCATGTCAAGGTGGCACTGGAAAATCTCCAAGCAGGTAGACACCATACCCTCTCTGGGCAGCCTGTGCCACTGCTTGGTCACCCTCACAGGAGAAAAGTGTTTTCTGATGTTCAGAGGGAACCTCCCGTGTGCTCATTGCCTCTTTGCTTGTCACCAAGCATTGCTAGAAAGAGCTTGGCTCTGTCTCCTTTGCACAGGTATTTACATATATTGGTAAAATCTTCCTGAGCCTTTTCTTCTCCACTTCAACGTCCTTGTTACCAGGTGTTCTCCCCAGTTTCATCTTCCTCACTACCCTGTACAAACTGCACACACACCATAACAACCTTATCTTACTGTTCAGGGATAAGGGAGACCAGGAGGGTTGATTTATGGAGAAGGCATCTGAATCAGACTCCCTAGATAGAAGTGTCAGGTTTGATAGACACCCAGTAGAGCAGAGAATAGATAACATCGTCATCATCTCAAACATCTACACTGTCACAAGAAAAGATTCTTCTGTCTGGCAGCCAATCTCCAAATTCACCACTGAGTTGAAGAATGTTAAATAATACTGACAGCAACAAAAGTTGCCAAACCATCTCAAAATTACCTCTGCTTTACTTAAGGCTTTTGCATTTAACTGACAAATTTAGGAACATGGGTCTGGAGGGGACTTCCTGGATGGCTGAACCTGGTCCCCTGCCGTTGGATTCAACACAATATGTTGCACTTGATGAAATGTGATGTCTTCTTCACAGAAAGAACCACAAAGCCCAATAATATTATACTTATTTAACTAGTTTCTCTTGCTTATTAAAATTTGCTGACCATTACTTATTTTGTCATATAATTTTAATGGACTCAGTGCCTGAATGTTTGGTTAAAGGTTACATTTTGTTATCTACATATTTCAAAGCAAAAACCAGATCTATACTATCATTATATTTTGCTAGTTTAGTGACTGGTGAAATAATTTGTGAGCTTCAACATCTCTTAATGACAGTTCCTTTTTTACATTCCTCTCTACGGTAATGTTGCAGAATTAAATCTGATACCCTGGAGATTTTCCACAAGCATTAGTTCTGAAAAAAAAAATACTTTTTTCATGCCTGAAGTGTTTGAGCCAAACAGAATTTGTTTTGTTGACATAACTGATTTAATCACAAATTATCCTAAAGTTTCATATAATGTTACCAGCTATATTGCCCTCCTTTCTGAAGAACCTGTACTACTCAGTGACTCCAGTTATTGTTTCTTCTAAGTTTTTATTACCCCTAGATTTTCTGTATAGACATCTTGCACAAGTAGGTAAAGTTCCTCCATTTTCTTACCCATGTTCCCACTATTTGTATACAAACACCTTGTCTATTTCTTCTTTTTGTTTCTTGTGGAGTTGGATTCCTGTTTGTACTTCACTGAACTGAAGGGTCTGCTGGACTGCCCTTCTTATTACTTAGAATTCTGTGAAGTCTGTTATGCAGAAGTTATGTGAAGTCTGAATGCAGAGCAAAAATCACAGATTAATTCATTATCACATTTGAAGCTCAGTGGAAATGTCTTGTTTGTTTCTGAGGCATTTTTGATCATGCTCTTAGTACCAGGTTTATGTGCTTAAAATATGACAGAATGCTGTGATTTGGTGGGCGTCAGAGGCAGCTCTGCTACCTCTCTGCAGCCAGCACAAGCCAATAGCAATGGAGCTCAAACCAGCCCATGTTTTGGCAAGTCAGCACAGGAAGCACCAGCTCTGCAGGACTCAGGCTGTGTATTTTTCTGCTGCATTTATAGCCCACGCAAACTAGACTGATTTCTCCAACATTACTTATTCCCACTGGCATTTCTCAACCATATACTCTAAACTCTGCATATGCATGCCTTGCATGAGTTTCAGAACCAGCAATTCATGATTACTTCATTGCTGAAGCTTTCCCTTCACCTGCCCACCCACACTCTGCTGTCATTACCACATATTTCTGTCACTTCTCAGCAGTGACCTTGTCTTCTCTTTCTGCAAAGTGCTGCAAGATTGCTGCCACTGGAGCTTATTAATTATAAATTCAGAGGTGTTAACATATTGCCAGTACTGAGATATAAAACATGGGGGTAATTTTAATAACAACAGCATGTGATTGATGGTCAGGAAAGAGGCAAAGATTCGTTAGAAATGAGCCATTTTTACATTCACACATTCATACAATTAATAGTAGCAGGACAAATAACTAGCATGTGAGGGATCTTCTGGGTAGTAGCAGGCAAATTATATTCTGAAACTTGGAAACCCAACTTCCTTCCACTTGCCATACGTGTCAGTCCAGTGTGTGAATAAATAATTTCTCTTATAAATGGGTAGAGGCATTTGTTTGGATGTAAACCAGAAATTCTTTGTTTTCTTGTACTCTGAACTGCCACAGAATCTTGTAAAACCTTTTTGGCTGTAGCTGCTAAGATCTGATGGCATAACTTTTACAGACAAAAGATAAAGCCTAAAATCCTGAAGTTCATGGCAGCCTGATTTTTTTTTTTTTTTATTAAAGCCCCGGATTTTATTAATACTTATTAAACAATTACCCTTATTTTAAAATAAAAATTTCTGAATTATAACAACTTCTTAAAGGAGATTACAGTGTAAGATGACTATTGCATATTAATATTGAAATACTTAAAACACCTGCCAAGAAAATTCTTACTTATTTTTTCTAAAAAAGAACATTAAATTAACTGCTAAAGTGTATCAAGAATGTAACCTGGGGAGAAGAACATTCATACAATAACCACAGCTACTGCTTTGAAGACCTAAATTTAAAACTGACCACTTTATTATTAGCTTTATAACAACTTTCTCTGATAGGTAATACAGCAGCCACAGTGAAATAAAAACAGCTGCTGGGAGACATAACGCTCAGCTGCCTCTACACTCAGAAATAGTTTCAGGACCACTTGCTGGTATGTGAGAACACTGAATAGTCCACTAAAATGTCACTGCTCATACTTGCGTGGAAGAACCATTTCCCAGTCTTCACCACATACAGAAAGTTTTACTCATGTATGACAAACTCAGCAAAGCTGACAGGTAACCACTGTACACAGATCCTCCTTTCACTCACTGGACTCTGAGATTCAGGGGAAAAAAATCAGGTTAACAAAAAGCATTATTTAAATCAGACAAAAAGTGAAGCCAAAATGTATTCCCAGACATTCAGCCACCCAAATTGCATTAGACAGGCCTAGATTATCTTCTTACTGAAACCTGAGCCACAGATGCAAACTGATCATTTCTTTGTCACATTCGAGTCATTAATTGTACAAAGCATCATTGCAAAAGTGGTCAACTTGGGCTAAAGTCTGTTCCTATCATTGGAAGGACTGTGCACACTGGCTCCAGTCTTGGCTTCAGGGGCCAACAGAAAGATGGGGCACAGACACATATCTGCAACTTTACCCAAGAATCAGATCTGTTGAGTAAGCAGGTGCCATTTTTATACAATCAATTTTTTAAAACCCATTTTAGTTCTACTGTGACCTAATGCACATGCTTAATTAAAAAGCCGTCTATTCAAAATTTTTCTGCTTAACCAGCATGTATCATGTAATTACACTCAGGCAGATGTGGATTAGCAGAAAAAACTATTTCCATTTTATTTGTATTTTGCATATAGGGGTAGAAGCTGTTTAAATAGAGGCATTTAACTTTTTTAGGGAGAGAAATAAAATCCATTCCGGAAAAATCTAAAGACCCTGATTATTTGCTGATCCAGTAAACATGAAACACTGTAGATTAAAAAAAAGTAAGTAAAGCAATAGCAGAAGCATACTTAAATGAATGCTGCTCATAAAGTGCTAAAGAGTAGCAAATTCTCTTCCTACATAGGCAGTTTTTCACTTCTTCAGGCATCCAAGAGCATAGCATGGATGTTAAAACTGCCACTTTACAAAAAAAGTAATTATTTAAAAGATGATAAGTATTTTGAAGGCAAGAACACATAAAAAGAAAAAGGACTAAATTTCAAGGCAGCCTTTTATTTACAAATTATGTAAGCCTGTTCTGTCTGAGTTTTGCTTGCAGGAACTATTTGTGCGTTCTGAAATGCTTGGTGTGAATGAACTGCATGACAGAACATCAGTGGATGTTAAGAGCGAGATAAAAAATGTATGCCATGTTTGTATAGCTATTTGGAATCACTTTGAAAGGTGTCAGTGTGTGCAGAGGCTCATACAGAAATGAAGCCCTTTTTTTTCGTTTAGAAAAAGGAGGTCAAAATTTACAACACATTTGCTTTTGTACGCACATTTTATTTCTGTACGCAGCGCATCACATTTATCTAGGTAATGGTTCCCAGGGGGAGGAAAGTAGCCCAGCCAGCCTCCCAGCAACCTAAAGGCATAAGGGTATAGCAAAGCATGATCTAAATACCAAGCAGCCCCTGTGCCAGCCTGGGAATGTTGGCAATGTGCCACCTGTCCCTGGCGGAAGACATTTTCAGCAGCATTGTCAACTGCACACCACTGCCACTGCTAATTCTTGATATAAACTGTCAGGAAGGAAAGAGGAAGAAGGATGAGGTAAGGAACTAGATGGAGCACTTACAAAGATGCTGCAGCACAGTGACAAATGCCTTTATAGTTTGAAAAAAACCCATATATATTTATGCTACTGGGATTTTTTTGCAATAGGCAGTCATGTTGTACTTGTGAACTGAGGTGGTTAACAGAGCTTTTTTCTTTCTTTGAGTAATGCTAGCACCATGAGGACAAGAATAACTAGTCACATACTAAATTAGTACTTCATGAAAGCAACAGAACTTTGTTGGAAACTTAAAAAACATGTGCAAAGATAGATGAGTAGGATTAGTCTCAATTTAAAATCTATAGAGGTAACACTTGAAAGTTCATTTGTGTTTTACAGATATTATGGTTTCCAAGGAGATTCCCTGTAACTGAAGTGGGCATTGCTGCCAGAAATGGGTCAGTTTTATAACTGTGTTATCTATTTTACTAAGACCGTGATTTTTATCATTGTTGGGTCAATAATCTATTTTTCTTGCTACACTTGCAAAGAGTGCTCATTCAGGTGCATAACTTCACCAGCTGTCTCTCTGAGACTGGTGTAAATCTGATTTGACTATCAGTCAGGTTATTAACTTAATTTAGAGCTAAGACTTATAGCTTTGATTTGTAGATTTTTTGTGTATTCATTGCCCAGGTCCACACTCTGCTGACTGAGATCAGTGTGAGCTGCCAGCACTCAGCACCTTATTTTAGAGCCAAACCATGGATGTGGAGCTGAACGCCAGGCACCAAATCTGAAGGTGTTGCTGTGATGTATTGTTTAGCAAGCTCAATTTATAATAATAATATGCATCCACATACTTCCCAAGAGAAATGTTTACAATTTCTGTTGTCCCAGATGCTGTTGTTAATGCTATAAATTCACTCCCAAACTTTATGCTGAAGAATCTGACTCTGATTAAACATCTTGTGTCCTTGGTATAACGAAATGTGTGCTCATTCACTGCTTCGTCCTAGTTATTGGAGCTTATACTGTCATGGCAAACCAGAAATTCGGAATATCTATATGTGCTCTCATAGTTGTACACATATATAAATCCTCAAATCTTGATCTATCTTGAAAGTAGTCAACTGGTTTTTACAAGGTCAGCACCCTTCAGAGATAGATACTTCAAAAGGAGTCTGGATTACTACAGATTAATGCTTTGATGCAAAATTAAAGACTAGAATCATTGTATCAGTAAGAAATTAAATATATCAAAACAGTGAAATAATTTCCAGCTAAATAAGTGGATTTTTACTAATAGTCTACTACATATAAATACCTCCATGCATTTGAAATAGAGGCACTTTTGATCACCAATTCATTAACTCATGTCTCGCACAAATGTATGGCTAAAAATGTATATATAAATGTATGGCAAAATAAATTACCTCTACTTCAAAGAGCTTCTCACACAATTTCTATACCAAAAGATCTACTCAATAGTTTTTCAGGTATGTATAAATATATTGCTTTAAAATAGTATGACAAAGAGAAGTAGTGAAGTTCCTTTTGGTTCTCTCAGGCTTTACTGTATTTTTCCAGGTTAATAGAGGGTAATGTATTATCAAACTGACCTTCCTTCCAAGCAAATGTTGCTTTAATATCTCTAGAGCCTCTTTTACCGCAAAGCACTCATTTTCAAGGACAATATATTTTTATTCTTTGCAAAACAATTTAACACCTTCACTACTGAATACTTATGCTTTCTTTTCCAGCTCATTTCTGAGTACTGAGTACAAACTACAAAATTCAGCTTGCATAATATTTTGTTTTGTTAGATGACGGAGGCAAAATCATTAACAAAATCCCACCAAGCTCCTTCTTTAAAACTGCTTTATTACATGCAGAAAACTTCAGCCTTATAATAGTTAGGAAAAGGTCACTTTCTACCCTTACAGTTTTATGGGTAAGAATTCCATTCTCCTTTTATGAGGATTATCCAATATCCCACTAGCTATTTTTCCTCCTTCTGTGTCTCATCCAACATCTCTATTTTCTTTTGTTTCAGTTTGTAAGCTTTCTGAGAGAGGGGAGAATTTGCAGTTCTATGATTTATAGCACTGAGGAGTCACAATTTTGTTGTGACTTCATTTCCACTGCAGTAAGTATCTGACCAATAATAACACCATTGCAGGGTAGATATTCTATCGTTTTCCAGTTCAGCGTAGGGAGTTCAGATTGGATCCTAACACTTGCCACAAACTAAGATGCATTATGGATACATCAACTTCTGTTCAGTAGTGAAATCTCAGATTTCATATATGAAGTGATATTAATGCTCTGTTGTGTATAAGAACACGTCATATCTTCTGCTTTAGAAAATAATTAATTTTCTGGATGTCTAAATTGATTAATTTGTTAATTAGCTGATGAATAAAAGTAAATTAAAATGGCTTATTATGAATGACTGTGATGCTCTATCAATCTATTTGTTACGACTGAAAAAGCAGTCTCACAGTATGCCTAATGTTCTCACTGTGAATCATCCCATGGGTGGCCCGTAATTAAAAAGCCCTTCCCAAAATTATCACTGTATCTAATTTTTCCTTAAAAGGCCACTATTTACTGTCATTTGCTTCCATACAATCTTCCTACCCTGCTCCTGACAAAGGAGGTGACACCATCTGTCCTGAGAGTGTATTGCTTCTATGTCCATCAAAACCTGAGAGTAAGTTGTAGTCTCCCACCCCATTGGAGATGGTAGCCATAGCAATAAAAGGAGATTAATGGAAAAGTGGGATGGCCATTCCATAAACTTCCTTCTAAGAATTGCTGTATGAGAAGCGCATAAAAAAGGGTAAAAGTATGATGTGTGCATGGATGCAGCACATTAGAGAGAGGAGGTAACTAAGGGTGAGGAATGGATGAGTGTGTGTGCCGTGGGGTACAGGAATGGAAGGAGCAGGAAGAATGTGGGATGTGAATGCCAGCAGCAGAATGATAAAGCAGAAACTGATGTGCATGTGCTCCATGTTTTATTCTCCCCATCTTTAAAAACACCCTAACTGGCTGTATGTCTAAGAGCCCTGTCCTGCTTCAGGAAGGCACAAACAGACTAGAGTATAGTAGTGAATCCTGCTCCAAAAATTAATGTTTTATAATGGAGGGCAATTTGCATTAAAACAATTTTTGTTCTTTCTGCTTTTATGGCATTTCAGGTATGAAATTATTACCTTTTCAGACTTGTATGCAAGCAATGCTGATATACATGCCCTACCAGAAAGTGATTTCCAGAGAAAAAACACAGTCAGGTGTCAACTGCTTATATGTCAACAGGAATTTTTAGAAATACAGTGAAATGACACAGTCATTATTTCCAATAGGGGTTATAATCAGGGAAACTCATGTCAAACTAAAGAAACCTAAACAACCCTGGGTATAAAAACAAAAGTAGGGCTTCTTGTCTAATTTAGCTCTCTCTGTGTTTACTATAAATTAGAAAATACAAGTTCATGAAAAGAAACCCAAAATGTCTTTGTGAATCACTCAAACTAAAGTTGGGGCTGCTGACACTAACAAAAGAGAGACATCACCATAAATAATATCGTCCTACCAGTGAACTTAAGCATGGCTGGGTGAATGAATTCAGTGTTTGTTTGACCTAGTGCATTTGGATTTCATGGATTTTACAATGATATGGAAGGGAGACTTTATACCTGTTCACACGACAATAAACCAATTCATAACATAGAACAAGCATTTACAATAATTGATATCAATGCACTGAATGCTATAATTACAAAATATAATTATTTTCCCTAATTTTATGCTATTAATAATTGATACATTATGTTTCCAATTAATATTTAGAAGAATGAATCACATAATTTTCAAACTGCCAGTCCTTTAGCTGTTCTCACCAAGGAATGCCAAAATGGTTTAGCAATTTTACATACATAAAGATGAACCAATCAATGTATTTAATATCTAGTGAGCCTGGAATACTGTAAGCTGTTACTGAAACATTGTCAAGACAGGATTTGCAGAGTTAATAAGTAAATGGAATTACAGCTAAACACTGTGAAGAAACAAGTTCTGAAAAGTTCTATGATTTTATTAAGAATTAAACTATCCAATCTTTTCACTATTACTCCAGAAATATGTGTATTATTATCTCTTATGACAGAACTATTGTAAAAGCATTGCTAGGAGTCTCATGGCAAGGAGTACTTGGATTAACTGGGACAGTGGAGGAGGTTTATGAAATGAAAAATCTGATACCATGATGTTCATTTCACTACAGTACAATTATTAACACTACTTCTACAAATGATTTAATATGATAGGAATAAGTAGTGTGAATGCTTCTTGATGTGCTTATTTGTTATGTGATAGAGACTATAAAAAGGAAGGAGGGTAACTTTGGTATTTATGGTGACCACATTTTCATTCTCTGACTTCATTTTCCTCCCAAATTTATTGCAATGAGCTGCAAACTAAATGCTGAATATCACAGTTCCACCTAGTAGAACTCATCTAAAAGACACTCTTAGAAAACAGAAATATGCATATTTTCACACTTATTCATATATCCTCAGCTAGTTTCTAAAACAGTACTGATTTAGAAAGAGAATAAGTGGTCCATCTAATCTAAAAACTGGAGAGCATGTTTTAGATTCTGAGGCAATTCAGAATTTATAGAACAACAAGCACAGATGTTTCTCTGGTACAGAGCTTCTAATAAGCAAAGGTGGCACATTTTCTTCCACCTGTGTTTACTTGGGCTTGAAGGCACAGGAAAACCTTTACCCTGACAGAGAGGAGAGCATTTGCCTCTATGTCCAGTTTCAGGCTGCTGCTCTCACAAAGGGCTCTGTAAAACCAAAGATCCCTTGAAGCCAGATTAGCACAAGAGGCCTGGGAATAGTGGAACTGATAATGTCATTTCAATGACATGGAAATAGAGAAAAAACAAATACTAGCAGCAATGGAAGGAGAACTATAATGGTGTGGAGAAAATATAACACAAATCCCTCTGATATCATAGAATCACAGAATCAGCCAGGTTGGAAAGGACCTTTGAGATCATCAAGTCCAACCCTAATCCTCTACCACTGTGGTTACTAGACTATGGCACTAAGCGCCACATCCAGCTTCATCTTGAAAACCTCCAGGGATGGAGAATCTACCACTTCCCTGGACAGCCCATTCCAGTGTCTGATTACCCTCTCTGTAAAGAATTTCTTCCTAATATCCAACCTAAA
>JAWMRA010000041.1:10951194-10977460 GCA_035584735.1 Pseudotriccus pelzelni | reverse complement strand
AGCACTGACCCCTGGGGAACACCACTGGTGACCGGCTGCCAGCTGGATGCAGCCCCGTTCACCAGCACTCTCTGGGCTCGGCCATCCAGCCAGTTCCTGACCCAGCACAGAGTGCCCCTGTCCAAGCCATGGGCTGCAGCTTTTTCAGGAGAATGCTGTGGGAGACGGTGTCAAAGGCTTTGCTGAAGTCCAGATAGACACATCCACAGCCTTCCCCTCATCCACTGTCCCACACGCTGGCCAAGGAAGTGGAAAAGCACTTCTGTATTTGCACAGTCCTTGCCAGTCAGTAGGTAATTGTACAAAGAACATGTTCTCCAAAGATATTAAAGGCTCTGTCCTGGCGTTCAATAAATTATACCAACATTAAAACAAGTAATATAAAAAATGAGGTCTAGAACCAATTGCAAGCCATCTGCACACACAGGGAAGAACTGTTTGCACATAACAGATGTGCTTCTGCTCCACTGGAATCTACTCAGGTTCAACTTTGGATTAGAATTGAGTATTTTTCCAGCTTGGTTCTTATCCACTCTACATTTCTTCTACTGGAAGACTATCCCCCTTCCCCCAGTGAAGTTGAAAAGTAGAACGAGTTCTTGTCTGTTTGGTTATTTTTGTGTAGTTAAAGGGAACGTGCTTTTGCAAGACTGTTTAAGATGACTGATAATATATTCTTCATTTTCACTTGCACAAATAGAATCCATTTGGGAAGGATGCTCTCGAGGCGTAACAAGGATTTTGAATACCTAAGTAAGACCCAGATGTGCTCAGATACCAACAAGTGAAAGAGATTAAAAACGGTTGCCAATAAAATCGAAATTAGTTACATGAGCACTCTGCAATTTCCTCAAATCTCTCATTCTACAAATTAAAAGACAGACACACTGCCTAATTCAAACAGAAAAATATGAGGTGTGCCTTCATCTAATGGCAAAATAATACAGTTGCATCAAATTGACTGAAATGCAAAGAGATGAAGGAAAAAGGAATAAAAAATATGAGCTTAATGTGACTGCTTTTTTTTACAGCTAAAACAGAATACACAAGAATATCTAATTCCATCACTGATATCAATCAAATAGTAAGGCTGCAGTGCATAAGACAGTTAAATTACTCAGAGGAGTAGATTTGATATTTAGCCTGTCCCTGAAAACTGCTACTGTAGGATGCAATGAGGCCACAAAAAAGGTAAATCTCATGTAATTTCTAATATTTGGGAGAAGAACTTGCTGTCACTGCAAGAAAGAGTAAAAATCTTGTTGCAGTTTGTTGAAACTGATATAATTATACTGTACAGGTAATACGCATCACTCTGCTTGTCAACTGGACAGGGCTGCTCGCATAGCCACAGAAAGGCTGTCAGGCACTGACTAAACACATTGACTTCCTTCCAGTCTTGACTCTGAGAGATTGTTTCAAGTGTCTTTTATGATATGTATTACATACCTCAAATTTAGAGTAATCTTTTGGAAAACAATTAAAGGTTGTCTACATTGCACTTGGTATGTTTGCATTCTGCAGATTTTGATACAGTTTTTATCAAGCTTACACTTCATATTTTACCCTTTGCTTTAGTGTCTTCGTTCTAGTCCCTCCTTTTTCTTATACTTCATCTGGCTGTCCCCCCTCAGCTGCATTCCAGTTATTATAATAAAAGAGAGAGAGAGTTGGAATGACAAAGAGAAAACCTGATGTTGCCTGCTATAGCCACTGCAACTCCTGCACAACTTAACTGGCAGAAGATCCAAATCAGGGAAAGCCTGGCTTTTTCTGTCAGCCCAAGATAAGGCATGTCCAACATGGAATTCATACTGGAAGAAAATTAGTTCCTGATTCTGACACACACATGCAAAATGAGACTAACATCTAAATGTGGACATATTTCTACATGGAAAAGTCGAAATCCCTATCCCTGGACCAGGCTGATCTCTGTACAAGAACACCATGGATTCCCTTGATGATATATCTGTAAAAATACTTGATTTAATGAATTAATACTATAGTTCATCTACATCTCCTAGGTCCTAGAAAGAACCCCCTCTTTTTTTTTCTGAAATGGACTAAATTGCATGTTTATTTTTTATATATAAATTCACATAGGTACATGTATATTTTTACCTAGAGATACACTTTCAGCACACCTACCTACAGACATACACAGATAAAAGTACTTCATCATAAACATTCAATATCTGCTATTATAACCAATAATACCTAATACACAATAGCTAACATTTGCTGTTATAACATCTGCATTATAACCAATGTTTTTGCAGATTTTTACACTGAGGGGCTTCATGGTGCTCTTTTCCATTATCCTGCATTCAGAATTGAAAAGATTACTGAAAGATAGTATTTACAACAGTGTACAGTTTAAAATAAAAATCCATCAGCTTGGCACCTTGGCTGCAGTAGAATTTCTGACATGAACAATTGCTCAAGTACAATTCTTAATGTTATCCCTATTTCCCAAAACAATTTAGAACTATTTTTTCAATAAATAGGAACTGCACTAAAAACACTTGATTCTCTTATATAATAGTCAACAGCATTTCCTTTTGATGCAATGAAGTTGGCCTAAAAAAACATACTCTTATCTGATATGCAGAAAATAATTGGAATAAGACAGACTAAACAGATTGTCAAAAGCAATCTGCTGAGAAAGCGAAGCTTTTTTGAACTCTGAGTGATGATGCTGCCATTGTGACCTGCCTGAAAAATGACCAGAGATAAGACAATAGTATTTTTGACCTCTCTTAATTTTTGTTAGAAAAACTCTTCCCTGCTAAAATAAAGCACCTTTCTGAAATTACATTAAAAGTATAAACACATAAACGTGACCAGTATTTTGGTACCATGTGTAGCACTGCAGTATAGCAGGAATTTCATGTGGAATTTGACAGAGGAATCTACCCTCAAACCCACTTATTAAACAAACCAAGTTAAATACACATGCGGTTTCTCATGCCATGACAGGAGGCAGTGTCTGTGCTGTGGCTGAATGCTTGAGGACAACCTGCCTGACCCCACCAGTCTACCTTGTGGACTTTTCTGGAGGTTTTGGTGGAAGAAAGTCAACCAGACTCCATCAAACACGATGGATACAGAGAGCACTGGCTGAGGCTCTGCCCAGTGTCAGGAGAATAATCCCAGTAACATAATAATGATGGGAGTATAATTAATGCAGCTCCACATATTCCCATACAATGATGGTTTTTTAAAACCCTGACCTGAACCTCTCCCTTACAAGACATGAAAGCACTGTCAGGTTCTCATCACTACCCCAAATTCCTAATTTTCCAGTTTCCCACCTCTTTCTGCTGCCTGTTTTTTTTGGAATTGCCCCAGAGCAGAAAACCCAATTTTTTCTGTGCTCTTTCAGCCCTTCACCACGTTACAGGCACCCCCCAACCTCAGCCCTGACAGCTTCTTCATAGCTGATGAGTTCACAGGATTAAAAGACGTGATTTCAGGCCCGTAATCATAAACTGCTTATTGAGACTTGTTATTTTGCGTACATAAAAGTGAAACACAAGAGATCACAAATAACAGAGAGCAGCATAATCCAACATTTCATGACTCACTATTAGCCTATGAATAAATTCTCAAGGACCAAACCTTTCAAGAAGAGGTGTCCAATATTATCTGACTTTTCCCCAGCACTACTACAGGTAATGCTCAGCATGGCAAAGAAAGTTTCAGTAAATACTGCACACATTGATGCTGATTTTAATGCAGAAGAGATTAGCTTAATACAAAGAATTTAAATTTATTTCCATTTGGAGCTGAAGAAGAAAGCAACACATCAAAAGGAGTGAAACTGCCTATGTTTAAAAGATCTGTACTCACATCACTGCTCTCAGACCTCTCTTGCAGAGCTCCTTTCTTCTTTTCCCTAGTACCTTGCCCTCCCCCCTCCCGCCTCCTACATGCTCACACATGCATAGAAACACCCACTCTCCAGCCATATCTGAGCATAAAATTACTGCCTTTTCTCCCTGGCTGCCTGTAGAACAAAAACAAATTATCTCATCTTCAGCTCCAGCATATCCTAGTCCAGTCAGTTTTCTCCCAGTTCTGCACCCAGTCTCTGGAGACGAGACCCTCTTCTCCTCCCTCTAACCACTAGTCACCCCCTGAGGTGGACAGCTGAGACCTGGCAAAATGTCCAAGCTCCACACACCAGGAATTGCCCACCTCCTATGCACAACCCTCACTTATCTGGGCATGGTGGCAGAGCAGCACTGAAGGGACCCTGACTCCACCACCGTGCACCACTTCCCTCTGGTGCCTACTGAAGGAGGGGGTGAGGAGAAGCAAGTGCTGCCCAGGCATCTCCCGCTGCTGCATGCACAGAGCATATGGGAGCAGCAGAGCATCTCCAGTTCCACCTACACCCACTGACTCAGAGTCAATATCGCACTTATGTGACTGCTGGAGGGGAGAAGACTTTTGTGGGGCAGAGGGAGAAAAGGCTGGAAGAATTTCTCCAGGGGCTTCTCACTTTTCATCAGGATTCACTCCACGCCTGCCTCCTGGTTCCAATGGTGCTCCTTCTGTCATTGAGAAATTTTCATTACAGGTCTTTAAGCAAGCAAGTCATTTTTTAAAATGTCAGAGTCATCAATTACAAAGAGGCAGTTGCATAAGTGCTGGGATAAACTTTGCTCTTCTTACAAAGGGTCTGTGAGCAACTAAACAGGGTCAGAAAGGTGCATCTGCGCTAATATCCTGATTACAGCAAGAGACAGTGAAAGATGATTTAGCAGTGAACTTACAACAAAATTGCCTGAAATGTTTCTATAGCTCCCATTAGTTAGAGGTTCATAAAGTTCCTGGAATATGATTTATATGCCTGAAAATGTTTCCTCATCTCTAATGCAACTCTAGATAATTTTACATTATGCCACACATCAAATGATAAACTCAGAGCAGTGATAAAAAACCACGATCCACATACAATTAAACACAGATTTCTGTTTTAATGCATACTGCACAACTGAACTTTCACACTCTTTGGCCTTAATATCTTAAGCTGAACTCCATTAGTTAGGTAATTAATTAACTAACATTACTGAGCTAACATTTTTAGCAGTTATGATGGAAGGTGCTACCTCCAATAATTCTTGGACTTGACAAAGTTCTAAAATGACTATTTCTCTTTTTCAATGGGGAAATTCAGACACAGGGATGTTAACAAATTTATTCAAGTAAAACACTTGCTAACTGTCAAGAGAGATATTTCCCATTCTAATTATAGAGCAGAAAATGTATCTTAGAAGTTTATTCTTAAATTTTGAAAGATTTAAAATTTGCTATGAATTTCACCTCTAAAATTTGTTCTCAAAAAGTAGTAAAAGGCAAACAATGAGCTGAATTTCTGAACTCTTAGATTTTCATATAGATACAGATTGTATTTGCTTGCACAAATGTGGAGGCAGAGGTGAATAAGCACTCATATAGTTATTTTTTAATACAAAATGAAAATAAAATTCTGAAACTCAGCTAAATGTTTACTTTTTTGATAATTGAATGGTATAATAAAGCCCTATATGCCAAAACAAAAGAAAGTCAAAGGTGGCATGGCTAATGATACTGAAAAGTACAGTTCTAGATTAACTTCATTACGCAATAGGAAATTCTCACTTTCCCTGTCATCTCTTTATATAGTAAGAAACTGTCTGACCTCATAGATCATTCTTCTCATTAAGAAACAAAATGATGTTATTTATTGAATGAAATAGTACATGAGATGACTTATTTTCAATGTACATTTTTTTGTCTGTTCATACAAATAGCCAAATCATGAGACAGATTTTAATTACATTTGATAGAAGGCAACTGCAGCATTTTTGGCAGTTCACTGACTCAAGGGGCAACTTGCAAAACTTACAAAAACTGTGCTAATAAATGTGAGGATTATGGCAATATATTTATCATCTCCTGGCCAATGTTAAACAAATTTATGGGCTTCCTGGACTTGTCACACACAAAACAAGTTTGTATGACAATACAAACACTAAAATTGGATAAAGGTGGATTGGTATGTGACAGTACATAGAACAAATCATTTAACATTTCTTCTGCCTTTGTATGTTGCATACTGCAATATGTATGACACAGTTTTAGTATGCTTGCCTATGATTTTGGCCTTTGTGACCATTTTCCCCATGCAGTCAGACCTTGACTTAATAGGAATGTGAGACTATGCGTACTTGGCTAGTTTGTGTCCAAATATTCTCTCTGCTTTTTCAACTGTGCTCTTTCACATTTTACTTCACCGTATTTCTTAATTTCTGTATGATCTCATTTTCTGCTAAAGATATGGCACCTTTGAGCACCAGAAGACCTCCATTTACTCATATTACAGAGTCCGAGACTGGTAGCTCAGGTTAAACAGGGTATCTATGTCTTGCGTATATGATTTGTGTTGCATTTGTCCATAAGAGACAGAAATTTTATATTAGCATAGATCACATCTCCATTATCTCCTCTCTGCCCATCAAATTACTTCACCTTTGGTTTCTGGGTTAAATAAAAACATAAATGCAGTGAGAATCTGGTCAAAGGTGAAACAGATGGATAAAAAGCCAGTAAGTGCTGTACTGGCATGGCTGGACATGTTCAGACCTCAGCCATCTCTAATCAAATGTGTTCAGCTTCCTGTAGTTCGTGCTGGAAGAGTTGTTCTAATGACTTAAACATTAGAAAAAACTTACCACATATAGGCAGACCTGCTCATACACTCTCTCCTGCAGAAGACTAACGTAACGCACTTACATAACCCAGAACTTCAACTCTTTATGTGTCCAATATTTTACTATTTCAAGTAACAAGCACACATTATCATTCTTGGGACTGATAAACATAGATCAAAATATAGTGTCAAGAAATGTAAATTTCTTTCAAAGTTAAATAAGTGCCACAAACCATGCATACTATGATTTATCTCCTGTGTATCAATATGGATTTTATCAAAGAATAAAAGATTGCTGTTCTTTTCAAATTCCTCCTGCATTTCCGTGTATTATCTGGAAAATGAGTCTTCTGAAGAAAAGTCACTATAGGAAAGAAAACAAGTTACACATATTATTCAATCCTAATATTGGTATATTCTTTATGGGTGCCAGTAATATATAGAAGCAAAATATTACAAGTGCTGGAGATGAAAATGAGTTCCTAATGCCCAGTACATAGCTGAACTCAACCATCAGACTTCTTATAATGCTGTTGTTGGAATAATTAAATGAGAGAAAATTAAGCCTAATAAGTTTAAAAGGGGTTTTGTAGTTTCTTTTAAGTATTCATAAAACAAAAAATGTGAGCTTTGAATTAAGCTAGGGGAAACAAATATCCTTAAAATTGTCAAAAAAGAAAAGTGTTGTTATTATTATAGTAATTAATCAACCACTGTTTGCTGCAACAGATGATAAGGAAAAACAAAGGAGTCTATTAATGCACTTCTTGTTGAAGGAGGAAAGAGGTTATTTAAGCAGAGGTTATTTAATGTATTTTACAACAGCCTTGGGCATTTGAGATATTCATATACCACTTGCAGGCACCACGCAGGACTTAGAAGAGATTGCTGCCTGGAAGGGCAGGAGGAGGCTGGGTGGGATCCCTGGAACTTTTAATGGCACTGGACACCTATGTTTATGCAACTGAATTGCACCCAAATATTGGCACTCCCAGTTATCTGCTGGAAGTAACCTTTTCCTCCCTATTGTCACCATACTTAAAGTTCAGTTTTGAACCACTTTGAATTAAGGTACTAAGCCTAAAACTTGAGATAGAAGATCCTCAAAATTTCTATATTCTGGCAAACTTTAGGACTAAACCCCAAGATATGGAGTCTGAGACCACTGAGTACCTTAGTACTAACAGTACTAACAGAATCATCTCATGAAGTGAGAAGTGATGTGAAAACAAGAAGTTCCTAAGAATTTTTTTGTAATTGTTTCCATGGCTTAATGAACACACTGTCCATTTTCAGAAGCATTTTGAGATCCAACTTAGATGCTCTTCTGTAATTGCTGTTTCTGTTTGTATAAATGATCTTAATTGAAGACTTCAAGGGAATAGCCAAATGACAGGGCTAAAGTGAATCAGCTGGCTTTGTATCTTGAGGGATGTCTATTTGTATGCAGGGCTTAATGAATGCTCAGTAGCTCAGATGGGTGACATAAACTCAACCTCTAACTCCATATCACGCAGAACAGATAGTGACCCATGGATTTTCTGCAACTCGGAGAACACAAGGATGTTAAATATCACACCAGCCAACCAAAAAAGTCTGACAAGGTGCACATAAAGACCTCAGATGTACACAGTAAGTGTGTGGTATGCAAAATACAGATACTTTTTTCTTAGCCTAGGCTCATCTCTGTCCTGGTTATCATTTGGTGAATACCTAACAACATAGTGAGTGTCTAAAGTACTAAAACATGAAGAAAACACTAAAATAGGAACCTCATGGAGATTAGAATTCAGTAACTTTGTGACAAAAGTAGACACCTTTTCCAGTCCTTTGGTTAACACAAAGAGAAACTTACAGATATTACTGTGACAACTATAACTAGTTCATTTTATCTGAAAGCCATAGAAACACAAAAAATATAATGGAAAGTTAATCTTAGAAAAAAGTAACACCAGTACTAAAAATTTCAAGCAACCTAAGTGCTATCAGCTCCTGGCTTTTCTATTTACATGCAGAGTTCAATGAATTGCCTACTTTAAACTATGAAAGAAAGGGAGATTAAATATAATCCTTTTCTGCTACCAAGTTTTTAACTGCTATTAACACTCTTAATATGCAAGTATGAGTTTTACTGTCATCATCAAACATTTAAAACCATTAGTCATATCCCTTTCCTCAGCTAAAGTGAGTCTCAATACTAGATATCAAATAAAAAGTAAAACTAGCATTTATTATTTTGTTTTATGCTTGAAACCTCTTAAATATAATGTGGTCATATTTCAGCACTTTTCTCTGCAACAGAGGAATATAAACTTTTATCCTATGAAACTGAAGCTAAGATATACATTTAGTCCCTTTTAAACAACCAAAAAAACAATTAAGAGTTGTGCTTTAAAGAATTCTAGTTACATAGAGATTCAGGATAAAATTGTGAGGACTAGCAACACTGATAGATTCTTAAAACAGGGTTGATTTTAACTGTACACCTCTTGAACAGTTTTGGCATTAGTTATATGACAAGCAACAGTTTTATGGTGAGAAACACAGAGTGGATTAAATGAAGTGGGATGCTGTGTACTCCTTGAAAAGCTAAAATAAATTATGAAATGAAAGAAGACTGGTACTGGAAAACCAGGCTGAGGTTTCAAGAAATAGTTACCTCTTGTTTGGCTCACAAAAAGAAAATGTAACCCATACCACCGGTGGAAGGAACAGTAGGTTTTGGTTGTACCTGTTGCAAATATAGTGTTTCTGCCATGTTTTGGACCATTTCATCATCTTCCTGAAGGATGTTGGAATGCAAGCAGTAATTATAACACAAATCCACACCGACTGGCCTAACATAGGTGGGAGAAATCACTCTCCCTGATGTCTGAAGTAATTTTTGTCATTGCTGATAGTTACTTTCCAAACAGTTAATTTCCCTTCTCTTAACCTCATGGGATTAATAGCAAGATATGAAGACAGAGAGAGATGCTCAGCCTTAGCTACACTAAAACAGTTCAAATTAAACATCCTACCCTCCAAAGAAAGCAGGGGTATTAAGGGAGGCTGATTACATAAGCTAGTTTTATGTCTGCTGCTCCGCTCTCACAGACCCGTCACTGGGCATCAGCTTGCAGCTGCAAGATCAACACTTGATGAGGCCTTGGTGTATATTAAAAGTGTTTTAGCCTGGAGATGCATAAGTGCAATGAAAAGATAGCCCTTCCTCAGCAGTCCAGCTAGGAGCACAGCTCTCATGTTCCAACACCATGCCTTGATTTTCTGAGGCCATCTTCCTGGAGCCACTGGATTGAGGTGGTGTCAGGCAGGTGAGATAACTAAATTTCAGCCAGCCCCTGGTACTGTGGCAATGAAGCCCTACATATGTGTGTGACTAGTCCTTCATTGAGCTCCCGGTCAGTGAACCTCTTGAGGTGCCGGCTGTGGTAAACAGCTGGCTACCAAAGGAATGGAATGTTGTAAAAGAATATTGTCAGATGGATTTTGACTGATAGCATGTGAGACAGATACGATCTGTTTGAAAAAGAAGATAGGTACTGAGTGAGCAGTCACGATACATTGAGTCCTTTAGTGATATTCTTACAGTATTCACATTCCCAGATGACTACCAAAACATAGATTTTATTTAAATATATTTCCTTTTTTGGATTGAAGGCATTCTTTGTGCATACATAGTTCATCTTTTCTGTTGCTGAAACTACTGTTTGCTTCATATCTGATCTGACATTAGGTGAGATGATGGTTTGTTCATATGAACTGACAATGGATAAACAGGGAACAGGATTACGAATCTGTTTGACCTTGTAAAATCATATCCTTTTACAGATGTCCCCAATTCCTTCTGTCTTGAGTAGTACTTATAGAGGTTGTCAGATATTAGCCTCACTGTGAAAAAAACATGCATTAATGAAACTAGATAATTATTCTCTAAGCTAAGTAACACTGTAGGGTCAACCACCTAATAATGGCTTTGGTTTTGCTCTTATTCAGCTAAATAGCTGAATAAGAGCATTTATGACTTTGTAGATCAACAAATGTGGCTTCTCCAATTTCCTTACATTTAAAGTAACCTCAGCTTCTTGAAAAATTCATCATATGCACATGATTGCTATGGGTCTTGACAGTAGGTCCAAGGATAGCAGCAAGGCCATAGATCATTCCTTCCAGCATTTTTAACAGCTGGTTCATTCTCTTTGGAAATTTCTAAGGTGCATTAGAAATTCTCAGTTGTAGATGTGGGACCAATCTCTAGACTCTAGATTTCTAGTCTCTAGGCTTCATCCTATTGCAGTCATACAAAAGTGGTAGAGGTCTACTTATATGGTAGGCGTAGACATCTGTATCTGTTAGCTGACCCTTATCTTTAATTTATGAATTTCTATCTCTAGAATAGATAACTAACATAGCAAAACTACCATTCCTGAGAGAATAACATCTAAAAAAGCCTAAGTCTGCATTGTTTACAGATGATTTAGCATCTTAAAGCTGGCCAAGTGTATGCCTGGCAGACGAAATGCAAGAACATTTCCCCTTTCTTGATTCACACTATTGATTCACACTGTTGAGCTATGACATCTCACCACAGATATATATATATGTTTCTGGAAAGTTCAACATGCAATCACCACAGCTATTGATCAGTCAGAAGGGTCATCATGAGCCTCTATTAATTAACCATTTGTGCACCATGTCTTTGAGCTGTTTCCTGGAAATTTCCACCAAAGGAAACGCTGCTTGCTGAAATGCAGAGTGAGAATCTTTCCCTGGGCTTGATTATATGGGAGTGTTTCAGTTTATCCAGTCCATTGAATAACCTTGAGAATTGCAGGAAAGTTTTTGCCTCTGCATCTTGAGCATATATCTGATTCAGCCACAGGCCTAAATCTTTGTTTGCTGTAGAAGAGCAGTCATTCAAAATCACTCACTGTACAAAAATCTTCTCGTGTAGATGCAGTCTTTTACCAGTGATGTTCACACAGCATTTTAATGGGATGCAGGGGGCTCTTAAATACACACAGTATTTCTATCGGCTGTGTGAAGCTTCAGACAAGACAAAGCAACATAAGCTCCTAGAAAAGACTGTGGTATCAGCTCCTAGGCTGTCCTGAGGTAGATGTGGATGCTGTGGAGTGTAATGTTCATATCCAGCAGCTTGATTGAGCTCCAAATGCTAAAACATGTCCTAGAAAGGCATTTGCAGTATTATTAACAGCCATTAGCTCACAGATGCTAGATTTACATGAGGGCATAAGAGCCCTTACGAACTCTGAAACATCTGGCAAATGGGATCAGGAATGCAATTTTCTTTGGTTTTGACTCCTCCACTGAGACATGGTTCCTCTGAGTCTGCTTATGATGTTTATTGTGGGTCCAGCACAAATATAAATATCTCTTAGTGCCCAGCAGTGGGCACCGAACGGTGCTGGTAGATTGTCAGGACCTCAAATATCTCCTGTGCACTCATTGCTTTATTGTTTCATAGCATCACAGCAATGCCAAGTCACTGTCAAGCAGCTGCTTCCATGTTCCCAGCGGCTTCCAAGCTTTCAGTAGCGTTCCTCAGGGGTCAGTGTTGGGATAGGCACCATTCAAAATCGTTGTTGGTGACTTGCACCCTGGTGTTGAGTGCTCCTTCAACAAGTTTCCGTCAACACCAAGCTGTGTGGTGTGGTCAACATGCAGGAGTTCCACCTGGTCTAGTGGAAGGTGTACCTGTTCACAGTACAGGGGGTAGGACTGCATGATCTTGAAGGCCCTTCCAAACCCAAACTGTTCTGTGACTCTGTGATTCTGTGTTCCAAAGGATGAAGTCCAGAATTGTTTCGTTTTGAAACCTGCAGGTCAACTCACTTTGTTATGATCACATTAGAAAGTGACAATATCTTACCCAGACTCACTCTTTGAACAGCATTTGTATTAGACTCCTACATTAGATTTTGGATGGAGAAGTAAACCAAAGTTACAATGGTAGTTTCCTATGAGCTTGTTTCTTTAACAATTAGCTTGAAGCACAGTAATGGTGTCTTCAGCCTGTGGCCAAGATAAGGTAAGATGAAAGAGATGGTGCCTTTTCTTTCTTTTTTTTCCCCCAAAATCTGATGCAGGTCTGAAGCATGAAGATTTTTATAACCACTTGCAAGGGACAGGGTCCAGAATCATATTAGAGCTGGGTGCACCAGCACCTGTGGTTATCCCTTACTCAGGTTGCTTCACAGATCATTGACACTGTCCCCAAACTTTCTACTGCCACAATATGATGCTTTGATCATTAATTTAAGTTTTCTATGACTCTGACCATAGCTGGAATGCACACAAAGACTTCTAGGGATGGGGCATCCACGAGTTCTCTGGAAAAAAATCTTCACCATGAGAGTGGGGAAGTATTGGGACAGGAGTTCACAGAGGCTGCGGAATCTATGTCCTGTAACATTTTCTCAAGTCTCATGAATGATGCCCTGAGAAACGTGATCCAACCACAAAGTTAGCCCTGTTTTAAGAAGGAGGTTAGTGACTGGAAGCCCTTTCAAACTGAAATTATTCTATTATTCTCTGGTTGTCTTCTCCCACAGAAGATGTTAGCTTGCTTGGAAACTGACTTCATCTTCCTCCAAAAGACTGTAATTCATACACAGACCTGACATGACCCCACAAACCTTTCAGACAGTGGTTTACAGTCTTTATCAATCTATGGACATGAAAATATTCCCAGTGATGGTCCAGATCTTCCAAGCAGCTTTATATCTCTTCAGAGGTGGTTTCTTTTCTTTTGTTAGTTCTCATAGATTCTTTATTAATAGGACACAAATGCCTCTGTGTCCATATGCCACAATGAAAACTCTTATTTTGATGGTTATAAAGACAACAATATTGGATCAGACTCAACAGATTATTCTGAAACAATATCCTTTCTGAAGAAATAAATTTGCCCTTAGTAGTCTGTGCTCTCTCTGCCTTTTTTCTTTCCAGACTCCCCTTAACTAATGAAGGGAAGCAAGGCTTTAAAAGGGTTATTCAAAGTATCTTGCTCTAAGAAGATTCACTCCCCTGTTCCTATTACTCCCCTTTCCTATTCTGCTCATAGGAAAACTTGTTCTGTTCAGATCAACAGACCCAAACCATAGAAAATATTAGGAACATTGTACAAAGGGTTTAGAGGTAATAAATCAGGGTAAAGTAAGCTAAGGTAGACATCTGAATAGGTAAAATAGGCCTGAAGCCAAGGCTTTCTCCAAGCCCCAGCGATCAGGACACAGACAATGGAAGAGGTCAAGAGGATGAAGAGGAACCCCAGAGACCCTGATGAAGTAAAGAGGAACTACCACCAAATTATTCCTCAAATTAAAGGACACGCCCTAAACTCCGCCCTAACTCTACCTGTGATGAATATTATAATCAAATTATGTAATAATATGAATATGTATGTAAAGATGATGAAATCACATCCTGAGATTGTATAAATTACCCATTTTTACAACAACTCCTCGGAGCCCCTTTTTCCAGCATGAGCTGGGGAGTTCCCCGATATTGCTAATAAATACCTTGCTGTTTAAAGACTTAAAACTTTGTCTCTAAGCAGTTTCTATCGGCCTCTTTTTGGGCATCACTAAACAGCCTATCAATCAAAGAACATCATATCCCATCTTTATGTAGGAGAATGCAGACATCTTTACTCCCTTAAAATACCATGAAATGAGAAAAATAAGCTACTTGGCATTTATTAGAAAGGAAAATTACAAGGAAGTTTTTCTGAGAAACTTACCTTTTCTACATATTAACACAGAAAGCCATATGGAAAATGTATGCATTCATGGAAACAGTGAGACTCAGAAATATATTTCTCATTCTACTTCTCATGTAAAAGAACAGAGGACCCTTCTCAGTTACCTGTTTCCATTTTCCCATCTTGTGCTGCAGGCCCATCAGGAATAACACTCTTCACCTGGAGAAACTCATCCGGCTCGTCCCCACCAATGATGGTAAATCCAAAACCCATGTTGCTTTTCTTAAGAGTTGTGCTGAGGAAAGTCCCCTTCAGCTGTGATGCATCACGGGTGAAGAGTGGTTTTTCTACATCAGTCAACACAAAAAAGAAAGACAAAAGTTCTGATCTAATCACAACACAGCAGGGACAGCAGACAACAATATTGGCTGACAGAAAGTGACAGTGTATGAAACGCAAGAAAACAAAGGGTGCAGGCATTCCAGAAAAAATATTTGTGAGCTCTTGTATTAATACAAAACTTAAAACATACTTCCTATCTATGGCAGATCAGCCATAAATGGGGAGTTATAAATATTCTTTCATATTAGAAATGCATTTACAAGTGGATATTGTGTCACCAAAATGATTAAAACAATAAAAATGATCTGTGAGGTAATTTAAAAACCTCTTTCCTAACACATAAATTCTGCTTTGTCTACAGAGTAATACATTCTCCACAATTTCCCTTCCAACCAAAACGAGGAAAATATCCCCCGTACACATCTCATTCCATTTGTTACCAAGAAGACCTAAACACTAGGTGAGCTTTTCTCTCCAGACACACAGGGGTTTTGGCATCCAACAAGTGACACACACAACTGCTGTGCAACCTTCGTGTCCACTCTCCGCGTGCCTTGGTGTGGTGTAGGTGGTGGTGGGGCTCCCCGTGCTTCGCTCCCGTGCTGTGTGTGGTGAGGAAGGGTTGGAGGAAGGTGTGAAGGCTGTGACTCGAGCTGCTCTGGCTGCGGCCACAGCGCTGGGGCTGGGCTGGCGGGCAGCGGAGCACGTACCGTACAGCCTGTGCGTCCCGGCGGGGTCGCGCCGCCACTGGGACAGGTCATTCACGCTGCGGGACCTCTTGGGGGCGAGGCGCAGGCGGGCAAATTTGGGTCTAGGTAAGGTTGATGAGGAGCTTTCTACTGTTGCAAAGGAGAACAAGCCTCATTCTCTGGCTATAACCTCACATTAAAGCTCATTCGTCTCTACCAATACTGTTTGCTGCTTACACAGCTCATTTTAAGCACATTAATTTTTACGTTACTAAGTGGCTGTATTCTTGTAAACTCCTATACCGCCGTGCTTGAGGCTTTTAACTTAATGGATGCTTGCTAGATGTGCTAGCTTAGAAACATACCAAACATCAATTAAGAGTAATTTACAGAAAGTACAATTAATTATTTCCACGTTGCCAACCTCGGGTGCTCGAGAGAGTACATTCCCAGGGACAGAATTTATGATTTTATTTAGAAAATTACTTTAGGGCTCTTATTGTGCTTTCAGTTTCTCAGCCTTTAGGAAACGCTAGATTCAATTTTTCTGACTTCTCTCTGCACCTCTGAAGCTTAGGCATTTTAGGTGGCTCATGAGTCCTGCAACTATTGGAACTCGGACATTTAAGGGAGAAAGTTGTTAGGATATGGGTGAAAACACTGTGAGAATTGTCAACACTACTCTTCTAATCAGACTATGACAAAATCATTGTCACATACCCAGGAGAGCAGGAACTTTCATCTTAACTAAGATAGCTGACACGGTACTGTACCTCGGAAACCTTGGGCCTGCATAGGCTTTGTTCCAAGTTCTGCGTTGGGCATGTTATGCTGCTGTAGCTTCCTTTTTGCTTCTAGGACAGGGTTTTCAAATTGAGTTCTTCTATTTATGTGGCTGGAAAAAATTTGGTTTTGATTAAAAACTGTGTTCAGTTGGGGAAAAGGATAAAATAATGTGACTAAGGTGTGTGTGGTCAGAGAGTGAACCGTTATGAACCCCCACCAGGCCTGAGCACCTCCCTTCTCCTCCACACAGTTTTGCTGGGGACAATCTGCGCCGCATAATGAACAGCACTGAGCAGTGTCCTATCATTTCAATACGCCAAATTCTGCTACAGACAAATGGTTTTGATCAGTGGGACAACATATTAAACAGCAGTACTGCTGAAGCATGCTACAGCAACAGTTTTTCATGTCTTCAGCATGAGCACTGTTGTGCATGTGCATGATTCAAAGGTTCTGGAACAGTTTTTTGCATTATTATCGATTAGCTGTAAGTGAAATTACTCCATCACTTACAGCAACAGAAAAGCCTAGAACACAGACTGCTCTTATGATAGCAACTTAGAAATAAATCTAGCATAGAAAATAAACTGAAGATTATTCCTTTCTAATACTGTGGTGTATGTCTGCTCAGTTATACAGAAAAAATTGGATGCAGAAACTAGGTCAGATGGTAGATTAGAACTATATAGATCAGTATATGAAATACAAGGAAAGTTAAGGTACACATTTTTTCTTGAAGTTTTGCATTTCCTACTGTAGGTCACTAAGTACATCTCTGTCATTACACCACTATTTTTCTGTATTTTGTTTAGAACTACTATCTTAACTACATACATCTTATTATATCCTTGATTTTAATTCTTTAAAGCACACATTATATTAATCACTGAGTACTCCTACAATCTTGTCCTGGGATACGCTTCACATGTTTCCTGAGGGCAAAACAATTTAGTAGGCTGCAAGTAACAAATCTGAAAGATAGGATCACAATAGGATCACAACTAAGAAAAGGGGCTTGTGCTTCAAACACTCTTATAGGGAAGTAAATACATTTGTACAGAAGGGCAGACTTTCAAACGTGCTTATTTGTTCTCAGTGGGCTACTATCTATTGAGTTCTGAAAACCCAGTCCCAATCATAGGCTTTAAGCACTTGGAAAGGTGACCTGGGAACTTTTGAAATGCTAAGATTCTGAAAGGGTTGAATACCTTCAGTTTTCATTGAAATGACCTTTTGTGCCACATTAAGCACTTTTCAGGTTCCTTGTGATTCTGATCCTACCAGTACTTCAAAGAAAGTAAGTGGAATTGTCATTAGGAAGTGAGGTAGAGGAAAGGCAGCAAGTCCTATGGGATTGCAATACACTTGCTAAATAGGATTCAGTGGCCAGCGTTAATGCAATGAAAAGACTTCCAGTCATGTAAAAGAATATTTGATTTAACGAGACAAATGTGATAATTCCTAAAGTTGCTATTTAATGGCTGTAACTCATTCAAGTGGCTGCTAACTTACTTTTGTACTTGAAAATTTTGATTAATAGTTTTCTTGTAAATTTTAATCTACACTGCAGACAAAGTCCCTTTCATTTCTTTCCTTCTTCAAACAGGATGTTTAAGATGGTAGGCTTTCATTTCCTAGACTTTTGCTTGTCATTTCTATTAATTGTCAGGATCTTCAGCACCTTAGCCTATTGCAAACCTGGAAACTTATGATGGAAGGGAGACAAACTTTCCTAGGTAAAAATAGAGAAAGACAAGACTTACGTGCATTAAATAAGGTAATCAGGAACTACTAACATAAGCATGAAAAAAGTACGTTTCATGCTACCACCTATCATGTATTTCCATAATGTAAAGGAAATACTACTTTTGCCATTACACAAGACAGTGATAACTATCATGTGAAAAACTACATAAAGTTATAACCACCCATGATCAAATAAAATGAATTTATAGGAAAGGTTTTACAGGAAGACCAGTGAAAGAGAGTCTTCTATGACAGAAGATCAAACAAGTTTTAGCTTTTTATTCAAGCAGAATTAATTCTGATATATAAATGCAGTCTATGAATACATTTGGAAGTAAATACTAGAATGTATTAAAGATGTCAGGATTTCAGACTTGAAATCTGTAGTCTTCTTACAAGGAGAAATGGGAAGTTGCAAAACAGCTTCCAGTAGGAGATACAGGGTACAACATCTAGCTTGTTTTATGTTAGCATTTGATAAGGTTAAAACCAGGGTTGCTCCAGTATAGGGATCATATCTTATTTAGAGGCTTTAAAGTTTCCTGCCCCATTCTTCATCTGCTGCCCAGAAGAGCATGGGTTTCCCATGGCTTTTGTGCCATATTTTGCAGATGTAATGGGTATCCAAGATTACAGTCTAGATCTTCACTTAGGACCTTGAACTATGTTTAGTGTCATGTTATAATTGCAGGGCAAATCCCAGTGCTGCAGGAGGACTCTCGCAGACCTAAGTTCCAATTTATATGTAGCTCTGTGATAGAAAAAAAGATGGGATTTTAGCTAATATACCATGTGCCCATCACTCAAGGAACAATAGTTACTATGGCACTGATATCACAGATAGAATCTGTTTTCTACTGCCTATCTACAGTTTCTACGTAGAGTTTAAGTTGTGGTTTGGTCCATTTACACTGAAATGTCTTTGATAACAGCTATCTTGAAAATGACACTTTGTCCTATCAGATCAGATAGGAAGACTAACAGAGGTACTTGAAACACCTCAAGTCGTTGGTGCAATCTTAATAATTTTTAGTTTCAATTTATTCCCATATTTTGACTGTTTTGTGGTAGTGTGCAGTTTCAAAAGCACAATGTGAAATTCAAAAAACTGCATTAAATATTGTGTCAAAGAGGAGCCAAGAAAAGAAAATTATTCTGATAATCAGTCATTTTTATCAGTCAGTAATAATGGATGATGGTCCCAGACTGATGATACATGAAACATGTCCCTTTTATGCAATTTAAGTGCTATAAAGCTTCATAGCTAAATCGGAAAAATAGCTCCTGATGAGTTTACCTGAGAAAGAAGTTATTAAGCTAAGTAGTTCCCTTGAAAGGACATTCTAGCCTTTCATCTAGCTACAAAATAGATATTACTAACCTAGGCCTTAGTAAGACAAGCCAAATGTGAGTTTTAGAGATGGTTACAAATACATGCTTTTGTGGTTAAAAGAGATTTTGGAAAGTAGCCAAAAATGTATTGCTCATTGCTCATAGTATCTAATTCAGTGAACAACTCTAACTTCAGTTTTCTTCCCTTACTTTATATAATGCATATTAAATCTGAATGCCTAACCCAAAGCCTAATCCAGCTAATTTCTCCTAGTGCCACTGTGGCTGTACAGAGAATCATGAAGCCTTTTGTTTGCTTTGTAGTTCTAGGAACCCTGAATTTCCCTCTGCAGACAAGAAAGGGTAGCTGGTACTGCTGTTCTCTGTTAGCTCACTGTATCTAAACTAGGGACAAACCCTCAAAGGTAGGATTTGCTTTTGGGCTGCATTTACTTGTGATGTCAAAATACTATCTCTGTGTTATGAGGAGGTACTGTTAGCACCAGCCAGCCTATAAGATGTCTTATGAGTCACTGGGGCCAGACTAAGGTGGTGTGATGGAGGTTCATATTAGATGTGCTTAAGACAACTGAAACATGTCCTTAGGAGATTTATGGGCAATAGTCCCTAGTTTGCAGACTTTAATTGATGGCCAAGGCGCTGAGCCCTGACGAAATGGCAGCAGGTCTAAGCATGTGCACCATCAGAAGGAGTTTAATCTATCTCCTTTTCTTACCTGCTGTAATGTATGGGTTTTTTTTGTAGTTTGTGACTATAGCTTTTGGAATTGTTGCCTATAACCCAACAAAGTAATTCCAAGGACTGGGATGGCTAAAAGATGGACATCCTAATTCATAACTTGTTAGTGCCTAGCTCCTCTTTACATTTACATTTTGCAGTTAATAATACTTTACAGTGACAAAAAGACCTGAAATAACCTCTTCTATTTAAGTCGTAACAGAGCATTTTCAGAAATTGTAAATCAAGGAGGTATATTTTTCCAGAATAACTACCTGTATGGCTAATTTAGCTGTTCAATTAAGCAGACCATGTCTGGAAATTGAGCTCTGTGTTGTAGTTAATCATCCTTAAAGAGAGAAACAATCTTCTAGCAATTAGAATACTGAAAGACCCAGTGCACTCTAATAACTACTTTCTCTCCATAGCTCTGCACAGCTAAGTGCTGCTAGTTCTTAGTTTATAAATTAGGACCAGATTGCATGCAAGTGAACAAACATATAGCAAACACTTCTCATTTATGTCAAATGTCTACACCTTACAAATGAAGTCTGGGCCTGCATATCAGGGCTAATCAAAATTATAATAAGGTCTCACACCTACATTCATGCATGATTAAGAGAGGAAGTTATATTAGAGACCCTTTTTCTTAACAGAATTTGCAAATACGTTGTGATTAGTCTTTATTAACTTTACTAGCAAGAAGTTTTTCTTTCTTTATTTTGTTTTGTTGGGTGTTTTTTTTTAGCTTTGCCTCTGGCCTCAGAATATTTGAGCTGAGCATGGCTACTTCTCGTAAGGTGAAAAAGAGTCTGTCTGTCTCATTGCTCATCCTTACAAACTTCCCATGGGATACAAGAATCAGTGAGCAGAGTACAAGCCCTTCCCTCACTGACAGTTTTGTAGGCCTGCGTGCAAACTTGGACTGGACCTGAATGTATGGAAGTTCGTAATCTTGCTTTTCATGATTTACTCTGTTTTATGACATAATTAAGAGAGTTTATTGTAATCTGACTTTATCTAGTTAAAAATGAACTCATCTGTTGAATACTGGTAATAAAAAAGGCGTGACTGTTACGTTTTAGCAGGAAAAATGGAAAGCAACCTCTGTTTCAAACTTATTGAGCTCAGACAGCAAATTAAAGTGCAGCTACATTTTACTGTCTATAAAACTCCACATGAATTTAGCACAGCTGCAATTTTAATGCTATCCCATGAACATCTATTCCACTTCTAAAAACCTCTGAGACTGCAGTAGGTTTGATGTATCTGTCCACAAATCTTATCTGTGGTAGGATTAATAAATTTGGCACTAACGGCCCTAAAGTATGTAATTGCATGATAACATCTGGGCCTGGTGCCTTCTGCCTGTTTACTTGTGGTTGGACATGAACTGGAGATAAACACTTGCTCCTTTTCTGACTCTGCAGTGAGGTGTAAGCCTCCCCAGTGCCAGAATGCCTTGGGCCATACTAACAACCAAATGGGGTCTCAGCAAGTGATGAATACACAGAAATCACACAACACCTGTTACTCACCAAAATACACTAAACCCACTGGGACAGAAGACTGACTTACACCCAGCAACTGCAGAATTGCACATGCAGAAATCTTCAGGGAGGTTAAGTACAAAGAGCTACGAGACCTCCAGCCCTTACCCACTTGGGAACATCATAAAAGAACTTGGGCAGAACGAGAGGGAGTAATTTAATGGTATTATGTAGAGGCTTCAAAACTTACTTATCTTTTTGCTTGAATCTGGACTGACTAAGCTGGCTTGGGCTGACCAGTCAGAACAGGTACCACAATTCTGAATCTAGATTCACTTTGCATGAGTCTCATTCACTGTGTTAAGGTAAAAAGCAGAGAAATTCATCTCTCAGATTTACTTATTCTGTGCATGAACTGGCCAGGTTCTACCATTACCTCAAACAAAAGCTTTCTGTTACCCTTTGCACAGAGGAATAAGTTTTTTTTCTTGTTTCGTGACTAAAATAAAATCTGAAAAAAATGAATGCAGGGATTGTGCTATGAAAATAGAATTTATATTGTCTTTGTTTCAGCTGCACTTCTAAATACAAAATAAAACACAATATCCCTAAAATTTTATATGCATCATATAAATAACCTGCCTTCTGGTACAAACAGTATAAACACCTGATTTGCAGCAAGGAAGGACTACCCAGAAATGGATCTCAACTGAGCTAAAATGATTGTGCTTTGCTTTGTTCATTGATTAACAAGGTTTCTACTTCACTGGATATCCAAAGCTCACACAGAAAATGCAACATTTCTTTAATGAATATGATCTTTGTACAACTATCAGCTGGAACAGTACCATGAAACCAGACCCTGGAGAAAGAGAATAACTGAATGCCTGAGACTCTGATTTGAGACACATTGAATGTATTTGGACACATTAGCTGCATTGATGACTGAGAATTCCTGGTATACCCTTAATTTAATATGTCAAATAATTGTACTCATTCCTTGCCAGATTAAGCATTGCAGAGGATACTACTATTAGGTTATGACATATTAATAGCAACTTAATATTGAACTTGAGAACTTACTCAACATAATAAGTGCCATAAATGGGATCATCAATTTTCTCCCAGCCATATGGAAGCTCTGAAAAACAAAGAGTTATCTCTCTCAGTAAATACAGTACGGAATGCTAACATTTCTAATAACAAAATTGTGGATCTTTGCTGGGTGTTGAGGGAAATAACTTGATAGAGAAATTAGATACAGTGACTAAAGCAAATGCCAAATCTTAAACACACCCTGTGGCAGCCACGAGTAGTAGTAACTTGAAAATTGGTATGCAAACCAGGTACAGATATAAGTCTCTAGAACTCTAGAAGTCTCTAGCGCATTTTAGTTGAACTCCTTTATTGTTCAAACAGTTGTGCCAGCCAACTACTGTAGCACATCTTACGTGACATCACTGCCAGGAAGTGAGGGCATTCAATTTTCCCAAATAGCTACACACACACAAAAATACTTTGCTTTTTGAGCTTTTTTTCCTAGGAATCCTGGAAAAGTTGGTCTAGAAGGAATGAAAGGAGTTCGCCTCCTGCCACGTAAGTACAGTAAATATACTGAAATGTTCCCAAGAAGTTTGTACTGTCCACCTTATTGTGATGGCAATTCCACAGTCTCCAAAGGCATCCTGTTCCAAAGCTTAGTTATATATCAGGGATATAGGAGTACACAGCAGTGCATGGAAGTACAAACCAAAATAAGATATTATAGTGTCCTCTGGACATAAAGCTAACGACGTTTTGCAGAAACAGAGATCCCTAAAGCATGATGGTATTAACAACTAAAATACTTCAGCATTAATGTAATGATCTTGAAAATTAATCTGTGTTCATGCATAAGCAAACTGTCACATATATATTTATGTGCAACCATACATATTATATTATCACTCACACTGCATGCTTAAAACATTATTATACTGCCAACAGAACTTCATCTTGTGTTTAAAAGGCACCAGACATATGCGACAAGTATCTCGTTTGACACAGAGTAAAAACCTCAGTGCCAGATGAGATGACTTTGATGGAGGAGACTCACAAAAGGATGTGCACTCCCACCACACACAGGTATTGATTTCTGAGACGTTGAAGACTATGGCACAATGTATGGGGAGTGGTATCGAGATTCTATAAGGAAATTTGATTCTGGAATTCTGTATCTCAGATTTTTTTTTTTTTCTTTTTAAACTCAGTTGCACTTTTAAAGTAACTTTTTGGACACAATGACTACTGAACTAGACAAAACAGAACTAATGTAGATCATACTGAACAGTCATTAAACTGGTCATAAAGAAGTACTTCTGGATGACTTGAGCAGTTGTTTTTTTTTTTTACACTGACAATGTGAATAGATGATTATTGACATGCTCCAAGAGGCAAATGGGAAAGTAAAGCTTGACTGACAAAAGGGAGATTAAAGAGTTAAAAGACAATGTTAATCTCTGCTTGTTACTTCTTTCTTAAATGCATCTGTAAGAGTTGATCCTTTCTTGAGTGAACCTGCTTGGACTGCTGTGGTGTTCATGTCACATTGCCCTCAGAGGATGCTCCTGCTCGCCCTATTCCAATCCTGCAATGAAAGATATAACCTTCTGCCAGAGACTGGCAGATGAGGAACTCCATGTCTCTATGTCCACGTCTCTCCTGTACTGGGAGCCCTGGGAGCCAGCACTCCAGCTGTGTCTCACCAGTGGTAAGCAGAGGATCATTTCCCTTGATCTGCTGGTGATTCTCTGCCAACTGTAGCCCAGGAGGCTGCAGTCCTGCTTTGTTGCATGTCACTGGCTTATTGCCAAGACACTAAGCATTAGAAAGCCCTAGTGATGCTCTTTCCAGATCTGCTCAGAACTTGAGTAAAAACTGTAGGTGACTGACCCTACACTGGTTCCCACAAAGTCCTGTGTATCTTGGGAAAAGACTGTATAATATAATCCATAAATATTCAAAAATAAAGCAGTTGATGCACAAATCCTGTACTGCCCCTGCAGTAAGTTTTGTTGCCAAGGCATGCATGATAAATAAGGCAAAAGTCTGCTATGAAAAATAATGCTTTAACTAAATCCTATAATATAGGATGAATATAAAGTAACGATTTAATTACTATTAGTACATTTTATTTTCATGTAACCTTGCAAAGTTTTTTTCCCCTAATTAACTTTATGTTGCTTTCATGTGTGCCTATCTAATATTGCATTTCTTCAGAGAGAAGTGAGGAAGGTATCAGTAAAACCTGTACATAAAAATACACACAAACCTGTACCACCCCCCCATACACATGCATAGGCCTCTCTCTCAAAGTATATTAGTAGATACAGAGTTTTTTCCAATTATGAAATAAAAAAAAGGTAGATGTTTTGCCTAAATTTAAAAGTAGGTGTTTTTCTGTACATATATGCACTTTAAAGTATATAGATGCAAATGACATATTTCATTTTACATATTTATGAAAATCTGAAATAACTTGAGAATTCACTATTAACCTATTGGCCTATTTTTTTCCTACAGTAATACCTAAATGTATTTATAAATTGGCACAACTATTGAGAAGGCAAAAGAAAAACCCTATTTTCTAGTGTAAAAGCCTGTAAAAATTTAATGAATTGGATATATTACAGAGGACCTGCTTCTTTGATTCTGTGATTGAACCACTGATTATCAAACATCATAAGATAGTCACGGGTTTAGAGGAAAAATAAGATTACCTTCATGTACCATAATAAACTCCATGTAAGGCTATGCTCTAATTTTATTTTTCCATTTATGATGCAGCCTATAAGCTATGTTTAATTAAAATTCTGTGTTGGCCAGTAAAACAGAATTGCTAGAGCACAAACCCCAGGCCACTGCCTGTCAAGTATGGAAGATAAGGTTAATGAAGTGTAGTTTACTACAGAGGTTCTATACAAAGAATATTCTGCTACATTAGCTTTCAGGAGCACTGTGATTATTTTTCATTACATTAAATAGTGGCATCTATTCCATTTTTCACTCTTGAAATAAAAGATTACAGGACAGAAACACTTTAGTGCTTCATAAAACAGGAAGCTAAGCATTTGCCAAATTAGGGGTGAGGGCATTACAGTTTCTCTTTTTGATTTCACTGTGCCCAGGGATGATCATTAGGGATGCAAGTGAATAGTAAACATTTGTAAATGAGAATTGTTATAAAACACTAGTGAAGGAGATTACCGATAGCCACCACGATTTAAATTGGGAAGGGAGCTATATCTTACAGCTGATACTCATTTTGTGGCACTACTATGCTTGTTCATGTACAATTTTGAAAGTACTGGTTTCATGAATACTGTGCTATAATATCAAGTCTTCATGAGCTCAACTTTTCTACCATTCACGTATTTCAAGTCTATTGACTCCTGGAGGCTTTCTCTGTATAGAAGGAAAAAACCTAAAAATCCACCTCTCCCCTTCCCCAATCTCCAATAACTAACACCCTCCTATTGTTTAGTGCTGGGCTGTTCAGGAATATTTACAAAATCACCATTTAAAAATCAGTAATAGTTTTTACAGTGATTGCAATGCTGACACCATGACTGGATGTAAAGGTGCTGGATAATCTATTAGTATTAAATAATAATAATAATAATGGCCAGTCTTCGCGAACGAAGATCCGGGGAAGGTCTTTACACCTTCCAGCCTGCGC
>JAWMRA010000041.1:10791405-10951094 GCA_035584735.1 Pseudotriccus pelzelni | reverse complement strand
CAGGGCTAACGAGCTCCACCTGCCCGGGGAGTGTCCCTGGCTGGGAATCGAACCCTTGGCCTCGGCGGTGAAGGTCCTGCGATCTAACCACTAGGCCACCAGGGGCTCCCTTCACCAACCTTAGATTACACAGTAAATGTACACAAATGTTACTATATTGATTATCAGCATCAAACCAGAAAATGTTTAATTTAACATTTGTTTGTGTCATTAACTAATAGTCAAACAGGTGACTGTCTTCTGCCAGGTGCCGAACACTAAATATATATTTATATTATTATTTTATGAAATAATACCTGCTCTGCAGCTGATAGCTTTTACTTTCGCCTACAGAGCCTGAACAGTAGATTCGAAAAAGATGGTAGATTTCTGAACTGATATTTAAAACTTCTGAAATGATATGTCCTTTTTAATAGAGACAATTTCAAAAAGGCATTTTGAACAAATAAAAGGAACTGGTAAGGATAATCTTCATATACTACTGCATTAATATATCTACTGATAGAACAAGAGCAAGACTTGACCATAGGTTTTCTTCTCTTGGAGGGTGATAATCTTGAAATTAGAGCATGTATCTTCATAAACAATGGTAAAGTTTTTGTTGGATTTACACAACTTAAAACCAAAACATTTTCTTAAAATGATAGAATGGGAAGCCAGCAGAGCTAAAATCATCCTTCAGGTTTTTCTTTGCTCCACTGAGTGGAAGTTGACTCTATGTGCCCAACACCATGAACATGCTGCCTCCTTGCCTACAGAAGGATTTTGCAGCTGTCTGTGCAGTGAAGGCATCCTCGGTCTGAGGAACATGATGAGAAAAAAAAACAACCAGGATCTAGAGGGGAAAGTAATCACTGAGAGAACAGAACAATTTCCATACAGACAAAAGTACAAAAGGCAGACTAATGACATCTGCAGTTCCCTGTACCTCACTGGTATGTGACTGGGCAGTGGCACCTGCCTGCAGAAACACAAAGGAAGGCTACAGAATTAGGGGCTAAGAGTTTAGATAAACTCCAAAGAAAGAGGGACGATGGGCAAAGGCCAGAAAGGCCAGAAAGGCCAGAAAGGCAGAAAGGGGAGTTTAAGTAATAAAAGAAACATCAAGGAAGTAAATAGAAGTTATTAAAAAGGTAAAACATGGGAGAAAATAGGCATGGTTTATGACACACAGCAAAAGAAAAATATGTAAAAGTTAAACTATTATAAAAAGAGGGAATTAGAGCAGAATTTAATAAATGTTATATATATATACATATAAAGCACAGTTTCCTTCCTTTCTCATTCTGTCTAGGATTTTTCTAATTAGCTCAGAATTGGTGGCCTTCAGTTTTGTGCTTTTAGTGACGTGTTTATAGTGAGTTTATCAGGGATATTGTGTGGTGGAAATACTAAATAAGCACGACTGCAATTGGTTAACAGCCCAAATGCAATCAAACATGGAGCTTCTGACACAATGACATGATGCAGATTAGCATATCCCTGTCACATACTAATTCATCATTAGTGGTCAATTTGCAAATATTTCAGCAGTCACCACTGAGGAAGATAAAGAACATGGTGTATAGATTTTCCTTCTCCAAACAGGGGCCTGGGTAAAGCCCATGACAGATAATCTGTGATATAGGACTGACACTGCTTACTCCTGAATTAACAACATCTTTAAAGTCTGATACAGAGTGAGTCTGCGGAACTATCAGCCTGACATCTTCAGCATCTGCTAAGATCACTTTAAGGATGGGGAGGGGAAGAGAGGTGGAAAAGGAAATAGGATGAATAGAAATGAGGTAAAGGAAGGTTATGTGGATGATAAACAGTTTAAGAGTTGAAGTAGCCTTCCAGTCTAAAGGAAGAAAAGTTGGGCTTTTTATACTCATTAAATTACCTCAAAAAAGACAGGTTTAAACCCCACTTCTGAAGATGTATCTAATAATACTTAAACAGAAAAAATATCCTAATAAATCCACGACTAAGAGTATCTGTAGGCACATAAAACTGTTAAAGCTGCAAAATCCTCTTAAAACAGCCCCAAACCAGACATATTAATAGCATGATGTAGTGCCCTTGTTGTTCCTGTAACCTTGCGATTGCAGTGACATTGCCAGAGCGTAAGCAAAGGAAGCTATAAACTTCTCCACGTTGAATAAATTTTACATTCTCAGTTACTGTGGGGATTTCCTAGTCTGAAACCTGCAGGACACAGGTGACCTGGAGCTGAGCACAGGGTGGCTGAGCCTGCTCTGTTCTGCATGGCTGTGCTGGCAGCATGCAAACCTGGATGTTCAGAGCCAGGCACAGCATCCCCCTTCTACAGTGCAGTGAGAGTCCATAATGCCAGATCACTTCAGAGAATCTTGGGTCCCTCTCGAGTGAGGCAGTCCACACCAACAATCCCAAAAGGAGCTCTGGTCCTCCATGTCCTCAGCATGGCAGTAGTGAAGTTTACTGAAGATGGAATCTGGAGAGTACATCGTTATGAAAATACCCACTGAAGGACAACTGAGAGGTGAGAGAATAAGGACAGCTGGGATTAATCAGGAGGTATTTCTCAAAACACAGTCAATATGGAATGGGAGCTGCACCCCACACCACTGAAGTGGGAATGGGGACTTACTTTTAAGTACAAAAATAGCTGAGATGTGTCCTTTAGGCTTAGAGAACACCAGCCAGCCTGAAACATGCAAAACCTATTCCTTTTTCCTATTTTAACTACACCTCCTCTTCAGCAGTCAGTACTTATACCTTGGAAGAGCACCAGAGCAACTATGCCAACTTTCATTGTGGTATATATTAAACCAACGGAGATAGGCATCTCCAGGAAATTGATTTTGTAATGAAAGCAGTGCAGTGCTAACTGTAGTGGAACTCCAGAATGGCATTCAAATTGATAACAAATAACTCAATTTTCAGCCGAGTAATGATAGGGCATTTAACACTAATAATTCCAGTACTCAGTAGACTATGTTGTATCTTTGTTTTGCCTTGCCTTGCCAGGGGAGAGAGTGGGAATCAGCAAATTCTCAGAATCTGATTGACAGGCAAAAGGGGTAGTACCTGGGATACAGAGAAAAATAAAACAGGCAAAACCTCCTCAAACAGCAATCACCACAGCAGTTCTGTGCAGAATAGACAGTGTGTTCTAACAGAGGTGTTGCAGGACCACTTACCTATCTCACCTTCCACAAAATGGAAATTAGAACTGTACTTTCTGGTTCTCGGGAAAGCATGTTTGAAGCTCCTTTAAAAGCATTTTATCAAAATGTGTTATTAAGTTTTGTCCGTCTATGCTAGCTAGTAACTTGACACATGAATTTGAAGATTGCAGTGAAGGTTTTGGTGCCAGAATATGCTACTCATGGCTAGGTGATGTAAGCTCTCTTAAAGGGTTAATGAATAAGATTCACAAGGCTAAATGAAAGCTCTGTTTTCTCATCCACAGATTTATCAATTTAACTGGAATAACTAAAAATAAGACATTTTTTGAAATAACTATACTTAGGGCTTCACTACAAATATCCGTGTTCCTGTAATGATCCAAAATCTATAGGTCAAATTAGATTTTTAAAAGGGAATAGTTTTCTCTTTTCATTTTGGCTCAGTTAACCTTTGTGGCATACAAAGCAAAAAGACATAAAATAATAATATGTTTCATTCAGCCTGCAAATATAGTAAATTGTTTTTATATTCTTTTATTTTACCTTTCTTCATTAAATTGTAAACAAGCTGATGTACTGATAAAGCACACTTCTGTACATATACATGGAATGGACCATTTCACATTAAGGTCATGGAATTTACTAATACTTTTCCCTTTAGAAAGATATTACTAAGCAAAATTCAATAAATTATAAGAACATTCCAATATGCATTTAATGTTTATTTTATGTTTTTAGAATGGTAAATTTAAACAGGATATGTACAGCCCTTTGAATTTGGATAACTAAAGATTTCACTTTGTCCTTCTTAATATCTGTCAAAGGGCACTATCATTTGGAAAGGGTATATTCTTACAAAATATCTTTGAAAGAAAAGAAACAAAACCATTGCCTCAGTGTACATAATTTTTTTTCTGGTTATTTTTACAATTTAAGAGTGTCATTGGTTTGTGTAATATTAGAGAATTCTTATGCAGTCCTCCACTTTCAAATTTCCACGTAATAGAATAATGCTGCAATATTCACATTTCATATACTATAGAAGAGTACTTTTCTTGCTTTCATACACTACAGAAATGTAGCTAAATATATCAAGGAAATATGTCTGTCACTGTGAACTTCTACAGACCATTTTTTTTTGGGTTGTATCATCTTTGAATTAGTTCATTTCAAATTTGTTATTGAAAATAAAAGCCTTCTGGTTTATTTCCTTCAAGCAAGTCTTGATTTAAGGTCAACATCACAAGATAATGCATCATTTAGAGAGTTCCCCACTGCAATGCAGAGTTTTGCTAGGATCAGACAGGCTGTGCCCTTAGCCATTTGGGAATCCCCAACCAGTAATTTGGCTTACAAGCCATTCTATTCATACCTCTAATCAATGGTCCCTTTTTTCCCAGGCTAATGACAACTTCATGAAGCAGTATTTCTCTCATGTCTCTCAGAAAGAAAACAATTAGCCATAGCTACAAAAGCCATTGACACAAATAGATCATCAAATTGGTTTAGTGATCTAAAGCCATGGATCCAAAAGGTGTCATAAATAACTTCAGTGTTAAAGCATTCTGATATTAGATTTACAAGGAGAGGGACTAGTAAAAGCAGTTATAATATAAAGAGCAGGGCTTGATTCTGAGAGATGCAGACCAGCTGCAGCATCCATTGACTCTGCTGAAAATTCTGCAGGTCTGTCCTTCTCTCAGTTCTGCATGTCATGTCTCTGTATTCCTAGTCAGCATCAGGCTGAGTGGGCACAAATGGCACTTTCAATACACCTGCCTCATAAAAACATCAATCTAATACTTAACAGAACTGTGTATCTTCCCTTAGCAAATCTGTTTTGTCAGCCTCTCCTGGATCTTGTGTTTGAAGCATTTACTTTTACTGAGACTATATAAAGCCTTCTGGGAAACTCAACTCAAAAGCTTCTGTTGGGCATGGAATGAGTCCTTTTTAGATTCTGCGCCAATAAATACTCTGTTAGTGTTTCATAAAGCTGATACAGAAAAATAAGTACATATAGTACTCATACTTTGTTTATATGTCCATATTGTATAAATAGATATGTGTATGTAGACATGTATTTCTCTTATAACACTTGTAAACTTTGTAAATAATGAACTTTCACAGATTTCACACTAATCAAATTACTTCTTGCTAATAGGTATCCATGGGGGCTGCTCCCCAGGTTTTCTAATTTTGCTCATTATGTTCTCTAATTTTTCCGGAGAGACAACTCAAGCGACTATTTGATATACAACGGCTGTACCCAGCTGGCATTCACTTGAGCAGTTGCTTTGATACAGCATCACATGATGATACTCATTACTTCAGATAAATTATTCAGAAACTCCCAGATGCAGTGTCCTGCAGTTTACCAAGCTATAGGAGAGTTTCACCAAACTGTGACGCTTGTATATCACAAATGAATCTGAATTTATGAGTATTATATACTCCTAAGAAGCCAAAATAAACCAGGTACTGGGTCACCAAGTTGCAATTAAACATTTGCATTATTTCTCACACAGTTCCTTTAATGCAAAGTTTTCTTTTTATTTTTCCATTTCTCAGTGCTGTTTAACGTTACTTAAGAGATATAACACCATAGCAAAATCTTGTAAAACTACAAGATTTATTTCCTGTCATTCTTAAAATGTTTAATCTTGAAGAACAATTTAACATTTTTAATATTACTACAGTATTCATGCTTCATGAATGGATGAAGTCACTTTAAATTTAGTCCCAAATTTTTGTCTTTTTAATCAAGTTCTTCAGAGTTCTCAGATGAATAGATAATACCCAGGAAAAAGATTTTTAAAATTAAAAATTTTGTGTGTATATGTGTATATAGATATATAAACCCACCAAAATTTCCCGTTTAGCCGCAGTACTTAATCAGACACAGTCCTGACTCCAGGGTTCTATCGCAGAATAACCATATTGCCTTTAAGAACAAAATACCTAGCAGATTCTAGAATATATACACAGAGCAACAAAGTGAAGCCCAAAGCCTTTTGCCTAGCAAATCTGGCTGTTGTCCACCTCCTACAGAGCTCCTCAGTAGCAAGGCATCAACAGAAGTTGCAGAGGAATGGAGATAAAGGACAAGTGCGAAAGGCTTGTTGTGTCTTGCAAAAGAAAAAGAAGGTGATGGCTGTTGTTGCTTTGTCAGCCTAATTTTGCCAGAGATCCCACACTAAATAAATTTCTCTGTCAATTCCCCACCCTGGTTAGATGCCTCAGGACTGTAGAGGAGAATGCTTTTCTTGGAGCTTGCCAAGACTGAAGTGGGAAGCATCTCACCTACTTCAAAGACCTCCACATCATTCTCATTCAGGGTCAATCCCCACTGACTCCCCTTACATGCCTGGGAGGACAGGATTGTCAGAAGGCAAATACACCTGATTTAGCATAAAAGGTAAAGGTGAGCTGAAACACCCTTTGAAGGTGTCTACAGATACAAAGACCCCATGTCTAGCTCTGGATTTCAATATCCCACTTTTCCATTGCTAAGTTGGTCCAGCTGGTTTAATTTCTGTGGAGTAATTAAATTCGGCTAACTAAACTGAGCTGCATTCCTAAAGCCTTCATTTCAGAAACAAGATGATTGTATTAACTCTCTTTCTAGCTTTTTTAGCACAGTTTAGCCCATTTTACTGGTGGATAAAATTATGCAAAAAATCATCTTAAGGGATCAAGCCAAAAGAAGGTAAATAAAATTGCCATACATTCCTTCTCAAGATCTTGTGATTCTGAAGTCACTTTCCTGATTCTGAGATATTGATAAAAGACTCTGAAAGCTTATTCCAGATAATCACATTAAAACTGCTTGTGAGAACCTGAAGAACAATCTCATAATACTGAGAGTTAAAGTGGATGATTAATTTTAATCTCCATAAATGCGAGGAAATGCATAAAGTGAAAAATAATGCTAACTGTGCATACACACACATAGGTAATGATGGGCTCTAAAGTAATTATTACCACTCAGGGAAAAGATCTTCAAGAAACCAGCTTAATCCCAGGGGTATTCAAAAACCAAACAGAATGTCAGCAATCTCAGCAAAGGAACTGATTCTAAAACAGGAATGCCATGATGCCATCAACAGTGCAATCACATTCCAAGTACTGTGTGTAGTTCAGGTCATTCAACCCAAAAAGCAGGTGGCAGAACCCACAGAGGTGCAGGAGGGGACAGGCAATGTCATCAGAGATGTGAGAGGCCTGGTTTACCAATGGGGGATTTTGTGGGCTAGCATTCTCCTCTGGGAGAAATATCACATGAAGGGATATGATAATGGTATATGAAACCCTTCCCAAAGGCTGGAAAAGGTTAAATGGCCCTAAAAAGGAATTAGACACATTTATAAAGGACAGTTAGACCACCGGGAGCTCAGAGATTCTGTAAGAAGTAGGAAGGTGCAAGAGGGGCAAAACTATGTCTACTTTGTTTCTCATAGTCTTACCTCAACCATTTACTCCAAGCAGTACTTAGAGACAGGATACAGGTTAGACAGAGAGCTATTCTGAACCAGTAAAACAGATGTTATACTCTTACTGTGGTGTCCTCACCTGTGCAAAGTAGGAATTTATCTTTATTCAGCACCAGATCCAACTTTCCTTTAGCTACAGGATCACAATAAAAAGATCCAGAATTGTTTCTAATTCAATTCTAACATGCTAATGTTAAACCAAATAAGCCTAATTCATTTAATAATGCATTATTTTTAAAAACAATTTGGATAGTTTCTGAAATAGAAAGAAAACCATGTTTCATTTATTCAGGAATAAAAGCCACTTTGAAATTACAGATATCTCTACTTTTTCTGGTCAAGTATTACATGTAAGTTTAGGCCAAAAAGACTCCTACAGTTCACAACCCAGTTATATAATAACATTTTTTGTAGGACTATACTTTTGCAGTTTTGACCCCAGTCCATGAAAAATACCAATATTGAATATGCTTGAAAAAACTGCAATTTATATAGTTCTTTTAGACAATCCTAGTGCGTTTTTCTGGTGCTGATGGTTCAAGGGAGTTGTCTTCCCCTATCTTACAAGAAAAAAAAAAGTCTAAGTACTTTACAACGAAAAACACAACTTAAAACTATGATAAAGCCCATCACACAAACAACATTCTGTAAAATTCAAGCTGAGGTAGCCATACATGATTTTAATTTTAACAATAGCAAGAATTTTCTCATCTCTCATCAGAGACTCTCATCACAGCGTGAAAAAAATCCACACTCTATGAACTATGCAGCCTAGAAACACCTGATCACAGTTATCCTTTTGGTTCAACTGCTTTGATGAGCAATTCCCAAAGGCAATGTTTAAAATTTGTGGAGAAAATACATCTTTGGCATTAAACTCAAAGATTTACAGTGTTGGGAATACATTACACAGAAGGAGAAACTCAAGAAGAAATCCACAATTCTTTCAACCAGTTTAAAGCTTATCTTGCTTTGCTTGGTGTTGCAAAATTCTGTTTGTATGAATATATGCAAAGCTGAACCAGCATTTGGTTACACATAACGTTTAAAAAATAAAAGCTGGGACTCAGTCCTCAGAAGGATCAAATCCACAGCGGCACTATTTCAACCTCAAATTCAAGTCTGTACAAAATCTCAGCTGATGGGCATTGAGTCATGCGAAAGGCAATGCACAACAGCAAAGGCTGAAGGGCAATATTCCCTGTTCAAACATCTCCTCTCAGTTGCACATGATACTAATGAATATCGATATTCCCCTTCTCTTACATAGCTCCTACAGCAACACCAGTGGGAGATCTGCATACATATGGAGAGCAGAAGAGCAACACACAGAACCGGCGGCTCAGAAGTTATGGTGACTAGAATGGTAGAAACAGCCGGATCAGGTCACTGGGACATGAGATGAGCATGGCCTCACTGTAGCCCCAAGTAAAAGTATTAAAGCAACCACACCAATAAGAGTGAACGCCCTCTGAAGTATGTGCAAATTCACTACCTCTGTATAACACTGCATATGCAACAGGAACATACAGTACAATTAACTTTTTAATGCAAGCCTTCTTTTTTGGCAACACAGGTTTGCTTTTGCAAAGAGGGACATTATATAAATATCAGCTCCGCCATTCCACCAAATGAACATTTAAATTTTTTTCCTATTGATTTTGCAAAGCCTTCTGTATTTGCAACAATGACGCCTAACTTAATCACTATGTCAATAACGGGGCACATTAACTATCCCAGAAAAGGAATGAGAATCTGCCCTTATGTTTCCTTCTTAGATGAAGAGCTATGTAACAAAAAAATCTGGTAGACTGATAAAAAAATATTCCAAAGGGAGAAAAAGTTACTACATTTTTGTAAACCTCAAGAACAAATGAAGGAAACACGAGCCGATCAGTAACTCAGAAATGATGACTGGCAGAGAAGTTCATCAGGGTGGGGGGATTGGTGGCATTGATTTGGATTTTCTAAGCATCCTGGTAATCATGAGAAGAAGGCCAGCACTCATGCAATTTGCCTATCAGTCGTTAATTGCCACTGACCACTGCCACAGTAATTCAAAAACAATTAGAAGTGAGAGAAGGAAAATGTATCGCAAAGGCATAAACAATCCAGAATAAACAGTTTGCACACAAATTTTAGATGGGGTTGCACTGTCACCAGAATAACATTGTTCTCCCTGGAAAGAATATTCAGTAAGACATAATTACAGTATTTGGTGTTGCATAAACAAAATCTCAAAAAGCACACTCCTCATCAGAATAGGGAGCCCTTCAAGTCAACCAATGATGGGAGCTTACACTGAAAAAAAGGCAAATCCTCCTTCTTATAGATGTCATGCCTTTCCACCTAATCCTATGCTCTTCAGTGGATTTCAACAGAAGCCATTCAGTGGGTTTTGAAGAAGTCCCCTATCACCTTTCACTAACTGAAACTATTTGAGCTTCTTTAAACAAATAATAAATCTGTAGGGCTCTTTCAAAGTTAACCTAAAAAAATCAGCAACAACAGGATTAGCTAGCTGTCCCTTTCCCTTGTAACAATGTCACTTATAATCTTACCGATGCTTAAGTAAGAGATTAAAGTGTGTTTGTTAAAGTTCTTTATCCATAATAATTTATTCTACTTCCCCTTTTGCCTACCTAGTGATAGTGCAGATAGAATAAATTCTTCAGTTCCTTACTAAGGCAAATGTTCCTTAACCTAACAACTATGTTTCTTACAGGATTTAGACTGAGGAGAAAGATTATTTGCTTTTACTGCTAGCTAGACCAAATTCTACTGTTTTTAACCATACTGTAGACTCCATTTCAGTCATCAAAAAACCCCCAGAATTCAAGCAGGAAGTAATGAAATTTTAATGGAACACCATTTACTGAAATAGATCTAAGACTATACTTTTCTACTCAACATTATCTATTCATTTTATTTATAGAAATTTACATGTTAACAGATATATTGTAGCCACAATTGGGAATTTTTAAAATAAAAAATATTGCTGTGCAAATTCCAGCAAGCAGTGTAGCAAGCAGCAAGCAGGCAATATTTTTTTACTTTCCATGATTGTTTCACTAGACCAACAAAAGTCCAAAACCACCATTTAACTTCTCAAAAATTAAAGCCCACATTTAATGAATAATCTAAACTACACAGCAGATGTCCAGACCAGACATCACAGGGAAGCATGAGAACAGAAGGATGATGAGAAACTAAAGGTGATATAATCCTTCAAGGATTTGAAAAAAAAAGATACAAGAAGGAGATAAACCACAGAAAGCTAAAATGACTTTAAAAGTCCCCTAAGTTGTGAACAGGTATTATATGTCACGTCTTTAAAAGCTGGGGAGACATACAATCTAAAGGTCTTGCCATGCCATTTTTCAGTACTCATCAGAGCAACACTGCACAGTCTTGTACAACTAATGTAGAACTTGCAAATAAAAGCATATTCTTCAGTTGTGGAGAGACAAAATAAATCACACAGTGGTGGGGACTATTGCCCAAGCAGAAATATAATGGCACAGAAAGTGACCACAGAGAACTGGGAGGTAAAAAATAGGGAGATATCTGTCTCTTTGAACAAAGTGAACCACCTGCCAAAAAATGTCAGGTTCAACGAATACTAAGGGAGCTACAATTTGCAATAGCCTAATGGTCTCTGATAAACCTACTGAAAAAACAGTGATGAGACTGAAAACTCTACAAAATAACCTGCCCTCCCAATCACCAATGGTGGCAGACCTTTCCCGCTTCCAGAGCTGAACCAGAGAGCAACTGAACGATTCTTCCAGTCCAGTGGAGGAAACTAGGGGATCAATTCCAGACAGAAACCCTTAAAAGATGAATGTCTGAGTATACAGAATGTATCAGTCCAAAAATAACTGAAGCTGAATTTGGTCACCCTGTTTGCAATGGTGAAAATTTCTGAAAAAATGGCAGAAGTTGAAGATAAATTGGTGGTTGAGCAAAAGGTTTAGTATGACAAGCATAAGCCCCATCTTGCAAGACGGGGCTTTCAGATTCAGTAGTTGCACATGACCACAATGAATGCTGTAGTATTTCTACAAGTGTTTAATTATGAAGGTAATATAATATAATAATATACAATTATTCTGGATGCTTTTGTGAACAGAAGGAATAAGGATCTCAGATATTGAATGTTTCTATTTCTGTCATAAGAAAACTGGGGCCACCAAAATTTTGTTAAAGGAAAAAAAAATGCAGAATTGTGTTCCCTCTGTAAGGGAAAACCTTGCTCCCTCAAGTAAATAGTCTGTTATAGAGAAGGTAAACTACAACTTTAAATTCTTTAAGTAAAAATTTTTCTTGTAAAAAGGAAAAATCATGGACTACTTAAGAGAAAATAGATAAGAGAAATCCAGCTGTGATTGTAAGAGAAAAAAGGCAGTTAAAAAAGATAAATCCCTCCCTTGAACTCTGCTCCCTCCTTCCAAAACAGCAAAACTTTTGGACAAAGCAAATCATGTCTTTCATGGCGATGTCAGAGCTGAAAGATGAAATAAAAATTTCTACAACTAAAACATTTCTCATATTTTTCAAAGTCTATTTGAGAAAAGTACACTGAAACAAAGCCTGATGACCAGTACATTTAACTATGCAGTCAAAAGAAGCTGTAGCTTCTTGGTTACCTCCAGAGTGAAGCAGAGCCATGTTACCACCACAGTGCCAGTACAGGAAATGTGTAGCTTATCAATAGCGAGATGTTATCTAGACTAAATAATTCCTCAGATAAAGCTGCTAGTTCTCACTATTGTTAATAGTTTTGATAATAAGATATGACTTTTTTCCTCTCACGTGACTTTCCCCCCCCTCTTTCATACACCAGAAGGAAGAGGATTCAGTGGAAGAAGTGGGTGTTCCATCTTCGTGCAGGGAAGATCCCCAGGAAGCCTCCCAGTCTCAGAAGCGACCAGAATCTGGCCTGCATGGCTACAGAAATACACACATACTGATATGTAAGTAAGGCTCATTTGTGTTTGTTTATATCAAGTGACTACATTCATCTGGAATCACTCTGCATTTCTGTGGCCTTTTCATTTTTACAGTTGTGTAGACAACAAAAATCCAACACTTCACCAGAATGTGTAATCAGAAATTATTATTTTGATGAAACATTATACTGTATTCTGTTGAATGTTATTACTCATAAAGGTTTGATGTTTAAAAGAAACAAATTCTAACATTTCCTGTCTGGATTCCACAATCCTGCCTGTTTGCCTTACCATTCCTTTGTTCCTGTCTTTACCAGGTGCAGGATTTCCTCAGATCCAGAGATATTTTTCCCTCTTCACCTTTCTATGCTGAAATAATTGTAATGTTTAAAGGCATCACAAATCCAAAACTCTTTTTATATAGGCAACAACATGTTCTCCACATCTCTGCTTTTTATATTTTCCACCTTTTACAGCCACTAATTTTATTCCTAAGTCTTCTACTATGAATTCTGAAAATGCAGTTCCTCCCTTCCCAAAGGTTCTGCAATAGAAATCCACATGTCAAGAGCCTGTGCCTTCCTCCCACTCGGGCAGATACACTTCTCAAAAACTTTAAATGTTACCACGACTTTTTTTTTCCTTTCTGTCCCACAGACAGTGATTATCTGCCACTGGCTCTGCGAGGGTATTAGTCATGAAAGACAGAGCCTTTTTAAAGTGCTGCGTTATCTGTCAAATCTTAAATACTGGATATCTCTGCTCAGACAGGATTTTCCAGTTCTATTTAACAGGGACTCCAACACTCACTCTGAAGATTTTGGGCTAAAATCAAAGCCCAGATGTCACAAAAAGAAAATAACAGATATTTTTAAAAGCCTATTGCAAAAATAAAGAGAAAATGGAAGTTGTAAATATAAGGAATTCAGTTTATATTAAGACAAAACCCTGAGGTAAATGTGTTTGTGAAGCTCAACTGCAAAAGGTACAGACAAGTTTGGGTTCATCTTCACTTCTCTATAATTGTATTGCATTGTAAGCTAAGAGCAATCAAGGGATGTTGGGAAAAAAATGACAAATATTTTGCCCTTAAAACTATCTGAAAAATAGTGTTATTAGAGATTTTAACAAGTCATCATAGTACTTATCAGTCAGCAACTGACTTTGAGATGATTGCCAGGAAATATCCAACAGGCCAGTGCAAAAGGGCAAATTTTCCAACAAAGAGCACTAAACTGTTTTTTAGCTTACAAATTTGATGAAATTGCTGACCTTCTGGATGAAATTAAAAATGAGGTGATTATGGAGAATAATTTTTCAAAAGGAGAAGATTAACATTCCTTTTTCATTAATTATGACTCTTAAAAAAAAGAGCTTTCATTAAAAAGTCAGAGGGAGGAGAAATAATAAAAATGACAGTAACTGGACATATTGAAATGAATATAATCCCACAACCCCTCTTTGTTAAATATATCATGCTTCATTGCCATTTAGAAGTCAAGGGTTGAAGGATTAAAGCTAGAGAGAGAATAGGATTGAAAATCACGTGTGCTGATTTCTACCTATGATTAAACTATATCTTAAAGGAATTTTAACCTTTTGTTCTTTACTGGCATCAAGACCTTGAGTGTGATCTTTGAAGAAGATGTTGTTGTGAATTCTTTTCTGCGTGAAAAGGTAGGACCATTCCTTTCAGTGGTCCTTGTAGGAATATTTCTGGCGACCTCTATTCTTATACCACACAATGCTTGCATTTTAGTGGCAAAAGTCAACCTTGTGCAGTCAATAAGAATTTTGCTACTCGCTTCAGTGGTGAGTGGAATCCAATTTATAGTTTGTTAAAGATATAAAGATACAGTTTGTTAAAACTCTGGCCCTGTTTCTCCTGATGAGTTTACAAAATCTCTCTCCCTCCCTTTCTAAATTTCATTACACATTCCAGACGAAAACTACACCTAAGCTTAGCCAGTTAACTTGGCAGCAAAATGAAAAAGAGATGCTATCAGAAACTGGATGTGAGGAGCTCCAGCAGCTCCAGGAGGAACTCAAGCTACCATTGCCATTCTGTAGTGGTCATGTAGCCCTGGACCACCTTTCGAACTGTACTGTCATGTTAGCTCCAGCTTGCTGGCTTTGTTTTGGGGTACATCACTGGTGAATGTGTTTATTTTATTCTGAAATTAAATTAAAAAATGAAAAAGTTTTATAAAATAATAGTCAACCTTTATTGCTGTTTTAAAATGTATTATTAACTATATCTTATGACTAATGAACATGCTGCATTCATTACAGTGGGCATTTGTTATACAGGTTATAATAAAGACTTAGAGTGGAAAGGGCCATTAACCAAAAAAAAAGTTCCTATCTCTATGACCTTTTTCAGCTGAGAATCTCAGTGCATTTTACAAGCATATAAGTTGCACAGAAATATGAAATGTGTGTTTACATGGCTCTCTTTCATAAAACTGAAACTTGAAGTGATTTGTTTTCATAACATCATGAACTAATTAAAATGAAAGCCTGTGATTTACCTCATCAAAGACCATGAGACAAGTTAGTAGCTACCTCAGCCTGCATTTAGCAACCTTTAAAATACTTAGGTTGCTGAAAGAGTTACTCTGCTGCCAATGCCTGCAGAGGAAGGGATCCTTGCAGGCTGTGAGCTGTGACAGCAAGGAGTTGTGGGATGCCTCTGGATCCCAGGCATCTCCACCTTAAATGCACAGTCTGGGTGAGCAGTGAGAGCAGTGAGTGAAAGAGAGACAAATCTTAGCTGAATTATTGGGGAAAACAGAATTTTATCCTATACTTTTACTAATTCTAGTCCTTGCAATTACTGACTCTATTTAAGATTGAGGTTAGTACTCTACAGGGATTTGTATAGCTGAGAATGTTAGAAACTGCAATGGTTCTGAAAGCAAAGTAATACTTATTAGCCCATTACAGTTTAAAGGACTTACCTCTTACACTGATAATTGTTATCCAAGGCAGCACTGTATGCTAGAGTTCCCCCAGGGAGACACCAGGAAGTTACCCAGGGCATAGACAGCCAAGGTCTGCTCATGTGGACAGCTATTTTGTCTAAAAACTCATCTCTTCTAAAACTTCTAAAACGTGTCACTGAACCAGGTTGTCCAGAGAAGTGTCTTCTTCCCAGGAAGAAACTCTAATGAGGTGACCCCTTTCTTATTTTTATTATTAGTATAGTGAGTTTGGCATGGAAGGTTTTTTTGGTCAATTAGTGCCCAGATGGTGTTGCCAGCATGAAATGCCCTTCCAAAGGTCGTAACAGTTCAAAATATTTTGTTACAGTTTAATTAACCCAAAATTGAAAGTGGAAGCGGAGAAAACCATGTTCAATATGTCAAAAAAAAGAAAAAAAATGTATTGTGATCAATGTTATTACAAGTAAAGCCAGCTTCATTACAAAACTTATTAAATACTACTTAAAATGGTGTTAATAATCTGTAAAAGGGAGTTCTAAGTAAAAACTCTGTGGTTTAAAGGTGCAATATTCTTATCATCTGGAAACACCTGGATTTAAGTCAAAACTGCAAATGAATTTGGGAGTCTGTCAATCCACTTCCTAATTCCTAGTCATTTGTTCCTATCACAAAGCCACCAGGCAGAAGTGTGTGATGGGCAGTCCCTACCCAGAAGTGACTCAGGCCTGGAACAGGAAGGGGTTTGATGTCTGAATTGAAAAGAGCTTGCAGAGCAGTATCAAAGTTTGCAGCAAAATTACTCATGTGTGCCTGGCACTCTCAGCTGAACTTTGTAAGCTTTGCTTATTTGCCCTTGGGAAAAAACTCAAAACAACAATCCTTGGCACAGGAACTCAACCCATCCCAGAAGAGATGGCTTAAAATGTTGAGGGACAGTGCCATGCTCTATGCTGCTCTCTGGAGCTGCTCTCCACTTTTTCTCTCTGGATTAATTAATCTGAAATTATATTCTGCACCTCACCTGGCAGAGGAACGTACTCAAAACTGTTTTCTCACCTGCAGGATAGTATCTTTTCCAGGCTGTAATGCAGAAACTTTTGCTTTAAAATAAAACAAATAGCCCCTCCCCCTCCATTTTTTTAAGAAACACATATAATAAGGACTGGTCCTCAACAGAGGATGCACGCGATGACAGAGTCTGACTCTGGAACAGATAAAAATTCCAGATGCAAGCTTGGGATTAACCTTTCCTTTTTTCCATCTTCTGTGATTTCCCTCTTGACCGTGCAGACTTTTTGGCTTGGCGTTTTGTACTTGATATCCTACCACCAAATAAACTCCCAACACATGGATCTGGATTCCCTTTAAGGTACTGGGTCTCCAAATATCAGATGTTGCAGCAAGCATCTGGTTAGGTGCCCACATCAGCTGTGACGGGGAATTGTTTGCTTGTCCCTTCACAGAGAGAGTCCAATTCCTTGGCCACCTCCTGCCCATCGTGATTGTGCTTGATGCTTCCCCTCCCATTTGAAATCACTTGATACATCTGTATTGAGACATAATGATTCCGTATTTTTCATGGAAAATATTAACTAAAGTTTAGAGTCCAGCCTCCAAATGGATTCAGTAAAGAAGAGTTAAACCCACTTAAAGTATTCCTGAAATTTCACGTGAGATGGACAGGTGGATAGGCAGAAGATTTCTTTCAGTGTTGTCGGCAGCTTTTTTTTATCAACTGATGCCAACAGGAATAATGAAAGATAACACAGACAAACTAAATTTTTATGAATTGCATGGCTGCCATGGACTGGAAACTGTGTTAGAGGACAGACTCTTCTGTGGTTCTTATTTATTTCTGGCTTAGCTGGGTTATAAATTAGCATTAAGTTAAAATTCTGCAAGACAGCTTTCTTGGAAAAATTCACATACAAACTGCTAATAAAATAAGTAATATCTCTTTGTATATAGGCATGTCTCACTATCTATAAAAGTATTATTTCATGTGATGACCTATTTAATAACCAGCAACATTCCAGCATTTGAAGAAAAGAATTAAGATATGTGGGTACTAAGTCTAAAAAAGAGACTCTCCTCAACATATTTCCAACAGCAAATATAATTCCCTGGAAACAAGGTTTAAAATAGTAGTGCTGGTAAACCCTTTACTGTAGTGGAACAAATGGTACTATTTAACACACAATGTAGCTAGCACATAGCATTAGATATCAGTTATGACTTGTATAATTTTAGGAGTCCTTGTTTTCATCAAGCATAAAAAACTACTTTTCTGAAGATGATATTTCTTTCTACTTTGGTTTCCTGGGGAAATGAACTTTATGGGTTTGTACTATTTGACTGTTCACCATTCTCCTCTGTAAAAATCTGAGCCTACTCTTAGTTTTTAACTAAATTTAGCTGAGATACGGTTATCTCAAAAATAAATATATTGCAAGACAAATATAACTTCAACAGATACCCTCAGCTCAGCAGCTACTTTCTAGCTTGCACAGGCTAATCTGGTTTGCAGAGACAGAAAAGAAGAAAAAGCTTTTTACAAGTCACCGAGAGAAAAAATTGTCGGAAGCAATGAGCAGAATACCATGTTGAGAGACACAGTGCTCAGGGTCACACGGCACTAGACAAAACCCAAACACTAGCCTTCTCTCCCAGTTCATATTGGGATCCTTCCTTCAACAGAGTCAGGGACTTGATTTGGAGTTGTAAGATGTCTTGCTAATGCTTTTTTTCACACAGTGGAGGGCACTTCCTCTCCATTCCACCTCCTCTTCTGGCCATGTATAGCAGTGCTCTGTCCAAGTTTCACACGTAAATCTCTGACATGGATACATCCCAATAAGCCAAAAAGTCCCACACCCCCTTGTATCCCGGACTGCTGAAAGATTTGTTTTCAAACTCAAGGCCTCTACAATCAAATAAGAACCTATTCACAGAAAAGTGTTTATCTGCTACAAGTTGGACAGGAATCAGAAAACACAAATGGTATCCATATAAGATAAAAGTTCACTACTTGGTTTCCAGCGAAAATATGTGTCAGGGAATCAATAAGTAATGCTTTACCCATAAAACAAGCATGCCTACAGCCAAATGCATCTATAAAACACAACTATAAAAGGCTGATATGTCTTACTACAGCGCAGCGAAGAATTGGGTGACCAATGACAAATTCTGACGAAGATAACTGGAGGCAGTGAATGCATCAGAGGGTATTGCCTGTGACTACAGGAAGGGGGAAAAGCATAACCTGACAAAACATGATGGGAGGGTGGGGTTCAGTTCCCGATGACACCTAAATGCAGCAGTCTGTCTACATACAGGTGTTTACATGTGAATCAGGTGTCTGTGACCCCTAATTGTCAAAGCAGAGCTGACATTCACACTCTGTGAAGTACAAAGGCAACTCGGTTCACCCTACATAAACATCTATATTTTGCAGTCAAGTTGGTGGGTGTAGAGGAGATGGAAAGACAGATGACAGATGAACACTAGGTGAAATCAAAGTTTTATTTATAGCCATAGGCCTACTTGTATTTGAAAACTAAAAGTTAGGAGAAAGGAAGCTGACAAAAAAAAGGGAGGATTAAGAGGGATGGAGACTACTGCTTGGGATAGATTAGTAATGAAATTAGTAAGATCTGTTGTAAGGAAATAAGTGAAATTTGACATATCTGATCACAGGAAATTTCAACAGCTGTTTAATCTCCAAATTGAATATCGAAGAAAATGTTGATTTTTTTCCAGAGTGAAAGTTCCCTTAAATGAATTAGAGAATTTGAAAAAATTAATCGCTACATTTCTTAACAAAAAATGAACTTTCTAAAATCTGTGATATTTCATGTCATTACTGCTGAACTGCATTTCAATATTAAACTACATTTCATACTACCTTATGGGACTTGTAATTATTTTCCATATTCTCTCCCAAAGAACAGACGCCATTGGAAGACCACTCACATAATATACCCATAATCATGCAAATCCTGTGAGTCTGCTATGTTATATGACTTTATAGAAAATTTAGCAACCAGCAAATGTAGCTCACAGAAACAAAAGGGGCAGAACTGTAACTTCTGTAGTATTCTACACAGAAAAACTGTTTAACTAATTTTGATGTGGAAAAAAAAAAAGCATTTAAAAGAAATATTTTAATTCAGAAAAAAACAAATATTTAATTAATATTTTAAGCAGAGAAAACACAATTATTTCTATTAACATCAAGATTTTCTGGAGGAAGTCAGAAATGTGTAAAAAATTACATCTGGTTTTGAAGAATTGCCAGCTATTTCTGCTTATTATATTATGACATTCAGATTGGTACCATACAAACGTAAGAGTAAGAAGCAGTTCTTGCTTCAAAGACCTGCCATCTGAGTAGATCTGACAGAGCAAAAGTCAAAGTAATTTGCTGAAACTCACACATAAGTTCCATGAGAGAGACAGCAAAAAAGATCAGCCTTAAAACCTCCTGACCTACAAAAGGATTTAGAGCAGTGGGTGTCATTAAAGGAAAAGAGAAAGAGTCCACAGCATGGAAGTAAAGAAAGCTTGACTTGGTAGAGCTTGTCAATCTCTTGGCAAAGGCATGTGAAAATTTTTCAAGAGGAGCGATGTGCTGGAAGGTTGATTCAGATTTTGCAAAGGGAAATGAGCAAGCACTGGGATTTGCAGATACAGAAGCCAAAGATAATGAAGAAATCATATTTGGAAAAGGCGTATTGAAGAGCTGAAAGTGGAAGAGAGAAAATGCCTGGAGCAGAAGGGGCCTTCAACATCACCAGCTCAGAGCATCAGGACTCAGATATTGTACGTTGTGTGGACACTGTCTGGTGTGGAAGCTGCATGCTGGGGGCAGAATGAAGAAGGAGGATTTGGCAGGATTTGCATTGAAAGGAGAACACAGAAGTTGAGTTGTTCACAACGAAAACTTGATATCAGAATCTGGTAGGTGATACGGACGTCACATCTCAGAGAATTAATACAAATTTCAGATGTGACAAAATGAATGTCAATGAAAAGCACAAGGTACTCAGATAGCGATAAAGCAGCAAGGTAAGTATCACTTCCTATCTAAACACTGATGTCTTTCTAAAATTTTGTATCTCTGAGTAAAATGTGCCAGAATAAATCACAAAGTGAAAAGCTGTTTGGCATAAAACAGCTACCAAGCCTTAGCTGAAATTAATTCTTGATGTGAGATTAAATCTAACCAAAAATTCCAAATCACCATGTGTTATAAGAAAGTCCCTGGTGTTGGACCTCCATGGCAAGGTCCAGTCATTTTAAAGCACATCAGTGATTTTTAAGAACTTTTTCTTCTGTAGGTATTAGATTAAAAAAAAAAGACAAACGACAATTTCAAACAACAGAAGAACCTTAGAAAAGACGATGTTGCAAGAACAATTGCTGTAAGAATAGAAAATCTCTCCCTAAAGTCTTTTATGCATCACTCTAAGTACTTTGCATTAATAAGCTGAGAAATCTTAAAAGAACATGACCCAGCATACTATAGTAATTCAGTAATTCAGTAGTCAAATAACTACAAAATAATGCTGCTTCTTTAATGCACCAATCTTAATTTTAAGTTGTTTCAGATAATTTGGTATTTTTTTTTGGCATTTCAGTGCTTGTTGTGATCTCAGTATATAACTGCTAACAGAAAATAAAAAAGGGGAAAAAAAAGCAACACAGACTCCAAGTAACTGATATGTTACTCCATAGATATTGGTGGATTTTTTTTTCCTGCCTTTCCCACTATATTTCTTAAGGAGCAGGCTAAGATACAGATTCATATAAGTAACATAAGAGATTTAGAAAGCAAAACTCCTGTGCCTGGTTTTGTTTCAGTACCACACTTCTATTATATTCACTGTAGAATTTACTCTGGGAGCTAGTGTTGCCAGTGCTAGAATAAGCATCACAAAATCATTCAGACATGTAATTTCTGATGTCAGAAGAGAACGTCAGAACTGCTGCTGAAATAAAGAAGGGATTTTTTTGAATATAGCAATCTTTGAAAAGAAAGCTATTTACAAAAAAACAGGAACGTTTTTTACCAAACCACTGACCCTGTAATTCATACAGTCAGCGACTCCTCAGTGACCTCTTTATCAGCCCTGAGACTTCTTTCTATTAATAGTATTTACATTAACAAAATGCATATATTTTGGAAAATTTAAAATAAATCAGATGCAGTACATGAAAAACTATTAATACATTTAAAATATTTTAAAATGCTTTGAATCTATGCACATAGCATGCATGCATGCATTTAATACTCTGTATCTCACAACAATAAAATAAATAGCAGTCTTTAGAAACCATTACTTCTTAACTGACTTATCAAACTGACATGGAACTATAAAACACTGAAAAAAAAACCTTATCAGAAAAAGATCTATTGCAGCACATTTTTACATTTACTTTATTAAATGATTTTGATTACTAAAAACTTTACCAGACAAAAATTAGAAATTATACTGAATGCAAAGATAGTTTGATATGATTTTGTATTATTTCATATCTCGGAATCTGTCAACATAGTCATCTCTCCTGCACAACAGCTACAGCTCCTTTAAGCATCCTCAGCAGTACATACACTTTTAAATTTTAAAGCATTAACAATGCAGTACCCCCCAAATCCAGCCTTGAACTCTGACAGACACTGATCTCTTTTCTCCCTCCCACGCCCTGTTTTATCAGACACTATTTTTTTAAATTGGCTACTAAATAGCATAGCACTGTACCTTTAAATACAAATCAAACAATATTCATATTCCCACGGTGCTGCTAGTTTCCCTTATGCATTGAATCGCCTGTAGATTAAAAGCTCAGAATCTGAAAAGGGATTCTGTTCTGCAGACCAAAGTTCTCTGTAGGAGATGAGGGAGAGGGTCAGTCCCGGAGTCACACACACAACAGGCAGAAAACACACTTGTGATCCTCAGCTTTGGATAGCATCAGAAAGGGGAATAAAAAGCAGAAACACATGGCACACTGAGAACTGGTATCACTTATGGCTTCTAACCAAAGCAGCAATTAAACACCTTTCATCATTCCCCCAAATGCCTGATTTTTGTAAGAACTGAAAGAGAGAGGCACACACAAAGGCAAATCCCCTCTGAGCAGCAAGGAAAACTTAATCACCTACCATTTTCTTTGCACTCTTCTGGAGGTTTAGCCTTTTTCGCAAGTCGTGGATCCAGCCATGATGTTGTCTTTGTGTTATGGCTGAAAAGAAAAGAGATCACTCTGAGCAGACACATACTGAAAGGAATCAAGTTTATTCCTTAAGAAAAAAGGGTTAGTCCAACAAAATTGCAATCGATACACTTAATTTGCTTACTGGTTCTAAGTAGCCCTGAAGGAGGTGTAAGAGTAATTGTGCAAGGCAGCTGTAAATTTGGCAACCTCAGCTCCCTGTCCTCAAAGCAGCTATTTTTATTAAAATCAACTAGAATGTTGCCAAGTTAACCTCATTGAAAATGCAGAACTCATCCAGAGCAAAAGGAATTTATTACAAATACAGTGTTCTCCCGTTGAACGAGTGCAGGCGACAGGATTCTGTACCATTCTCACAGTTTTTGGACAGAATTATTTTCATCTTAAATCTGTCCTTTTCATAAATACAGGTTTGTTATTTCTCACCAGCAGCACTGACAAGGCATAGCAAAAGTGATGCAAATTACAGCATGCTCTTGCAAAGTCTACATTTCCGGACAGGGTGATTAATGATACTTTGTTTAACAAACCTTTATCCCTCCATATATAATCTTTCTATAGAGATAAAATAGATATGCACAAGCTGAATGAATCATGTGGCTCCTTTCTATACTCAGAATAGATCTTTGAGAAATCAGCCATCAAATAGCGTTCAACTGGCACAGACTGTTTTCTGGGAGATTATTTTGCCAAATGAATTGATACTTAGTGCAGCAAATGAGACTTAAAACCAGACCCTTTCAATTTATACCTTGCCCATAAGCAATTAAATTTGGAGCCAAATAGTATAAATATATTAAGAAAGGAAGACTACAAAACACAAAAGGATGTGATCATTATTCCTTGATTTTTCGAGACGCCTTTCCTACAATACCATCATTCAGAGACACTTCTAACCCATGTTTTATTTATCCTATACATCCTAGGAGGAAGCTTGTTCCATACAGTACTGAATTATTTAGTTTATTATTAATTTGCTATGTCATTTTAAAGTGTGCTTATGACTTCTCTTATAAACATTAGTATAAGATGTACAAAAAAGGGACCTGGCAAAAAATGGATTAGGATGCGATTGGTAGTTGGGGAGTTACTGATACCGTCTGTGTGATCCAAATACCACTGGTTCCTCTAGGGAAAATTAAATGCATAGAATCAGTTCCTTCTCCCACCTTGCCTTCCATGGCAGATAAATTTTCCTCTGCCTCGATTTCTCTCTCTCTCTCTCTCTCATTAAAAATAGAGCGATAGTGCCTACTTCTCAGCATTGTCACCATGCTAAAGCTTCCTCCACATTTTGGATGGGAAAAGAGGTAGATGAGAGTTATGTGTGGATAAAATGCCAGCTAAAATGAAAATTGAGACATTTAATTCTTTTTTAAAGTATTATCTAGTCTAGAACACCATTCATGACAGGTGAGGAGGATAAACAAACCCTCTGCTTACTTTGAGAGCAGAGCTATATTTGCAGAGTATGAAGAATGATGAGCCAAAGGTAAGGTGAATTTGAAATAATGCCAGCAGCCCATTCCTGACTGCAAGTGTAACTGAGACACTTTCTCCGAAGCTCTGGCTGCCCGTGGTCTCCTGTAGGGTGCATTTTTATACTGCAGTCACAGCCTAGCTGCAGCTGGTGCAGACATACCCGAGCTAGCTTTAAATTAACTAGGGGAGATGCTGGCAACATGCTGTCAGTGCAGCAGCATGGAGCTCAGTGTGGGCTCGTCACCCGGGCATCCACTGAGCTACTTGGGTGCATCCAGCAGCACGTGCTGAGCTCCATTACACCACGGGTACCCCCTTAGCAGTGACAGAGCTCAGAGCAAGTTTGGACATACCTGCGGAAGTTGCAGTTGCACCTCTGGAGTGTGGGCATGTCTGTACAATGGCCACTTTCTCCCAGCTATTAACTGTGATTTATTTTAGGGCCCTCCACTGATTGCAGGGACTAAATCAGAATCACAGATATTTCCTATGACTTTAAAAGAGTAATATATATGATTAGTGTTAGCAATGTTTGCTGTGGTATAGGGCAAATCTCAAAGAATTTTACAAAGGAAATAATCAACCCCGTTTTAAAGGTAAGAAAAGGGAGTCATGGAGTCATGAAATTACTGCCCACAGCCACCAAACAAGGCAGTGGCAGCACCAGTACTAGAAGCCAACTGTTGCAAGTCAACTGGCCAATATTTTCCTTCTAAGTCCATCCATCAGAACAGACCAATTCACCAGTCCTGAGAACCCCTATGACACTTCAGAACAGACCTGAGAAATGAGTTTTCAAGTATCTGTAAAGATAAGTTCCAAGGTGAAAACAAGCCAAATTCAGTATCAATATTTAAAATTGTGAATCAGTTGAACTGCAACCTCCAAGGCTTTTTCTGAAACTGAGAATAGCAACCAAACAGTTATGCTTTCCTTCAGCATAACTGTGGCTTCCACCAACCCAGCAAGACTGATTCTTCCAGTTTTGTGCATTGTGGCCATACTAAATAAAACCACAAATGAACTAAAAAATCAACAGCTCTTCCAAAAGAAGAGCAATCCTTCAGTTCGCAGCAACATTTCAGAGAATGAAGATGATATTTCATTTACATCAGCTCTTTCAGCACTGCATCTCCTCTTCTAGGTGCTGTCACTCAAACCCACTCATCTACTTAGTAAAAGCAAAACTCATCCTCTAGAACTTTTATCTATAACAAATAAGGAGCAAAGTACCTTTTGAAATTCATTCCGCTCCTCCTTACCCATATCCATGCCTTTTCCCCAGCCCTGCCTCTCCACTTCACTATGTGTACTAAACATAAAGGCTGCCTCTTGCAATGGGACTTCACGTGCTCCTAGACAGGTGCTTCAGTGGGTAAGAAATCTTTTCCTGCTCTGAAGACAGAACTTCAAAGAAGGCAGAATCAACCCTCACCTGTTTTTTTACACCTCTACAATACCATCAATCTCCACTTATGCTCTACACAGTGTAGTTTGCTTAGGTCATCTTAGCAGCCAGGTACACAACACACAAACACTCCTGGGAGGAGGACAGACATGACTACGTGGCTACAGTGCCGTGCTCACGCTACACAGTGTTGTTCGGAGCAACCTCCTGTTACTCTTCGAGCAAGGACTAGAACTGGGGTTAGCCAACCACAGAAACAGAAGAGTAGCAGATTCTTCCCCGCACAGGTGGGACACACTGGGAATGTGAGGAAGAAAAAAAGCACAGTGGTGCTGGCTTGCTGGATGTCCCAGGGCAGGCTGCAGAGACACCATCTCCCCTGGGTCCCAAGGCTTTGTCTATTCCCTCTTCAGCTCTGCAATGGACTAGAGTCTGTAAAACTCAAGGGAGACAACATTTATCTCCTCAACAGTTTTTAATATAATTGAAAAGAAGCTTTAATAAGAAAGCTTTAACTATCGGAGAGAAGACAGAAGGAACAGCAAATTGGCCAAATTAACAGCAAAAGTAACATTAACAACTACTTGCTGCATAGGCTGTGCATATTTAATACATTTCAGTACTAAAAACCTTGTAGAGGCATAACCTGCCTGCCTTTCCACTAGATCTAATCATGTGTGCCCATTTGGGAAGTCTTATGGACAGACCAGAAGGAAAAGGGGCTGGGGATACACAGATTAGTTATGAATGAATTGCAGATGAATAGCAGCAGCAGTTGCGGAGTAAATGCTCAAACAGGCATTTGGAGCAGTTGTCACTGACTGAATGAGAGTGAAGTGATGTAACAAAAGTGTCCTGTGAGAAATACAGCTGTGGCTCCACCAGCATTTTCCACTGGCCAGTGCTTCATTACTCAGCAATAACTATACCTTATTATTATAGACACATCTAGAAAGTCCATCATTACATTATTTCGATGATTTTGATTACTACCTAGGACAACTGAGCTAAGAGGTAAGTACTGGCAAATCAACAATTCATGTCTTAAAGAATCTGTCTTAAAACCAAGAGCAAATTCCAAATTTTCAAAACTTTTAAAGCAGTTAACGAAGGATCTTTTTGGTCTTGCTTCAAGTAGTTGGAGCATGGGAACAGCACAACATTTTTAAATTCATCGTAATTTTTTGCCTGCTGCACACAAAATAGAAACTGTATGTATGCCTGAAGTATATTGAATATTTTTTTGGAAAAGGTCACTCCGTAAAGAAGTGGAGCTTAATATTATAGGAAAAAGTCAATAAAATAATTATTGCTGAGCTAACTTGAATCCTTTCTCTTTGCCTAGTACTTGCACCTAGCAGAAATAATTTATCAGAGTCCTCTGATATCAGTTACAATTTTAAACATATGTGGAAAAAATACCCTTCAACTGATTTAAACAGAGTGAAAGAAAGCTCAGAATGCTTCCTGGAAACCCTGACTCAACCTCTTGTTCTTCTCCAGATTTTCTTTGTAGCTCTGCTTTTAAGACTTCGCAGAGACTTGTTATGCCTCTGTTCCCTGTTAATAGCACTGGAGCTAGGTACCAGGAGCAGAGCCTCAATGGGGAATCTCAATGGATATCCCCCCATATCTTTAGGAAGCAAGAAACATTAGGAGTGTAGCTTTTTTAACGATGTATTTTTATTGTAATTATTTTTAGACAGTATCTTATTTTACTTAAGATTTGAATATAATGGATTTGTGTTAGCAATCTGTCAGTTTAAAGCACTTTGACAGATAAAGTTTCTTGTACTAACAGACCCTTCAGACAATCTCTTGAAACATTTTTGAAGGAAATATAGAAAGTAGTTACTGACAGGAATAGCCTTAATGTCTTTTGAAAGTGCTGCAAACCTATTCTAAATTTTGAGTCTTACAAAGTATGTAATTTGCACATTATTGTGAAAGGCATTTCAAAATGGGTATTTACCAATGTGCTGCTCCAGTGTCACTGGGGACAGAACATATGGTTTGGTTGGGGTTTTATTGTGAATACATTACATTTAAGTTGGTCCTCATTCTAACAACTTGAGCAAAGGAGAGTATATGAGACAGAACAACCACAATGCACTATAAACCCTCTGACTTCTAAAATACTAACTCCTTTTCATATGCTGAAGATTTGTAGATCTGCAGAGCTTTTCAAGTAGCATAGTAATGATCTTAAGTAATTTGTGTGTGGAGGGACAAGAAAACCGAGCATTAAACCAGTAATTTTGCAATCCATCCTCTGTGGGATGCTACTTATACTCTTTGCACACACGCAGGAACAGATACAAAGGCAAGTTGTCCTCTGGTCATGGTTTGCATGGCAGCAGCTATGGCTGCCAGTTTCTGTTGCATTTCATGCTGCTGATCTGTCAGATGTGCTCAGAGTACCTGGTCCTTAAGAGATCTGGGTTTGGGAGTGTCTGTGCTGTGAATCTTAGACGGCCTTGGGCAGTAGATAAGCACTTATGTACTCAGCCCAAATACAGTGGTGGTGCCTCTAGGCACTTGCAGGAGCAGAAGATGCTTATACAAGATTTTTTGGGAAATATATAAATGCCTAAAGTCTCCTACGGTAATTTCTGCTGTTGAAGAAATTCTCCTTGACTCAGGCAATTAATTTCTGACCAAGAATGGGCTTCATCTCATGTGACTACAGAAATCACACAGCTAAATATGTAGGATTCCTCTCTATTCAGGGGAGAGACACCTATATAGGGTAATTTATCTTACCTGTCTTCCAGTGGGACACACTAACCATATGCTCTTAGCAACATAATGCGTGCTATGGCACGTCCCAAATGGCCTCCAGCTGTCACTGCAGAAGGGTGCTGGTTTTGATGAGTTCTGTCATATCTGTCACGACCATGGAGATTCTTGGGCTATTAGTATGCCTCTACACTGGTGCTTTGGCTCAGATCAGGAGGTCACTTTTAAAGTGAATCTCTCTCTCAGTTATCTTCATTTTCACACTGAGAAGTCTCCAAGCTTGTAAGCTTTTCACTTGAACTTAAACCAGAAGATACACAGCGGGAGCTTAGTTAATGCACTGTATTCACAGGCATGCAGTCCATGGCACCTGACAAGACCTAGAAGCTGTGGATGCTGGGTCATCAGCAGTAAGTGTTTCATGCTGCAGTCTGCTGATATTGCTAATTTAGATACATACATGGTTTAGATCAGAAGGAATTCAGACTGGTTTTAATTTAAATCTGGTCTCATGGACTGAAGTTCAGGGGTCCAGGGGTTGTAGACAACTCAGTGCACTCCCAGAGATAACTTTCTTTTCAGTTTCATCTGAAAGGAATTCAGTGTGGGTACACTGAAACGTGAACTGAATCAGTGTGTGAAGACAACCGGAAGATTTCCTTCAAAAGTGTGCTCTTAACGCAAATTACATAGTACTGCAGACATAGCTTTGGATATCTGAGGACATCTTTACTGGTAAGAGCAGCTACAATTTTGCAAATTAATCCTGCCCTTGTATTTGGACAGGATGAATCAGCCTCTGGAGGTAATTATCTCTCTCCACTGACCACAGAAGGAGTCTTGGCAACTGGTTCATACTAGATACCTAATGCTATATGGCAAGGCAGGTGAGCTGAATCTTCTAGTTCAATAAATACAAAGGAGAAAAGTTATAACAACGCTAAAAACATCAGAGGAAATGTGCTGGAAGAGAAATTCTGCAGAGCAGAGCAGCAGAGACCTTTGGGGGAAAGACAAGAAAGTGAGGAAAGACAAGAGGAGTTGAGCTGGCAGTTTGACCTGGACGTCAGCATAGATAAAACCAGCAAGTGAGAGTAAGGGACAATACACCACTAGCACAGACTGAGAATGTCTTTATAACATAGACAGACAAGGAAAAAAAAATAATTCAGCATTCCACAAATTCTTTCCAGTTCTATCATCTCCCCATTCCTAATTAATTTGCCATGAGGCAAGGAAGTGGTCTCAGGAGAAAGAAAAAAAGAAGGGATCTTTTCTGTTGCCTGTCCCATTGTATGTCATATTGAAGTCCAAAAAACATTAGAAATCCAATTTGTTATGCCGATCAAAACTGACAAATTTGATCCAACATATAAACAAGGGAAAATAATTACAGACATCTATAATCATACCTGCAATGTTGAGCAGGCACAAGGGTGTACTTCCACCTTTTAGTAGTATCTTCTAGTATAAAACAGTTATTGAATTTAATGGTGTATCGAGGCTTAACTAATATATCCTGCTTTCTGATGGTGAACTGATGGAGCAGCCAGGAACAACTAAATATATCATGGTTCTTCAGGTAAGCAAGATGTTGGGATAAATGTTCCTGAAGTCAAAACACTTTTGCACCTTAAAAACTACTATGGAGAAATACTGATCCCACTGAAGGCAGTAGCAATATTCTTAGAAACAAACTAGGTCAGGATTTTATTTTTCCAATTTGTAGCTGTACTTCTTTTCAGATATCACCTGAAATAGCACCAGCTGTATTTAAAATCTTAATGGTTGTTTTTTACAGTGAAGAGGAGAGTCCCTGGCCAAGGCCTATTTTATAGCTGTTTTTCAGTCTTTTATGGTGCTCTCATAAAAAAAATAAAAAATAAAAAAAGGCAGCTTTAACAACTAGAAAAGATACTGCAACAGGTCCAAAAGGCAATGCTGACTATGCTGTTTGGAGAAGTAGGTGTTGAAGTAATAAGAGACTGAATGGCTGCAAAATGTACTGGAAAGTGGTTTGCTAAAACTAATGTGGCTACATTCTGCTAAAAATCATCACCACAAGTCAAAGAACACGATCCTTTAAAGAATCATAGAATCAGCCGGTTTGGAAAAGACCTCTGAGATCATCAAGTCCAACCCTTGATCCAACACTGCTGTGGTTATCAGACCACGGCACTCAGTGCCACATCCAGTCTCATCTTAAAAACCTCCAGGGATGGAGAATCCACCACCTCTCTGGGCAGTCCATTCCAATGCCTGATTACCCTCTCTGTAAAAAATTTCTTCCTAATATCCAACCTAAACCTCCCCTGGCAGAGCTTGAGTCCATGCCCTCTTGTCCTACTGCTGATTCCCTGGGAGAAGAGACCAACCCCCACCTGGCTACAACCTCCTCTCAGGTAGTTGTAGAGAGTGATGAGGTCTCCCCTGAGCCTTCTCTTCTCCAGGCTGAATAACCCCAGCTCCCTCAGCTTCTCCTCATGGGACTTGTGCTCAAGTCCCTCCACCAGCCTCGTTGCTCTTCTCTGGATCTGAAGATGTTCTAAAGAGGTTTGACTTTATTCTAGAGTTTTCTCCACTAAGAAAACAATTATTAATATGGTATAAGCAAAGGAAACTATGTATGCTTTTGAACAGCATAGAGTCAAATAGCTTTCATTATGGGCTAAGTAACGTCCTTGAGACTATTCATCAAGGCTTAGCTTAACAAACAGCAGCTCATTCTGGTTTCATGTCCTACTGGCCCCACATCCCTTCCAGAGAGTTCTGCTGACTGTAGGTGAAGAGAGGGCTGGAGAGAGAGCCAATTCTGCCTTTTACAAAAAAGTATTATGATGTTTAGCCAACTGTACAGGACAGTCTATAATGTAATAATGTACAGGATGGAAATGGAGCGTTGGGCGAGGGCCACATTTAAGGCTGACTGCACATAACGGAAGATGCAATGAGTATCTTGGTCCTTTTTTATTCCATTCAAGTGCTGCACTGGACCAACACAGCAAACATTGATTGCCTGGGATCCAACACAGCAAGCATCTGCTGACTTTTTGAGGACAACATGAAGCTTTTGTCTCTAGGATGTGGTTTGAGAGTTGTTGGCAAGGTGAAGTCTGAAGGCTGTGGGGAATCACAGCCTTTCCTTAGCCATAGGAGAGGGAAAATCTAAAAATCAGTGATGGCTATAATTTATTTAAGCATACCAAAGTACATCACACTCATTAGCCATATTTAAAATAGGAAAGAAGGAGCAGAACTGGAGGTTTTTTTGATGGCAGTCCAATTTATATACATCATCATCATCATCATCTCTGTTAATTATTGCATGTTCTCATTAGCATATGCTCTCAATGAAACTGAATGTAGGAGATGGAGTTCTATTTGTGTAGTGTGTGCCTGTATTTGAAAATTGGGATTCATATGTAAGGGAGGCTAGAAACAGCTCAAGAAATGCACTTAAGTAGCTCTTCCTGAAAAACAGTGGTATTATTTGGCAAGAAGAGATACTCTTCCTGTTCTGTCTGTGAATGCTAAAATAGGTAAACGTAAGGTCAGGCACCTATGTCAGACAAGAAAAGAAAGGAAGAAACAGACCAAGACATGCTCTAAAATACAAGCACTCTCTGAATCGTTCAGTGAATCTGGTAGATGATATTTATTTCTTTTTTGTAGTCCTTAAGGCGGAGGAAATTCCTTCCAGTGTGCTTTACAAAATGCTAACTGAACCATTAATGATTAAGAAATAAGTAATCCTGTGTACAGTTATCCTTCTTCTTATGAAGTCACTTCCTCTCTCACTGTAAATCTGCCATATTATTTTGATGGCAGTTTTGATAAATGAGATCACATACAAATTTTAGAGGTTAGTTTGAGGTGAATGAAGGAAAATGCTGTCACAAAATCTAAGATCTTCAGGTAGACCTGTGACAACCTGGAACTTGAGATCATTTACTGCTAGAAGTCTTTACAGTTTAAAGGCACAATTCACATGAGCCTCAAATAAAGCCATAAAAGATGCTGCCTAGTGTGACTTTTTTTTCCCACTCATTGTGATGTACACTTTTAAAATGTTTGTTTTTCATCTATTATTTAATAATCTAGTACAATCTTTACTACTGTTCAGGGAAATGTTGTTAGACAAATAGGTTTTTGTTGTCTTTTTATCTTTCCCTTTTTTTGTGAAAGCAAATGGAGTCTCTTCATGCCATTAACCAAAGTGACTTGTAAACAAAGAGGCAATTTAACAGCATCCCCACAGCATTACATTCCTATTTAACCCCATGAAGACTGTGCAGTGTGAAAACTCAAATGATCAGAGAGTTGTTCCTTTGCTAGGATTCTAGTAAATAATTTGGTATTTTTGCAGATGCGTAATTGCACTTTTTTGCAACTACATTGTTCAAGAAAATAATCCCAAAGGCAAGAAGCTCTTACAACAGCCTTTCTATTCATTCAGCCTGCACCTCTGATTAATTTCTCCGCTTAACATAACATTCATTTAGTGGAAGTGAATGATGAGCATTGTCAGAACTGCACTGTAAACCAGAGCATTTCCAGGAAAGGAAGCTGTAACATCAAAGGAATTTGAGGAGTGGAATGGCTGCTCTGTAGAGCATCAGGGCTATTTGCATTGCCTGTATTTGTTACAACATATACATTTATTTTCTATTAAATTGCCTACTGCAGTATTTACTACTCTCACAGTTTGATGTGTGAGTTATCTATCCATCATCCCCTCCCCCATGCCCCAAACATATCACAGGATTTTGTTACAAGTAAAATAAAAGTGCTACATAATTCAGTCTGCTTTCTTTCAAAGTGCTCAATATATGCAGAAAAATTAAATTTGGGAGAGAGGTAGGAAGGAAACAAGGGTTTGAGCTAGCCCTGAGGTCATCCTAGTTCTTCTCTGCTTGCTTGGGTAAAGTTACTATAATTACTCTTTTTCTAGAATAAGCATATTTTTGCCCTTTTCAGCAAAGACACTTATGTTTTAATAGTTACTGCTATTTTCAGCCTTGTGTATGCCAGAAGCTATAGTTGGTCATGCCAGTGTTCATTAAAAAGTCACATGCACAAACTTTATTCTTATCATTTGTTTACACTTCATGTGATAGTCACAACATTTTAAATTAAATACAGGACTTAAAGCAGAATTGACACCATCGAATGTTATTTTTACCTACTAATAAGCAGAATAACAACTAATGCTCTAAACTGAGACAGTACTTTAAAGCAAACATAAATGCTACTGCTACCTGTGTAGTAGTGTTCTGCTGATGAAGATGTTACTTTTTCCTTTCTCTTTTTTCTTTTGTGGAGCACACTATTTTATGAACTCAGATTGCTGTATTTTTATTCTGGTAACACATATTTTCATAGAATCATAGCATATGCTGAGTTGAAAGGGACTCCACAGGATCATTGGGTCCAACTCCTGGCCCTGTGCAGGACTCTACAAAAATCACACCAAGTGCCTGAGAGTGTTGTCCAAGTGCTTCTTGAACTCTGTCAGGCTTTGTGCTGTGACCACTTCCCTGGGGAGCCTGTTCCAGTGTCCGACCACCCTCTGGGTGAAAACCTTTTCCTGATATCCAATCTGAACCGCCCCTGACACAGTTTCATGCCATTTCCTGGAATCCTGTCACTGGTAATGAGAGTGAGGAGATCAGTACCTGCCCCTCTGCTTCCCCTCATGAGGAAGTTGTAACTACAATGAGGTCTCCCCTTGGTCTCCACTTCTCCAGGCTGAACAGATTAAGTGACCTCAGCCACTCCTCATAAAGCTTCTCCTCCAGACCCTTCACCAACCTTGTGTCCCCTCTTTGGACACTCTCTAATAGAAAGCACTTCGAGAATAAAGAACTGTCATATCCATTTCTTCAATGAGTTGACTAACTAGCAACAGGAATGTATAGTTTACCAACAGGAAAAAGCTTCCATACATAATACTCCTTATAGTCCACTCATTTATTTACTATTTCTAAATACAGCATGGTCTTCCTCTACTGTTCACTAGCTAGTTTTTAGTCCATCCATCTTTCTTTCCTTTAAATGGCAAAAAGCTCTACCATCTCCACCTCTGTCCACAGATTGAAGGACAAACCTGGCAATTGTGTGATTTTCCCATAAGCACCAGAAAAGGATAAAAGACTTGCTTTCAACAGAAGAAACAACAACTTCAACTGCTGCCATCAAAGCAAGCAGACCAGTTACCTATCTTAAAAACCAGCAGGCTTCAATGTAAATCACTAATGCAAGAATTGTCACCAGCCCCCAGGAGCCTTGACAGCCAGAACATTCCTGCTGTTTTAATGAGAAGGAGTGAAATGCTCCACTTCACCATACAAACCATTTTCCTGCCCAGTTAAATACACTACAGCTATTAGAAGGAGAAGAAATAAGACTTACTCAATAAAGTAGACTTCCCCCTTTTCTGTATAAGCCATTTCCCAGTTATCAGGCAGTGGGCCCAAGTCATCATTCTCTTCAGGTTTGGTCTGCTTTGTTACATCCATATCCTCCTTTGCTTCTTCAGGCTGAGTATATCCTGGTGCAGGACAAGGTTGAGGAGAAGATGCCTCACCTGAGACAGCTGTACTCTTCTCTTCATGTTCACTTGATTCTACAAGAGAAGAAAAATTATGACTTTGGATATCCAAAGTAATGGCGAAGAATTTACTGGGTGCAAGACTCTGTGAACTGCAAGTTTTGAAAGAAAGAGAAAAATTCCATTGGGTTTACACACAGGGGTCCCTCTGATGATGCATTTTATCTGGAACACAATAAAAGAAAATAAAGCAATAAAACCAAACTGAAACAAGAAACTAATAAAGAGTTCTGGCTCATTCTGTCCCAGGAGTCCTTCCAGACTAGCAGTAAGCACCGAGCAGAAGGTAGCTTCATATCCAGCAGCGTTACTATCTTATGTCTTAACTTTTCAAATAGACAGATATAAAACAAGTACCTGCTGTTTTACTACAAGTTAAAAAAAGCACATGGACTAATTCCTTTATCTATATCCACAACTTATAGCATTATACTAACCATATAGAAAGTGGTTGTGATTTCATTGCTGATATAATCTGTGGGAACCTTAGTTTCCCACAGCCAATGCCCAACGCTTCAGCATGTCAACAATGCAGTCCACAATAAAGTTCAAGCAGATGACAATTTATTAAATGAACTAGCAGTGTATCCAGAGCAAAGAACTATGCAAACACCTGCGTGAAACACGTAGGAGGTGGAGGACAACTTGGCTGAAATGTTCTAATTAGTGATGCTTACAACAGCAAGAAAGAAGAGCAACAAAAAATTAACAAAAACAGTTTTAAAAAGCCCAGACTTTAATAAACCCACAGACTCAATAAATTTGATGTTATGGATAGCAATGGTAAGAGATAAAAAGTTTAGGAGAACTGATAATGATTAAATAAACAAAAGTAAGAGTGCAAATAAAAATTGTTCTAATGAAAAATAAAAATAGTAAGTATAATCAGAGATAATTTTGATTCGGGCATGACTTTTCAGTGGTGGTCTACTTGAGAAAGAATAGTGCAAAAGGTGAAAACCAGATTAAATTGCTAAGGCTGAACACAGAAAAACAACATGAGCATCTAACAGTAAAAAAGAACAGTAAGTCTATAAAGTGGGATACAGTCAGGGACAATAGAGGTAATATTAACACTTTCTGTAAGCATAATAATAATAATATTATAATAATAGCAAAAGCAGACGCATTTTTCAATGTGGGAAGGAAGGAAAGCTAATAGTTTATGATGCATAAAACCCCCAAGGCAATTAGTGCTCTTTTTGCCTCAGTCACTACTGTGAAAAAATCACCTGTGATTAAATGACTAACGTAATTAACGTCAGCAACAGGGCTAAAGAACACGGAGTAGAGTGGGCAGAGAACAGGTCAGGTAAACTTCGATGAAACAGCCATCCGCAATTGGCAGAGCTGGGTGAAATGAAACCCAGGGTACAGAGAGAACCATGGAGGCAGACTCATGGCTAAAATAAATTTTTGAGACTTCATGGGGAAAAGAGACAGAAAGGACAGACCCAGTCCTTATTTCTGCAAAGTATCTATGATTTAGGTTTTTAGGTAGTTTTATATGCTTACTTTCTGAGTACCTAAGTTCCCTCTGAAATAATTTACTCAATTAGGCCATTGTGTCTTTTTGTAAAAAAGGAGGAGGAAGACACATGAAACTCTAACTTCACATCTTTCTCTTTCAAATTCCCAGAAGGGTTGTAACGAGCAATCAAATCACCTACATGCAAACTCTTCAGTGCTCATAAATATTTGTCAAGACTTTTCAGAAAGAAATTGTGTTAAACTAATCTTTTTTCTTTTCATGACAGAGTAACAGGTGCTGCTTCTTGGACAGAAATGGTAGATATAGCTTTCATGATCTTAAAAAAAGATTTTGACACTGACACATATAACCTTTCACAATAGCATGAAAAAAACCAAAGAGATCCAGTCTTGAAATGGGTGATGATCTATAGCTCTACATCCACATTTAGCTTGTGCTGCTAAATCGTAACTCAAACTATGTGGTATTACAATAATTTTTTGCTGTTTGGGAACATGAATCTGTCTGTGGGAAGAAATGAATTTGCAAGAGACACAAATGCAATTTTTGCTTAATTCTATTCCACAACAGAGCAGCAGGATTCCAGAGAGCTGATGTCTCCTTCTCCTTATCTCTCACTCCTTGACTCACCTTGGCTTTCCAAAATATGGGGCACCTACCTGGTGCAAAATTCCATAATCACTGCAAAAATACAGGATAGGGAGTAAATGCCTAGGCAGAATTCCTAGTGAAAATATAAGTGAAGTATGGGGATGTGTGAGGGATTGATCTTCAATCAATAATTATACTATTGCAAAGGAAAAACAAGCATCATAATAGCCAGGAACAGCAAACATGCAATACAGGCCCTTCCACCTTTAGCTACAGGAAAGTTTAATCAAGAGTCCCCCTGCCCAGTTTCAAAAATTTCATGACAAGAAAGATGGGAAACAGTTCAGATGACAGAGAAGAAAAGAAAGAAAACAAAAACCAACCAATAAGATATTGGAAGCATGGTAAGATTGAAAACCAGGTGGATTTAGTCTTGAGAAGAAAAGATTGATGGGTAGTGAATGCATTTTCAAACATATAAAAGTTTTATGCAAATCAGACACAATACATGATCTCCACTTCCCCTGAGAATAGGGCAATGTAATTGCTGATAAATTTTTTGGGTGTTTTGTTCTTATCTTTACAAAGCAAAGGTAAGTCCTCATCTGTTTGAAGCATCACGAACAGATCTGTGAGTTATATTCCTGTGGCTGCCTGCAGTCTTGACCACATTTCTGCTGCAGGAAGGGAGATGTACAGATTAAAGTGAATACAAGATATAAGACCCTGTGGTAGATAAGACCACAGTAGAACAAATACATTTGGAGCACAGGTGCATCACACACAATGACTATTGATCAGCCAATTGCTCTGACAGAACCACAGATGTGGTGATGCTGTGGTGTCTTGGGATTTTACCATGATATCTTTAATATGTGTTCTTCCTCAAGAGCTTATTTTCAACTCGTCTGAAAAGGTTAGATTCTTGATTTTCTTTCAATAACTATATAAACAAATCCTAGCCCTCATGATGACAGAAAAAAAAAAAAAGAAGTGAAAGTTAAGCCTTGAGGATTATAAATAATATTCTGAGCATTTCTAAGACCAGAGATTGCTATCAAAATACAGCAGGGGAAAAAAAGGAAACATTTGCTTATTTAACAACTTAAAATATAATTATTTTAAAGACGCTCTCATGAATAATTAATTACTGGGATCATTATCTTTTAATAACTTACTTTGATAATGGAGAAGGCATCACGATGACTAAATCCCAAGCAATTAAGGTGGAATTGCCTAATGCCATTTAATAACTGTAAGCTTTACACAGTGGACATTCTAGTCACACTTCTCTGGAATACAGCCCTGTGGTGTTTTCTTATCTTCTGTTACATGTATCTATCATACTCCAGGAAAGGTAGGTATTCATCTTAATGTTTTCCTTTCTGCTAATATACATTCATATATAATGTCTGATTTGATAAAAGAAACAAACAGCCGAGTTTTGGTTAAAAACTAGCATCGTCTTTAATGTACAAAAAAAGTATGAAATACTACAGTAATGCACTGTAAACACAAAGATTTACCTTCGGACAATATATACTATAAAAAAGATCCTAAAATTGTACCATAATATAAGTCCAGAAGTGTTTTTGTCACTATAAAAAAAACAATCAATGGATTTTATGTCAAGTGGAATAGCCTACTGGAGCTTCTGTCTCACTACAAAAGAGATTACATGGTCCAGTTTTCAAAATCAGATTAGCACCGTTTCTCAAGAGTGAGTGTCCTGGGAAGTGACGGAATAGACATCAGTAAAGCACAAGCAAGCTATTGTATGTATGGAATACAAAGCCCTTTGAGAACAAGATAATGTGTATGTTAAAAATAAGCATTTATCATTACATACCACAATTTCATCTCTGTAGTACTCAGCTCCAAATACCAGCACTTATAACATTACTGGTTGATATGACATATTTTCTATGCACTTCATAGACAATATGGTGATCATTTTAAAAAAATAACTGGTAGTTACGTTGTGATAGTCTCAGCATTTGAGCCTTCATCAATGATGCCTTCGCGTGCGCTTTAAATCGTTTCTATTATTTACAGTCTAATACTTGAAATTGCCATATAAACATGTAAGAGGACCTTGTCTCTTTATTCCTTTATTTTAATGCTGCGGATTATTCATGAAGTGAAGTTTGAAAACTATTTTCTTCTTCCGGAAGGACAAACTCAGATGACCTAAGTAATATCAGCAGAGAAAAAAAATAAAGGAAATACTATTAAATAGTAACTTATGTGGTAGTTTGGGCAGGTTTTGAATAAAAATATTTTAGCTCTTATTGTATCAAATTACTAATGTGTTAAATTCTGCACAGGAAAGAGTCCACCCATTTTAAATAAATGTTGGATACAAGAGTAGTTTAATTCATGTTTGCCAATATATGTGCATGTATTTTCTTGTGAGGACACCACTGCAATCTTGGAGCTGCTCCCATTCCCACAGAGCTGTAGCCATACTCCTGAGAGTGTGGTGCTTTGCAAGGAGACAATGCTCCCACTGACTTCTGACAGGGAGAACTAAGAACTGACATGGGGAAGGAAGACAGGAGTCATGGAGACAGAGTGAGCACAGGGTATTCTGTGGGTCACAGGTGGTGACCTACCTGTGATAAACTGAGTTTAAAGAACACATCTAGAACAGAAAAATCAATCACTGGATACCAGCTTTTGTACGTTTTAAAATCTCATGGCTCTTGGAATCCGTGTATGTTGTTTTTGTGCCTCTGGCTGTCTTTGCTGTGTAATAATAAAAGAATAAACTCAACCTGTTGCTTGGGACTAGTGCACCTTGCATGGTGATTGATGGCACTGGGGCTCTGGTCTTCTGTTTCCTTATCCTCCTAAGGTCTGGAATGATAATTTTGAAACTTTATGTCATACCTTGCCCCTCAATTAATTTGAACCCGACAGAACTTTATTCTCTGGGTGCAACTTATCATTGCTCAAGTAATGTCAGAATGACGCACACACATAAGCATGCCTTCAAGGTTAGAGTGACTCCTCTGGAGTTTACATGATAAATACTTCATCAGTCAGAAGCGGGAAGCAAATGTGACATGACCAACATGGTGTCAAAGCATGATGCTGGTTGTGAAGGAGACTGACTTAACTTTCTGTAGACACAGCAACAGCAGTAAAAACTGAATGTCTGACGAGTTGCAGGTTGCAATTTGACCAAGACTCTTTTTACCTCTTTTGTTAAAGCATCAGTTTTGCAGAAATCATTCATTTGAACACTGTCCATCAGGAAAGGCTTCTCAGGTGCAAGATGTCTCACCCAGTAATGTGGGCAATTACACTAAGTGAAAGAAATCCAGTGCTAACTCTAGACTTGGCCATCTGAACAGCTGATCTATAGACTATGTCTCTCACATTTGCTTCCTGACAAATAGTGAGATTCTTGATTTACATTTAACCATCTAGGCTCCTCTGTATCTGTAGGCTGAATTAACCATTCCAAATTGTAGAGGTGATCCCCTAAAATGGGTATTTAAACCAGCTATGCTCTCTTACTCTGGAATTGCCTCTTCCTCCTTACTTTATGTCAGTAGAGCAGAGACAAATAGCTGAAACAAAAAGGCATTTAGGCATACAACCTACTAAAGCTGGATGAGATAAATCCCGTCTCCCAAATGACACTACTTTGTCCTGAGAGAATATGACCCAGGATGAAGGACTAAGAGTGCTCCATTCTAAATGGGCAAAAGCCCCATTCTGAAGCACTGAGAAAGATTCTGGGCCGTGGACATGTGACAAAAATTAGAAAGATTAAAAATATTTGGCAGGACAAATTACCAGCAAGACAATTATGGCCAGTTTGCCCATATACCACTGTCTGAGGGAAATCTGATGGACATGAAGCAAGGCATGTGGAAGGTAACAATGAAAAATTGATAAAGCTCAACAGATGCGCAGATTATGTTAACAGACGCTGAAAAGTTGTCTGAAAATTCAGACCAAAAGCAGAAAGATCTCTGTAGCCACAGATGTAACTTAATTGCTCTGATAAAGATGGGTTTCTTCAGAATCATCTTCGATCTGTTACTATTTCAACTTAGTAGTCCTAGGTATTACAGTGGTCCTTTGACTTGACAGACTCAGATATACAGTTCATAAGCCATTAAGTTGCTGAGCATCTTTAAAAATGTGTCAATGTTTCAGATGTCCCAAGAGTCCTATAGTTAATAAAAGCCTCCTGTTAGAAGTGAAGTATTTAAAATAGAATACACTTTCTAAAAGAACTGGAAATAACAAATACCCTGCCTTTGCTGTTTCTGTATAAAAAAACCAGATTGTTCCCTCCACCAAGAGTTTAAAAACAAATAAATTAATTAAAATATTCTGGTTTTCCTGATTGTTCAAAGACACAAACTACAAATGCACTCACATTTTAGAGGTAAGTAAGCCTCTGTCAGCTCACAGAGAAAATGACTGCAGTAACAGGGTCTGTGGGAGCCACACTGCCCAACAAAGGCAACACAGCATGTATGTACAGAGCTGCTTTGCTACAATCCCCGAAGTCCTCAATCAGTGTATCTGAACAACAAAACCCTGCTTATGAAACCATGAAAGCCAACACAGGCACTGCTTGTTCTGCTGGCCACACCGACAGGAATTACTCTGGGGGGGCGAGGAAGGGGAGGAGGAGGGGCTGTCTTACACCCATGCTCATGTACTTAATTTGGTAACAGCACAGAAGTGCCTGCTTCTTGGGTGCTGCCTAGTCATCACTCACATAGATTTTGCCTGGGAGAAGCAAATTATAGGTGCAGAATGCAAGGAAAAAAGCAGGTCCAACAGTGCCTTGATCCAGCTGGAGCTGAAACGCATTGTCCTGGAAATTGCTCCTCAGCAATGGTGTGTTGTGTGGCACATTTTCAATAACTACAGAGAATGATCTTTCTAATGATTTCTACAATACACATCAGAGACCAAATCCTGCCTTTTCTTCTTTCACTGTGGAAGTATCCTGGCAACAGAGGCAGTACTGATGTTTTATGTAAGGATCTCTGGGCTTCATCCTTTCCTGCTTAGATATGTAGGAAACACATTAAGCGCCAGAGCAATGCCAACAGATGCAATGTCATGTGGAAGGGATGAGCAAGGCTCTTACAGCATGTGATGGCAGTGGCCAGGGAGCAATACTGAAGCCCTTTGGAGAGCTGAGGGGGAAAACCAGACCCACTCACCCCACCGCTCCCTGACACCCTCCTGCTAGATGGGGATGGGTTCTGTGCAGGGATTTTCCCTTCTGTGTAATGTTAGGCAACAGCTACACAAACATATGTGGTAAATACATCCTTGATGAGAAGATATTAAATTTTATATACTTTGTAAGGCAGTAGGAGGAAAAAAGGTATATGTAGACTCTGCACATGAAAATCCTTTCACAGTGCTTAGAAGATTAGGTAATGGATATTTTGTTTCACAGTAACCTAGGCATTTAGAGAACTTGCAGTATTTAATTTTATCTTCTCACCCATATGATTTTCACTACAGACTTTTACTTCAATAATCTGTTTCTAAATTTCTAAGTTTACCTAAAAGGATTCAGAAATAACAGAGTTATTTCTCAGAGAGATATAAAAGTCTGAATTCTTTAATCTTCTACTTGAACAACAAAAAATATTTTCTTAAATGTTATTTCAGAATAAATCTTATTAAGTACTGTAAAACACTGCCTTGCTGAAATGTTGAGAGGAAAGTTGATTACCTGCTTCAGAGGAGGCTGGAGTGTTCTCACTTGGGATACCATTCAGTACAGAATGCCTTTTTTTTAGGAATCACTATGATCCAAGGGGTAAAAGAACAGCTATCTTTTAGGACTACACATCTGAAACCCTTATCATCTTTATGCAGGCTCTGAAACACTGCTGAAAAGGGTCCTCCTGGTAGTATTGCCAGGTAAGTTTCACTGGAACTGCCACAGATTTGTTAATGTGATGACTTTACTATTCCACAATATTACTAAGATTTCATAACAATTTACAAAAGTTCATAACGTGGTGAACAATCTTGTGAGTAATCACCATTTGAGAACAAGAAGATCTGAAACAGAAACTTCGTTCATTTGACCAAATTACAGTTCTCCAGACTCCCTCTATAGTCAACAGAGAGAAACAGGCACTTGATTGATTTCCTAACCTAGAAGTCTAAACCACAAAATCTAATCACACAAACCACCTTCAAAGAGTAGGTATTTTTCTCTTTGGTCTATAAAGAGGGTTCAAAGGGACTAGTTAAGAGACAGAAATCTTTACAGTATCTGAGGTAAGCGAGATGACTCCCCAAAATAGAGATTAAGAAATTTGGTTTAGACTTCAGAGAGATCCTGTTATTCAGAATTCCTGGCTTTCACTCTTGCAAGAACATCCTTACCTGAACATGCATATTCTCACTGTAGAAGGAGATAACTGAGGACTCTGTGAATAACAGAAAGGCACTGCAAAGTAAGAAGGAAGAACAGACCTGGTGTTACTGTCACGTCATTTCCATTGACCACAGGTCTTTCTTCCTCTTCCTCCTCTGGTGGTTCAATGCCTGTCTTCTCCATATTGCTCACTGACTTATTCCTTTTACGTTTGCCTTCAGCCCCGGGAGTGGCACCTGGGAGGATCTGGTCTGTCACATTTAACAACAGCGGAGCTGGTTCTGCTGGAGGCTTCGGAGTTCCGTAATAGTTGTCTGGAAAGCAAAGAAAAGGAATAACACATCTGCTGCTTCTGCTTCTTTTGTCTTAGATTAATGGATTGTGTGAGGTAGGATCTGGCTCATCAGCTAATATAAAGATTAGTACCGAATATTTTCTGTGAAATTGAATATTTACCTTTCATGAAATGGTAATTAATTTTCTTGGTGGTACCGCTAGTAATCAAATCATGCTCACAAGCATCTATCATAATAACACTTCCTTTAACAGGCTAAATTTACATTCCTCTCATCCAAATACCTAACAAATAGGTAGCACACCAGAGCTGTTCTCTTATTTCAAATCATTAGTTAGGACAAATTAGTTTTACAACATTTATGTCCAAAACAAGAGTTTCTGAAGGATCAAAATGATGATAAAAATATTCCCTATTCACTATGCTATGTCATTTTCACTCCGTCAAATTATTTCACCTGCCTAGAAAGTAAATAATCATTCAATGATTCAGAGATTTTCAGTTTTCAGCAATGTTTTAACTATCTCAGTTTTCATATTTGTCAAATTTTTGCTATTCATGAGCTCAAAATTTGTAATAGTTAATGCTAATATATTTTCAAAGGAAGTTGAAACCTTATGCTTTAGGGCTTAACATTATCTCAAAATACTAAGGAATTCTGAGAAGACTTAAGGTGGCTTGCAGATTACCCTCTACTTGTCTCTCATGAAATTTCTGGCAACTTCCTCTGAGTCAACTACTTTCTGTCAGAAGGAGCATGGTTTCATCTTATCTATCAATATCTGTATGTTTGCATTTCTAGCACATCTAACATTGTTTTCTTACTGATGCAGCAAATTTGTCATCAAAAATATGATTAAAAACAAAATAGTATTATAATTAAATAAAAATACTTTAAAAACCATGTGCTTTCTAGAAAAAACATAAATAGTAATATAAGACATAAAGATGAAAACCTGCTATTTATGCAGTTATCTTTTTTCATCTCTAAGTTGCTTTAAAGGGCAGTGAACATTACGCTTTACAAGTAGATTTATAGCAGTTATTACATGAAACTAAAAATACTGTCAATGTTTGAGAAACTTTTCCAAGGAAAAAAGCACTTGTGTAAGGATATTAAGTTTCTGAAAATATTTGTAGAGTGTATGACCATTTTTTAATTTCTTATCCTACAGTTTAGGGCTTCAGTACGATCAAATAGCAAGCAGCAACTGACAAAAATTATTTTAACCACATATAGGCACGACAAAAATAAATGCCTATGTTATACCTTTCACAGTAAACCATCATAAAATACATTTTGCAGGCAGAGTAAAAATTATTACTGGTACTTGTATTCCTGTGTGTTTTCAATAGCTTACAAGGTTCAGCCACATGACCATCTCAATACAGCTAAGTAATTCAGCAGCCTTGCAACTACTGAATACTCTGTGAATTTCTCACAGTGGTTTAGCAAAACAATATTCATAACAGATATTTCTGTAATTGTAATACACTAGAAAAATTTATTGTGTTACATGGCCCTCACATTTACTCTGGGCTTAGGGCCAGCTGAATGAAACTTTGAGTTGCTGAAGATTTTCTTTGGATTTTATGAAATGGCAGCAGGTTTAACCCTGAGCCCCAGAAGGGCAATGAGATGTGCCTCTGTGGGGCTGCCTGTGATGAGACTCCCCCAGTCTGCAGGAGCTCTCCCTGACTGCCGGACAAAGCAGGGGAGCAGGATTTGGACTCTAAGTGGAGAAAAGGAAATCTACATTGATCCACTCACAAAACTCTACCACCAAAATATGTCAAAATCAGATCTGTCGTAGTCAAACTTCTAAGCTCTGACAGGGCAGGGTGTTTTCAGAGTACCTGAAAACCAACAGCCTTGGAGGCAGTGCTCAGTTGGAAGTCTACTTTTCTATTGCTTTAGAAACATGTTACCTTTACTGGTGAGAGTCCATGTCTGAAATATTACATATTTTGAAAAAAGGACTCCTCAATTAAAAAAAACTCTGTGGTCTAAGCCATTTTACGAGTCTCAGTCAGTGCCACAGATGCCTTACACTTCTCAAAACTTGTGACATATTCACTGATTTCCACTGATTCCACAAATATCAGTGCATGTATCCCAGGGATATGGTACCAGTGTGACACAAACTGAAACTAAAAGTGCAGTATCTTGGCTTTTTCCCTTTGTTCTTAGTTTTGCCATGGTCATACAAAATCGAGTGCCGTAGTAATTAGCAGTAATGCTAATATCCTGAATAGTAGATGAGATGTTTTAAATGAAGGACACTCTCATTCTATTTTTAAATATTAAACACTTTTTCACTTTGACTGACTATATGTATTAGTGGGAGACTGAGATAAAATTCACTAAAAAAAAGATCTATGAATGTCACATACATAAAAATACACAAAAACCCCACAGCAACATATGTAGGATTAGGAGCCAAAGAGGATTTAACTCATTCAGTTCCAAACTGAAAATGCAATATAATTTACAACTTCTGTCTTCTAACATAACGTTATGTGCTTTATGATCCGGTAACCATTGAATTAAAAGTCAGTTTTGCATTATTAATTGCTACCTATATATAGATCTACCTATCCTTAATTCAAAAACATGCATAAAAAGTGCAAATATAAACAAGAAACGAGTCCACAGATACTCATACAATCAGTGCTTCATAAAAAATTATTAAAAGAATCCATACAGTTCCAGTGGAAGAATATATAGGATGAGAGACCCAGCCAGTACAACAAAGGAGCAATGCCCCATTACAAAAAAATTAGAATCAATATAAACTGTATCTTTTATCATGAAGGGATTTGCAGTGTCTTGAAATTCCTTACTTAAGACTTAGAACATTAGAGCTGACGGGAGACTCACTCATAAAACCTTAACAAATGTCATACTTAGGCATAACGTAGAGACTAAACCTTTAAACACCATAACTTTTGTTACCATGATGTTTGGAAAATCTCTGATAAAAACAGCTCTTTTTCACCTTGTCTGAGCAAGGCCAGGGCTGGTTCAAGAGGCTACTGTTGAAACATTAATCATATGGGACTGAAATTCCCATTCCTGTAGGTGCAAAAGGCACATCAAATAAATAATTTCAGTTGTGATTAATTTAAAAAAAATTAATAAAAAAAGGTAAAAAAAGAAAGCCTACTAAAAGCAAACATGAATTCCATGCTCATTAGCAATCAAAAATACCAGCAGTTAGAAGTTTTTTAAAAAATGAATGGCGCACAAACCAGACAACACCTTTATAGCACTGGACAAAACCACATAGTACCCTTTCTTTGGTGTACTGCCTGCTGTTCTGGTACTTGCCTCTCAAAAATTACGTGGGGGAACTAAAGAAGGGCAATTAAAGCTTGGAACTGCTTAAATTGATTTGGAGTTTTCAGCTTGGAAATGGGACAACTGAAGGGGGATATGGCAGATATGTATAAAAACAGGAGAACCCTGGGAAAGTGCCTAGAAAATCAGGGAATGGATGCTTAGCTTCTCACTACATGAGAACAAGAGGATGCCCAATGAAATTAGCAGGTTTAAACAAGCAAAAGAAGTGCTAGGTTTTTTTCACACAGCATAAGAGAAGAGTGGCATTCACCATCAGATAATGCCAATATCATAAATACAGTCAAAAAGCAATTATACAATGTCATAGAAACAAAAAAAACTATGAAAGCCTATTAAACGTAAAGGCACAAATTCCGAATCAAGAATTCCATATGATCAGATTGGTGGAGTGCAGAATGTAACTCTGCATGCCTTCCCTGTTCTTGTATTTTATGCCTTAGTATCTACTGAGGGGCAGTAATAGAGGCAGAGTATGGGGCTAGAGTTTCCCTTGATTTGACTAAGTGCAGCCACTCTGTTACTCAGGGGCCTCCTTGTTGCAATTGAAAAAAAATGTCTGTATACTCATCTGCCACCCCAGCACAGAGTCAAGAGGTCGATTTAATCCAGCAGAGCTTTTGCTAAGTTCTTTGCGCTGGACCTGAATCAAAGCCTTCATGCAGACAGGCAGTGCAGAAAAAACACTGCTTAATCCATGTGGCTGCTGTTCCTGATTGCCTCCCACCTGGATCTGAGTGCAGCTGAACACTGAAGATGATCTACTCCAACCTACTGGACTTTGCTGCCAAATTGGGTTGGAAGCCATGGCACAGATACAATTACCAAGAATCCCTTGCCACCCCTAAGCTGCATGAAAAGGTCTACCTGATCGTGCAAGGAGGAAGTCACACAATTACTGGGGAGGTTAGTTCTGATGACAGAGACCGGATCAGGAAGTCAGAAACTTACAAGATCCAGAAAAAAAGGGAAAATAAGGAGCACCAAACAGCATTTTTTTCTTTCCTGAACCTAATGTCACCTATGTCATGCAGTAGCAAGACTTTTATTTTATTGATAAAGTGTTTGATGGTAAAGCAATACCCTAACTTGCTTTGTGGCAGAAAAAAAGACAAAGTATTTGGGTGCTAGCAAAGAAGCAGAAAAATCATCATACCGAAATGTCAGACCTACTGACAGTCACTATAGTGATGTTCTTGGCATGCAGTGATCCCAGTTACTGGGCACAGTTATAAATGTGCCTCCCATGATGTGCTCTACTTTGTGCTCCATTGCAGGGACTGTGACCTACATGCATTTCCCCCTGCCTGGCTTTCCTAGTCCCTGTCCCCTTCTGTGGGGAAAGAGCCAAAATGCAGCACAGAGTGGACACCTCCACCTGCCATCCTTCTGGACAGAGAAGGGAGAGCAAGAGCTTTGTGCCAGGTCTGCACCCCAGGCTGTGGAGGAGGACATGCACCTTTAGCTCCTGGGACCAGCCAGCCTGACCCATCAGGCCGTGGAAGAAAGGCGTTATTGCTGATGGTGTCCTTCTCTCCTGAAGCTTCCTGATCTCATCTAAGACATGAAAAACTCTAGTTTAAAAATGTGTTATGGAAAGTTAAAAGTGGTGCTGAGGAATTAGGAAATTATAGTAAGAATAAACAATCAGACAGAAAATGAGAGCCAAAAGCTTTTAGTGTGAATATTTCCAACTATGGTGTTACCCACATTCTGAGCCCAGAACAGATAAACATTCCTTTTCATGCTTATTTTTAGAGTGGGATGAAACAATACCCAGCTACAAATACAAACCTGTTTCTGCTTATTCAACACTCTCATTTAGATTGATCTGTCTTTACTGTTTATACAACTTTGAATTGCTGAAGTATCAGTCAAAATTGTGAGTCAGCCACAACTCTAGGAAATGAAAGATAAACCTTATTTTTCAGTTATGAGAACAATAACTGCAAATGTTGTCACGAATGTTAAAGCTCTTCATATTTGCTTTTGTGATCACTCATTATTGATAATAAATTAAGGGGGAAGTACCCTGAAGTCTAGCTGTTGTCTAGATTTGAGTTATATTTCATATTTTAACAGTTCACAAACATATTGAAAATTAATGGATTGCAATCGTATACAGAGTTTTAGGTAGGCAGAAACTTGCTTAATTTTAAATTTAAATAATACTGTGGACAAATGTGAGTATTTTATTATTTGATTAAAAGAAATTGGGTGCATTTGCTTATTACTAGAAGCCTATTGCATACAAGAAGAAGCATCTGTTCATAATCTATGTTGGTTTATAATCATTGTCCAGACGAAGATCGGTGACAAGTGATGCCCCTCAGGGGTCCATACTGGGACCAGTACTGTTTAATATCTTCATCAGATGACACCAAGCTACGTGGTTCAGCTGACACGTCTGAGGGAATAGATGACATCCAGAGGGACATGGACAAGCTCAAGAAGTGGGCCCATGGGAATCTCATGAGGTTCAACAAGGCCAAGTGCAAGGTACTGCACCTGGATCAGGGCAAACCGCTGGTATCTACACAGGCTGGGAGATGAACAGGTCGAGAGCAGCCCTGCGGAGAAGGACTCGGGGCTGCTGGTGGATAAAAGCTGGACATGACCTGGCAATGTGCACTCGCAGCCCAGAAAGCCAATCGTGTCCTGGGCTGCATCCAAATCAGTGTGGCCAGCAGGTCGAGGGAGGTGATTCTGCCCCTCTGCTCCACTTTGGTGAGACCCCACCTGGACTGCTGTGGCCAGGTCTGGGGTCCTAGGCACAAGAAAATATAGACCTATTGTAGCAAGTCCATCAAAAATGATGAACCACTCCTATGAGGACAGGCTGAGGGAATTGGGCTTTTTCAGCCTTGAGAAGAGAAGGCTCCAGGAAGACCTTACTGTGGCCTTTCAGTAAGTGGACTTATAAGAAGGATGACTTTTTGGGAAGACCTGTTGCAATAGGACAAGGAGTTTTAAACTGAAAGATGGTAGATTCAGACAAGAATAAGGGTGACATTTTTTACGATGAGGGTCGTGAAACACTGGAACAGGTTTTCCAGAGAGGTAATGGATGTCCCATCCCTGGAAACATTCAAGGTCAGTGTGGACAAGGCTCTGAGGAATCTGATTTAACTGAAGGTGTCCCTGCTCTTTGCAGGGGGTTGGACTAAATGACCATTAAAGGTCCCTTCCAAATCAAACTATTCTATGATTCTAGGAAAATCAATGGGCTTTTCATAACAAGGTATTTATTTTTTACCTTAGCCTGCTTTGAAGCATACAAACTAACTGTTATGGTCTATATTCACCCTACCTAGCTTTAAGCATTTAACTGATGCTAACCAAAGTTATATAATTATTTAGTATTAAGTAAAGCAATCATCTTCCAAGAATTGTCTAAAAAAAATATCTCCATCTATAGTGATCCACAGCCTGCAAGCCCTGGGACATCAGGCTCAAGTTTGCTGCAGTCTGGAGTCCTCACCTTGTGCATTCTTTGGATGCAAGTTTAAGTATAGGTTTCTGGCAACCTCCAGAAGACAGTAAGAAAGCAAGTCTATGGTTTTGGTACTGTTTAGGGAATGCCCAACACACTGGCAGTATAACCAGCAGGATAAGACCATATGTGGTTCATTCAAACTTTGTGTTCAATTTTCATGATCAACATATCCCAGGTGAATGGATTGGAGACATCTTCTATGAAGGATTTGCTATTAAAATCATGGAATCATTAAGATTGGAAAAGACCTCTAAGATCATCAAATCCACCTGTTAACCCAGCACTGCCATGCTCACCACTAAACCATGTCCCTAAGTGCCACAACTACAAGTTTTTTGAATACTTCCAGGGATGGTGATTCCACAACTTTCTTGAGCGTCATGTTCTACTGTGTGCAACAGATGTCAAAGACAGGAAAGAATTCTTAAATGCAGGGTCTGTGGACCTCCACAAGCCAACCAGGTAGTGTCACTAGGTTTTCACTTCACTGTACTCACACATCACTTTGCCGTGGATTTATGTCCAATTAATTGCCATCTTATGAAATCACTTTATTGTAACATTTCTGATCACCTGTATGGGTAATTGGAGCATCTTTTGTATGTCCTGAAACACGTTCTGCAGTACAAATAGCACAAATATAGTACATTTAAAAACCGAAAAATTAATTTTTCAATACACTTTCAACCATATTATAAAATTCCTAAAGAGGAAAACAGTACATAGACTCTGTTAAAATATAATTAGTGATGTATTTTAACAAAATTCAAGACAATTACAACCTCCTTAAGGAAGTCTAGAAAACTTCTTTTCACCCACTCACCCTGAGTAATTTATTTTGACGGGTGACTATACTATAATTAGGGCTTCTTTAATCATTGCTGGAAGGTTGGGTGAGTAGATTTTGTTCTTGGGTTCATACATTTTCATGATGGTTTTGCAAAGCTGCATGATGGATTACAGTTGCAGAACTCCTAGTGTGACGCCAAAGAGAGTGGAATTAAAATATGAAGCCTTCTGAAGCCTTTAGATTTTAGATTTACATTGATATCATTTTCACTATGAACTTGTGTCATTAAGACGGCAATGAAGCCTGTAAAGGTATTAGTTCAGATCTCTCAGAATTTAAAGAAAAAAGTTATTAAATATAGATTTTAATTTATGTTTTTCAACAACAGCTCTTAATTTTTATTGCATTCTCTGAAATTTTCACAAGCACTTTTATTATGATCTTTGTGGCTACTTTTAGTTTCTCTTTCTGGCTGCTTTTAGTTTCTTTCAGCCAAAGACTAAAGGTCCCAGAGATATCTTTCCTCTTCTTTTTCTAACTAAGTCCTTGAATTCAGATTCATTAGTTCTCTGAGCCTTGCTGTTACATCAATGTCTGAATTAAAAATACAAATTAAAATTTATTTACTTTGGGAGCGCTGTCTGAATGAATTACACATGATACACAGAACTAATTCTGTACTTGTTGGATATAGAGAACCCTAGGGCTACTTGTTAAAAAGTCTGTGTTTCTCCCTCCCTTGTTATTTTCTATCTATATTTGCCTTTAGTTATAACTAAAGCTACTCAAAAGAAATACTTTCTGGACATCTCAGGGTTCTTGTAGAACGGAGGGGTCAGAGTTATTGCCTATGCATTCCCAACAGACACTTGAGCATTTTCTGGCAGGGGCTGTCCAGCTGTTTCCCAGAGGCAGGGAGGTTTTCGGTGCCTTGTGTTGCTCCTGCTCTTCCCCAGGCAGAATTCTCATTTGGGTTGGTCTCTGCAGCTTCTGCTAACAGACATTAGGCAGATATGCTAACTTCTGTGTCAAGTAATGACATTTTAATAACTGGCTTCAGGATTGTCTATTCATCTACATTAAAATTAACTCACTAATTATAGCTGTGGATTTTTGCCCAAGAGTGTTCTGGCCCCCAATGAATGCAACAGTGGAGGAAGTTTCTAAATTCACAAATACCGAGATGGAGACAGACAGGCTGTCAAATCCTCCAGCATGACAGACCTGCTGATCTCTTCCTATTGGATGCCAACTCTGCCCAATAAGAATATCTCTTTTACACCCAGACTGGGAAGGACTGTATAAGTAAGGATACATGAGTTTGATTTTATTTCTTAGTTGGTATTTTTCAGTATAAATATCAGTGGCAAATGAACTTTTTTAATGTTAAGGTGCTGATAGAGTATATCAGATATGCATAGAGGATGGCCTAAAACACTTCTGATTTTTAGAAATTTTGAATACCCCAAAATTAAGGCATACATAAATTAATTCTCATTTTAAAAAATACATTTTTCTCAGCGATTTCACTTCATGCTTTAGTGTATTTCATAGATTTTAGACTCCTAAGTTTTCTTCATTCCTGTTTCCAGAGTTCCATTTAGCTGCTTTTCCTTTTAGCTTTTTTTTTTTTCCTTTTTAAGCACTAGGGTGGCTTTTACCTATAAATACTCTACCTTCCTTAGATTTTGCTAATTAATCTTTTAGCTCTTCGCAGTAGCCCATCTACAAATTTAAGCACATATGCAAGACTAATCCCTAAAGCTCTGTGTAAGAGTACAAGAAGCAAGCAGAAAGAACAATTTCACCTTTACAAAATCCAATACTGCCTGAACTGTTTTCATCATCCCTTTAATTTCTACCAAGACCAAACCATGTGAACAGATACAATCCTCTTGAGCACTAAATCTCTCACAGTAGGGAAATAACAGTTCTCCTGTCAGATGTGGGAATCCCATGGGTTGGAGGTGTAAATACATTTCAGATAAAGTAACTATAAACCATCCTGTGTTAAGGCCAGGTGGAGGTGGCTACAGACAGAGAACTGTCTTGCTTTAAGATTCCTCAAAGATTAAGGTCCTGACCTTATTTCTCCCGGATATTCTTGAAGTTTGCATTTCTCTCTGAGAAGCAGAACACATCAGTTTTAGGTAATGGTCTAGAAGAGAGAGGACTGCTTATCAGATACAGCAGTGTGGGCACGCGCTGCACATCATCACAGATCTCCCAAACTCCAGCAAATATGAAATGACCTTTAACTTTCATATTTTGACCTTATACTGAGCACAGTGTGCCAGAAGTGAAAAATCTAGATAGAGAACTACAAAAGGAAATTCTGGACAAAGGGACAAGATTTAATAATTAATACAAAATGGGATTTGGACTTCACAAGCAAGAATCACACAGGTATGAATGCAAGATATTGGAAAAAGACTATAAAACAATATAGCAGAATAAATACATTAGTAACTATTTTATAGTATTTGGCACACTTTAAAGCAATTCTGTCAACTCACTTCATATTATAAAAAGCAGTAGCACACCTCCACTTTCCCAGAAAAGAGACAAGATTCAGTTCCTAAGCAGTGTATTCTTTGCTACAGCTAAGCAGAGACACCAATATGTGTCTTTACCCCGCACTGGTCTTTTTTGTTGTGAGATGGCTGTTATTGTCTGGATACAACCCTTGAATTGTCACTTGTCTTTGTGTCTGACCACTAAATGATAGAGAGACTGGTTGTTAACTGATTTCACGTTCCCTGCTTAGAAGATAGGTGTCTAAAGCAATGAACTCTCTGTACCCATCTGCCCAGGGTAGTGATCTTAGGTGTGATGAACTGACCTCTGGAAGCGCACGTGGGGTTTGGCTGTTGACCTTACAGGAAGTCCAGATACCTCTTAGATTACTAATGATACAGGACATGATTTCTGGGTCATATGACCAGCAAACTAAATCATGCTATTATTTTCTGCCCTCATTTAAAGATTTAGACTAAACAAGGTATAAGATTTTCTACTTCCCCTTGTATATTTTATATATTATTGCTAAGGTTCTTGTAGAAGTAAGAAAACCCTTTCTCATATTAGAGAACAACTTGCAGCAGAGTCCCTCCCTTTTGACAGTAGTTCCTACTTGGTTTTACATCCTTACAAATTATCTAGAAAAGAAAGATGAGAAAAGAATAAGAACATTTATAGAAAAAAAATTATATAGTTTAGTCTGGGCCACAGGAGTGGAAGTCTGAAGCTTCAGAGGGATTAAATAAAAAGAAAAGAAAAAAATATAAGTCTAGGGGAAGGCATCACATCAAATGGAATTTATTATTGATTAATGCAAATCAGGGAGCCATTGTGTTTAAAATGACTATCCTTTCTAGAGAGATATTGGCATTACTGTAGGCATCTCACTGTACAGTAACAGCTTCCTTCTGCTAAATAATAAGCAAAGCTAGAATCATAAACCAAACTGAAGGAATAGAATAGTGTGCAATGCACATCTTCAATAATGTGTATAAGAACTTTATTGCACACAGTGTTGGTCCAGACTTTTTTAAGGAAAAAAAATAATTATAGAAATAAAAAATGTTCTGAAAAAAGAAAGTAAAATTATAAACTTTTTTTTATAAAAACCAAATATACTTCAGTGGTACAAATCAAATATGTTTCTGTAAAAAGGCAGCATGAAGGAAGAGATATGCTAAAAGTTTTTAAGATAAAGTTTTGGGTCAAAAATGGGAATGAATTTCAAGAACATAGAGACACTATGCCAGAAGTGTTTGAGAGATTGCCCATATGTTCAGTCAATCCACAGCTGCTCCAGATCTAACTGCAAATGCCATGTGTAGAGAGCAGGGGCCAGGTGAAGTTTACTTAGGACTATAAGACCTCTGCAGTATCATTTTCCTGAGAATTGCCTGATCTGTCTTTTGCCTGAGGTAAGATGCTGAATTGATGCTCCCACCCCTGATTTGATCAGTACTGTGTTTCCTTTTTATTTTTTCATAGGGATTTAGGCTTATTTTAAAAGTTGTTATAGAAATCTTATACAATTTCAGAGTGGCATTTTCTCTGTGTTATAGTTGGAAACCTGTCTCCAAGTGCCTTGACAGCCTCATGAACGCACTCTAGACTGTTAATTTCATCTGACATTTTCTTCAAACTGGTTTTCTGAGAAAAAAAGAAGAGATCCCCGCAGTCAATCAGTTTTTGTATTCATTTATTCAAGCTGCTAACACAGAAAGTTATCTTGTCAACTGAAGAGGTACATGGGGAATCCTTGCCTTATGTGCCTAAAAAGGCATCTGCAGATTGTCCTGGATAGTAATCTTGCACAACATGAATAAATCAGATGTTCCCTACCGGTCTTCCTTTAAGGAGTTGTCAGAATAAATAAAAATACTTCTCAGAGACTCACAGTAATTTCAGGTAAAGAAAATAAACTAAGAAGCATCCAAAAAAAAGACCCCAGAGAAAAAAACTATATAAATTATTTTTTCATCAACAAATTATTATTTTGCCACATTAATGCAAATCATCAAGTTTTCTAAGGTAATTTGTCATTATAAACCCTAAATACTAAGCAATAACTAGCACTTAATGGAGACTCTGTGTTTCCAGTTTCCCTTAAAGCCAGTATGACAACTCTTTTTAACACGGTATTTTTTTACTCCATTCACTGTCTACCACCTTGGTCCCAATATGACAGAAATATGGCTACTTTCTCATGGGAATTTTAATCCATACCTTTACTACCAATACATTCTTGTTCTATAACAAAAAATTCTAGTTTCTCCAGGGCTCAGTTATTACACAAAGATGTCGGATGAGGCAACTCGCAGTCCCAAGAACATGTCCTAAAACCTCACAACTTGTCTGGGTTATAACACAACATTCAGCCAGGAGGAAAGAGGAAGGTTTAAAAGCTAATTATTTTTAAATAATTCAGAAAATTTCAGATTAAAACCAAATTACTAGATATTGGGGAATGATGTAATTGATATTGCCCGGGGTGAGTTTTTCACACGTTAGTAGAAAAACAGAAGAGGGAAAGAGGGAGTCCTGGAGTTTCTAATGAATAAACTTGGTCATGCTTGATGAGCCTTCTTGCCCCTAATTCTTGCTCCTAAACTATATAATCAGGCCACTTCTGGCTTGCTTTTCCTCAGGCCTTACAGATTATAAGCTTCACAATGTCATTCTTCCGAAAGCAGGAGTGGAGGGTCACCTTCATCCAGTAGCTACGGCACTCAGTGGGAGCATAAAGTGAGACATTAAGTAAACTGACCTGCCACTGACTCTTTTCTTTGGACATGAGGCTACCAAGAAAGTGTCATCACCACCATGAGAGCCTGGGCATTTTGCCATTCGTCCAACTCATATTACACATTCTCTGAGCATGGGCAGGACTGTTGGGAAAATGTGGAAAATGTAGGTGCTTCCCACTAATTCCTCAGCTCTGACAGAATTTAGGCACTTAGACACTTTGATCCCAAAGTCATGGAGGTTTCTGCATGCACAGAACTGCAGATATAAAGCAGCTGTCAGTGCTGACTGAATTAAGTGTTATTGGAGTTGATGGTGGAAATTTTGCCCTTAATTTACACAAGAAAGATACAACACAAATGAAGTTCACAACAGTGAGAGTTGTAGATCCAGTTGATCAACAGCAGAAAGAGAGGTTGTTAAAAGGTGAAGAGTTTTCACTTTGCCTCTCAAAGATGATATCTAAATAACTGCCTGAAGGCCATTAGACAAATAATTAAAGGAGAGTAAATGGTTTGCTATTCACCAGGTTGACTGTAGGGAAAAAAAAAAAAAAGAGGCAGCAGAAAAACTGGGCTCTTTTCATTCTCTGTCAAGGACAGCCAAATGTTTTTGATGTGTGGTCTGCACCGTCATTACAGATTGAAGCCAACATACACAACTGTCCAAGTGTTTCTTATCTCTCTCTTTCTCATTGACACACTGTGTTGCCCCAGGCTACCTTTTGTTGGCTGTCCTTGTTTTGCCTGCCTGCTTCATTTCTGATCCTAAAATCCTGTTCTGGGGTAAAAGATTTTTCTGCTTTGTCATGGATACCTCTTAACTCTGCCCTCTGAGCCAGTGGAGGCAACAAAGGGAATTAAACACATCTGTCTTTATATGACTTTATTTTTTGAACACCGCAACTCATAAAAATTATCTAATAATGCTAAGCATTGCTCTGGTCCTACGGAAAAGCTAGAGGGTTAATCTAATCTGTAATAATACTGTGCTTTAAAGACTGCTACAACTATGCATGTTCCTCCTGTGAAATAAAGATGTCATAATCAAAAGTTCTAAGTGCATCAAATGGCCCAATGTTTTAATTATAGCTACATCTTTAGAGAAGACCTGTATTTTCCAGAACCCTTATTCCATCATGAAACTACCCTCTCACAGAGATCAAAGATCTGATTCTCCATTTGCATGAGCATAAATCAAATACTTTCAGTGAAGCTAATGGATTTACTGTGTTATGAAGGAAATGCAAAGTTCAAGCATTTAAAAAGTGCAATTCTGTGAAACAAAGGTGGAGTTTTTTGTGATCCTTGAGTGATTACTTATGACAGTATTCACCATATTTACTCTTGCAAATGGCAAATAATTTCTCTTTAATTTTCATTCCGGACAGAAAACGGTTGGAAAGAGTCACAAAGTAATAACAACCTTGAGCACTAATGCAATACTTCACATTTCAAACTGCTTCAGAAATATAAACCAATTAAGCTGTCATTATGATTTATGCTAAGGGAGACAAGAAATATATAAACAAAGTCAAATGGAGATGCGAGGCTCCAAACTACAGTGCCTTGAATCAAAAAGCACAGAAACAGTTTAGAGATGTAAAGCACAGGGGACTGGGCTAATCCTGGAAAACGGAAGATAAAACCTTGGAGCAGACAGAGTAATAGCTAAGACATTTTTACCTACTTACTGGTGAATGGTCATGTCTTTCCATATGCAACACAGAACTTAAGTACACCACTTGTTTAAATAAGCATTATCAGCTTCATCTCGCAAACAACTGTTGTTCATTAGCTCATTAGTGAATTTCCTGAGATATCTGATTTACAGTGCAATTACCCCAGCAGATCTGTCTAAACTGATAACCAAAGGGCAATTAAAATCAGTACCCACACCAGACCATTAGGTGGCTTAAAGAGAAATATCTATGCTACTGGTTCCTTTTGCAAGTGCATTGTTAACATTAGGAGCACAAATGTTAATTAAAGTAATGACTTCATTCTGCAATCTCTTTTCTACAAGGCCATTTGGATCAGAATCCAGCTCCTCTGTTTGAAACGGCAAGTTCTTTTTAATTAGGACAGCTACTCCATTGGCACTAGTAATAAATGAGAGAAGAGATAAAGGTTTCACACACTGAGGATTTTTCCATTTTTTTTTGTTTCTGTGTAGCATTCAGTATTTCAGAAAAAAGCTCCAGTTTTAGTCAGAAAAAAAAAATTAAAACTCCTCATTCTTTTAATATTACTGTACATCTTTTACAAACATCTATTTGAAGCTCAGATACTCTCATATGGTCATTTCCGAGATAAATTGTCCTCCCCGCATGCTTCAGTAGGTAGATCAGTAGCTTTAGGTCATTGCTATTCCACTGGATCATGCCCCTAAGGCAGGGGTCTGTGCCAGAGCGAGGCTAGTTAAGAAAAAGCTTCAAAGACCATTTAATTTCAAGCCTTCTCTGCTTTTGTGCATCTCTAGCCCTTCAATCACGCTCTGACCCTGTCAAAGCACAAGCATGCAACTGGGAGAGGACGGGCAGCTCTTAGCAACGGTGAAGCCCAATGCTTTGCCTACTGCTGACCCGAGCTTCAAAACAAAGGGGCTCTGATTCCAACCTGGAGAAATCAGAACAGGAACAGACAAGCAGGAAAAAAAAAAAAAAAGTGAGCTGAGGAGAAAGAGCAAGGAACACAGGACTGCACTGGAAGGGCAGGAACCCTTCTTCCTCATCATTCTTGCCTGGACTGGCAAAGCCTTATGCACTTTTAAAAGGCCACTGCCACTTATCCCTCTTAAAAGTTAGGATACATTATTACAGAATAGGTTGGATTCTTTCGAATTCATTCCTAGCAACATTACTTCACTCTGGCCTTGTAACTGCTGGGCATCTGCCTGCACTGGGCACATGTTGTTATAGCTCTTAGTGGCAAATGACGGTCTTGATCCTCAAGACTGTGCTGCAGTTACACAGCTATTCCATATGCCCAAGCAGCAGGGTGCAAAGGCTCATCTTGCTACACACAGAGCCTCTGAAGTACCCTTTTTCTGCAGGTTTTGAGACCCATGGGTTACATTCCTGTCCCTGAAAGAGTGAAGAATAAGAAGGGCCAGACATAAGTGGGACTAGATGTGGACGCCAGTGTTCAGCGAGTTGATATGGACAAGTTCTTTCTGGGCTCTAGTGCCAGTCTATAAACATGTGGGCAAATTATGTGTGCAGAAGCATGATGTATAGTCCTCTACAGGAAGTAATAACTAGCAGATAACATAAGAATACTCTATAGAACAGCCTATACCTCATCTTAGCAGCCGAAAATATGGCAACTTGTGCAGCTAGAGGTGTGCACATGAATATACCTGTGTTTATGCACACAGATGGTACCAATGGTGTGCTCAAGCAAGACTTCTCAATCACTGACTTGAGAGTTTTGAAAGCATATCTTAGCTTGACCCTAACTAGGTCACCAGCAGTAGCCAGTAGAAATATGCAGAGGCCCTTGAAGAACAATTTATTTGGGCAATATCAACAATCTCTTTTTAAGATGAAACACAGCAAGGAACTCTCTTACTCTGACATAGATTCAGAATAGCATTTCTAAAATCAGTGTCTTTAATCCTATAAATGACAATCAAGCAGAGTTCCTTATTTCTAAAAATAGTATGCTCCTTGTACATACTTATATCTAGTTAACACTTGGTCTGACTTGTTCATACTAAAACACCATTATGGCAGGCCAAAATTGCAAAATTAATAATTTTGCATGAGGTTTGCCAAACTCTGCTCAGTTCTAAAGAGCTTTGGTGGTATTGTGGCCAGTTGTTACAACTGAACTTGACTCAGTATGCAAAACTACAGAATTGCAGATTTGCCAGTTTGAAGCTACATCACTGTAATGACAAGGTGATACAGACATTGTCCCTGCTAGGGCACTACAAATATTCTAACCAAAATTTATAGTCAATCAAAGAAATATGTAGTCACTACTATAAAATAAGTCAACAGTGTAAGCCCTGCTATTAATGGTTCACCAAGTCAGAAGATCAAAGGTGACCCAGGCATGGAGAATGCACAAGAATAGGATCTTCAGACAGAAGGCAAGATTAGATGATTACTGAGCAGGCTGCAAGGGAAAACTTACAGAGCTACTGTCAGTTCTGATTTTTAAGCTGGATGTTCCACATTAAAAATGTCATTCAGAATGATCCTAAAACTTGCTGCTGTGTGCCATTAGTTAAAGTGCTGCGTTAACATATATTTCATCAGTGTCTCCATCCCAGAAAGCTTTTGTGTTTTCTTCAGAAATGCTGAATTTCTGTGCACATTTTATGTCCAGAAGAAAAAAATTTACTGTTTTTACAGATGTCATTGTTACTATATTCACTAACTTTGCTGTGCAAGACCTATTTTTTGTGTAAAGTTCCTAAAATAGCTTTTGGACTGCGGCAGTGTTCAAGTTGGAATAAATCCAAGGCTAGTGGAAGTTGTACCTGACCCCTGTTGCTCATCATTGCTCCCTTACTGGACCCCCATCCTTACTGATAGTTCATACAAGTGCTCTAGATGATTTTGTCTGAAGCAGAGCAGAGGGAACTATGGGAAAGAGAGGGGTGGGAGAAAACGACAGTGAAGAGCCAAGGTGGCTGGTTCTCCACCAGGGCAGCTGGTGCTGGGGAGGATGTCTGTCAGTGTCCCAGGAAGGGAGTGAAATCCAGCTGTCATACTGACATAATGAATCCAACTCAGACACTGCACAATAAAGGATGCAAATACGTTTTAACTCATTAACTCTTTTTTTTTTTGGCCCTAGCATTGCCTTAATATCCAGCTCTTCTGTGTTCTAACTCTAAATCTCCCTTAGTTTTACGCAAGCCTGGATTAAATACAGACACCTAAAGTTAGTAGTCAAAAAAGCTTCCCAAATGCAGAACTCAATGTCCTTCAGATGACTGATAAACAAAGACTGTTGTGCACCAAGTGCATTGGAGAACGGACTGACAATCAGGAAACGGAATGGTAGTAAGTGTATGTAAAGGCTTCGATGTGGAAGTACAACCACTGTAGATGTGGAAGCACAACAGTCAGGGCTGCTTCATTCTGCTGGTACCTCTGTAACTTGGAATGAGATCTGGGACAGGTCACTTGACCTGTCAGTCTGTCTGTTCACTAAACAAGAAGACTGTTTACAGGAGAGACAATTTTAGAAGATAATTAGTGGTGGTTAGAAACTCTTGGACGAAATCCATTCAGAGGCTTTATGTGAAGAAAGTAATGTATGGATTGCCACGAATATGCATGTTTTTTTCACCTAAGCAACATGTTTTATAAATTGCCATGCTGATTTTTTTTTTTTTTCCAATAAGAACTTTTTTCATGGAAGCTTTTGAATTAAATGTAACCTATCTACTACCAATGTAGACATCAGTCAACAACTGAAAAGCAGCTTAACACACTAATAGACACGTTATTTTCCTTTTTCTTACCTCTCTGGACATACCATTTCATGAGATGAAATGAACAATTAATATGCAGAACTATTTACTATGAGGAAAGGTAGAAGGTATTTGTTATTCATCTGATTACATTTCAATTTAAGTAGGAATTGTTGAACTGAAAATAATTTTTGAAGGAATAGAAAAACAGTCAAATGTGAATTGTTTTAGCAAATCTATCCCTAAAATTTCAGATACTTGCATTCTGATACCTTGTCTGACTAACTTTGATTACAGTTTCTTAGCAAACACATTCTAAAAGAAGACATTTGAGATTAAGAGCCATATTTTAAAGAACTGTTTTGCCAAAGCATGCTTTGCAACTCACAGTTGTTTCCTATACATGCTGTGAATCTTCAGTTTCAAAAACACTGGTACTTATTTAAGCTGACTGAAAATGATGCAATTTCCTGGCCAGTAGTGCTCTCTACAGAGTAGAACAGGGCAGGAAGGGCAGGAGGAAAACCAGAGGGAGCTTTCACCGGATAAAGGGGCCAACGCATTGCACAGCTACAATCTATGAGACACCTCTGGCACTGCTACTGTGCTGGGGAGGTGCTGCACTGACAGTGCCAAATACCTCTGGCGTTACAAAAGCAGAGAGTGCTCCAGTGTTTTTTGGGATGAACTATACAGATTTTAAATGGATATCTCACATTTATAGACTAAACAGACGGTGTGTTCTTCTGGGACAGCCCTATTATGCAGTTGCTAAGCAGCCACAATCTCATGTGCACATGGCCCTTGTGCCATGCGATGCCCAAGCAGAGCGCCTGGATCCAACCTGGGTGTAAAGGCACCTGTGCAGGCTCCTGCAGTGCCCCAAAAGACTGGCTGCGGTTCAGGGGGCCATGCCTGCACCTCACACAGAGCCTTCTGGCAATGCCCATTAACCACACAATCCCCTAATCATACTTGGGGCAGCTCTTCATGTGCAAAACTGCCAAACCCCACAGTGTCACACCGGTGGTGGCACACTGGGAATGCCAAAACTATTAGATGGCCCCATCTGCTGTGAATGAGGAGGATGCCAGAAATAGATTCATCCGTGATGCTCTGCAACAGCACCTGCACCACGCAAGTCACAGTTTCTGACCTTAGCATGGGCAGAAAAAGGACTCCTGCCTTGGGATTGCTCCAGCTCTGACCTCGTCCACCCTGTTGGCATTTGTCACTACTGAGAATGTACCAACAGAATCAAACACTCCTTGTAGCAGCGTTCTGCAGGAGCCAGTGTGATCCAACACAAGCCATCTCTCTTCTTCCCTATAGGAATCTTATTAATTGGTAAGAGGGGATCATATCCAGATTTTCAGACTCTAACATATCATGGCATCCTTGTGGACACATCTATCTCCGAATTAATTACCATTTGAATTGTTGCCTGTCTTTCAGAAAAAAAAATCTTAATTAGTTCTAAAAATTTAATACATGGTAACTCTGAGTGTATCATTATTTGCCTCCATTGCTAAAAACATGTCTAATCTGAACAGGTTCAAGTTACAGGCAGGGGATCATGTTATACTTTGGTTGTGACACTGAAGAAGTCTCTATTACCTGTTTCTACAAACACTGCAGAAATACTTGCAAAATGTGACAAAGTCACCCCTTCACCTTTATTGTGCTAAATCCAACAGATTCAGGTCTGAGTATCCCACATAAATCACATTCTCCAGTCCTTTAATATTTCTTATGAACTGCTCTCCAACTTATCATCTTCCTGCTTGAACTGCGTGTACCACAACTGGACAGAGACAGCAAGGAGAGCTTCAAGCAGCTTCATACACAGAGACGATGCAACCTCCCAGGTCCTACAGCCACCTTATCTCTTTGCCCTAACACTAGAGCAGGAGCTCACACTCATTAATGTGGTTTGCTATGCTCTTTAACTACCACAAATTATGAGAAAAAAAATCATGACCTTCGCAAATGTGCTCCAGACTAATCATTCCTTCACAAGAGAACTTTATACTAACTTTCTATCATTTACTTAGCTCTTCTAACGCAGGTATCTCTGGAATCAGTCACCTGTCATTTAGCAACAAGCCTCCTCCAGTCAGTAAAATACCTGTTTACAGGTGTTTGGATTTTGGTTTCTAAGACTGTGTATGTATAACCATGTTAAAAGCACTGAAAGTTATGGTGTTTGTCTATTAGGAAAATGCCATTTTTATAAAAAATTTTATACCTACTGATGCATAAGAAAGATGTCTGTAGCGCTGTTACACAGATGGAGCTCTGAGAATAAAATGAATTAAGCTTAACAGTGACAAGCTCACACACACAGACAAGTACTTTTTTGAAGTATTTTACTTCCTAATAAGCCATTATGACTGAGAAACCTTCTAGAGAGACAGATGTACTCAAGTTTACATAACAAGAAGACCTGTATCAAAATCTAAGAATATAATGAAATGTATATATATATATAAAAGCATGGATTTCATCCTGTTATTGACAGCAACTGCATGAAAAACTGCGGGAGCAAAAACGATACATGGGATGATATTAGTTAACTCTACAGCTTTGTAGCTGGAGAATAAATTATATACAATATCATGAATGCATCACAGACCACTGAAACGCTGTAACCTTGACCAAGCAAGGACAAAGTCAAATTTCAACTAATCTAAATTTTAACTGATGTAAATATGATTCCTCATACTCACTTTAACAATCTTTTTTTTTGAGTGCTCAGGCAAGAGGTATATTCTTACCAAGACTTTTATCAACATTCCACATTACAGAAACTCCTTAGATATTCTGACTCCTAGTTAGGCTACCAAAACAATTAGCTGTTCATCAGACATGACTCATTCAAATAAAGTATTTAATAAAAAGATTACAAAAGGTATATATCCATAAATTATATAACAAATTATATCGAGTTTTCACTCTATTTTCACACCCATCCAGGTCATAACATACTTAGATATTTGGTTAGAGCTATAGTATATGCTGGGGTAGCTGAAAAACTACAGTTTTCACAAAATGACTGAAAAAAATCTGAACATGTAAAATTGTCTCAGGGTGTAACCTGATTTGGATATCCATCCAGTAAAAACTGGCTTCCACTTCTCACTGAGTGGGTAACAGAAAGAAGAAACTTAAGAAGGAGATAAAACCTATGTGAAGACAGCAAGCTTTAATGTTAGGAACCTATTTGATGTTATTTGGGAATAACAGCAATCCACATTTGTTCTGAAATTTTTTGTGCTTTTTAGTGCTCCAAAGGATCACGCAAAACTTATTATTTATTTAGTACCATCAGTCACCTTCCCAGTGCTTTAAGGACTAGAATATCACAAAATAGAGGCAGAAAAACCACATAGTAGTATCTAGTTCAGCCCCTACCAGCACAGAGATATTTTTTCTTGCACTACTTATGTTGCTTTCCTGTGTTTATTTAAATATAATTAAGGTATAAAATCCATCTTAATTAATACTTTTTAAAAATCCAGTCACCTCCAAAAAGAGAAATGCATATAGTTAAGATAAATTCTGTTGAGAAAAAATAAATTAGAATCTAACAAATACTGTAATTTGAAAAGAGCACTTTACACATTACTTATTTGGCCACCAGCTGAATGCTCCAGTTCCTCACAGTAAGAGGTGAAGGGATGTTGCAACTTTATTGCTGTCAATGTTTCCTCTCCTTAAAGAATGAAGAACAACTATTACTTTTAGAATGATTTTACTGGTGCTGCTTTAAGTTCCTTTTATTTATGAGTTTAATGCTCAAGAATCAATCAAAATGAGAATATCAAATGAGCATTAAATAACATAAGGCAATCCCGTGGTGAAATTTCTCATGTGTTATATGGACTTCATAGCTTTAGACTGAATTTGCATTTGTTCTAGTTTTAATTTCTAAATTAACTATTATTGTGCTTTACAAACTATTTATAAAGGTTTTCTTAAAAGAAATTTGGCCTATAAAACTCTTTAAAGAATAGAATTGTTAAAGACTGTTTAGATTAAGTCAGGAAAACCTTCCAGGCATGTGAGGGTACAAGTGAATTTATACAGATAGTTGTGAGCAGAGGACAGCTCTGGAGAGAGTAAAATATTCCTTGTCATTTCAGCCAGATATTATCCATTCTGCTTAAATGGTGATGCATGTACAGAAAAAGGTATGTGATATTATTTAAGACATGTCTGGAGTGATCCAGAAGTCTCTCCTATCTGTCATCTTTAACATTCCCTTCAAAATTCTATTCAGATTTATTAAAAAAACCCCAAAGTCTCAGGTCATTCAGGATGCTTCCGAAACATTTTGAGTAACTCTTTTTCTCTTCACAATAGAAGTTTAGGATTTCCTTCATTCTGTTTTTTATCCCTGATACCTTCTTCTGAAACTCTCTTTCTGCAACTAAGGCTCAAAGTGACACTAGTGTCCCATGCGCTAAAATAAAAAGTGGTTTCCCTGGCAACAATATCGACACAAAAGCTCTCATGATTTTCTCTCTCACTCCTCTGTCTTCTTAATGGATTGAATAATCCAAATAGCACAGAAAAGCAACATGCATCTGATCTTAATGAACTGTAATAGCTAGAGACAGCATGAAAGTGAGCAAAGGTATTTGTGCTATTTATAAACAAGTGGATCAGCTGACTCAGATTTACAAGCATTTGGAATAATTTATATTATTTTAAGTGAGTCATTTAATGAGATACTTTAATGTGTCAGGCCGTGTGCAAAATATTCTCAGACTTCCTTTTTACAAGCAGTTTGATCTGATAGCTGTAATATATAAAGGATCAAGAGAAGCATGGGTTATATCTTCAATGCTATCAAGAGGTGGGGAAAAGCCCAGCAGTTAATTAATAGACCACAGAATGGAGTGGTCGTTTGAATCCAGTGATCTGAAGAAAGCTTGAATCAGTTTGTGAGTGGTTAGCTCTCAGTTGAATCCTTTCTAGACCTGTTACCAATCACAGAATCAATTAGGTTGGAGAAGATCTCTGAGATCATCAAGACCACCACCAAGTCAGCTAGACCATGGCACAGTTTTGACTATTTTGGGTTTCTCTTAACACATCCTAACAGCTCATCCTACAACAGTCATTCTGTCTGCAGATTGATTTTTCCCCTGGCTATGAATGCTGTGAAAATCTAAGGGAAACAAAATGAAAAAAACTGTACTTGTTTGGAAGGAGTTGTTATCAGTCTGCTTTTGTCATTTAGCATTCATGCCATCTTTTCAGCATTTACTGTTACAGATAAGTGCCACTATTTATAAGATGACTTATCCTGTACAGTTATTTACATTTTTGAAGTATAGGATTTTTTTCCCCCATATTACTGTGGGAACATGTACCATATCAGAGATGCTAATGGTGGATGTGATTCTTCACAGCTACTTTTACACCAAACTGTCTTATATCATTGTTTCTGAGAACATTTATCTAACGAACAAAATGGTACTATACTTTGTGTAAAGGGAGCCTTCTCAGACTCTAGCCATGACTAACTACCAAAGTTCACGCCAGACTATGGCTACTAAAGGCTGGATAACAAAAAGACCACAAGGTTACCTACTAAGGAAATTGGAAATATTCATCTACAGTAAAGCAAAAAACAGAGCACATTCCCAAATCTTCTAGTTTAATTCTACAGTTGTGAGTTAGAGGCATTTGATACACAGCCAAATACTTGTCTGAGATTTTATGTGATAAAAAAATGTGTAATTTACAAAATTCTTTGCTGGTTCTTCTGGGACTGAGAGAACATCTATCGTTAGCATTCACTGGATGCCAAGATCAAATGTATAAATATTACATTACTCAAAGATGGATATAAATGAAAAATGGAATGTGTGAAACTAGAGCATGAAGTGAACCTAGAAACAATTGGCAATGCCAGAAATGGGGTAAAAAAAAGATTCAATTGCTGCAATAGAAAGTTTATTGTTAACATTAGCAGAGGCTGACACTGAATTTTGTAACTTCAATCCATTTCGCTGCATGGGATTGGGCAAACAATAACAAATTCTGAACTTAGGTGTGTTCCTTTAGTGTATAAACTCCCAAGACATACAGATCCCAGGAGATCAGGATTACAGTCCAGCTGACTAAGCATAAGTGCCCTCTGTAGCTTTAGAGCCGGTAAGATGCCTGAGGCATTCACACAGGACTGGAAGATTTGAAACAGGACCCATGGGAGACTTGTGCCCTTTTGGAATAGCAGCTGAGCGAGATGCACAAGGTCTGTCTGTACACTAGCTTTTGAGTTTGGACCAGAAGCACATACCATGCAACCCCCATTGCTCCTATTTACCATGCACTGCTGTATTTACCCTGTATGTGAAGCCACTTCAGAGCACAAAAACTGAACACCTTTCTGATGAAACTAAAACAGAATGATTTCGATGTCCTCTGCCCCCAAAGTCTGGGCAGTCTGCAAGACTAGTATAGAGCCTAACCTGCAAGATGTTCCAAGTGCAGAATTAGAATTTTTAAGAGCTTTAAAGAGCTGCTCCTATATTACTGTCATACCCCCGGTGAAAAGGCAGTCTACATTCTCCCAAGTGATTGTAGAGAACTTCGTTTAAGCAACTGAAATCCCCTGGCCTGACACTGTCTGCAGAGTGAAGGGAACAGTTTGGTCCAGCCTGAACTGACGTATAGTGGCTGATCAGCTGAATCCCTCTCCAGGCTCCCTTTGGATAATTAACTGGATCTCATTTACAGTGGGACATCAGACTCCTAGACACAGGTATCTTAGCAGTGAACTGACTCTAACTGTTTGTATCAGCATCACAAAATCTTTTTGGGACAATAGTTTTTTTTAAAAACCACTCCCAGTGGTACCATCTCGAGTTTTGTTACCCACTCCCCAGAAACTACAGTCTCTGCTGGCAGCAGTTGAAATGGTGTGGGTGGTCTTGAGTATCTGAGAGGTAAGCAGAGCTCTTTGATGTTCTTGTCCCCGTGCAATATCCCTCGAAACCTCTACACTAAATATCAAAAGAAAACCTAAATGTCAAGTGCTACTGAAATCTTTAATTCATAGAGATCAAATTGCAGTTAACATACAAGAGGCATGGGGGCAGGTTAGTGCCTGTGAAAACCAACTTTATCTTATTTGTAGCCAGATGTTAGTTTCTGCTGTGAATTTTCATTTTAGCTTAAAATAGGAATTTTAATTCATAGCACTAATCAAAAGCTTCTCAAATCTTATAAAAAATGTAAATAACACTTATTCACCATGTGACACTAAGATGAGTCTTGTAAAATAAACACATAAAAATTAGCATTTTAGATCAGAAGTACAGATGGGAAAGATTTATTTTGTTCTTAAAGCTGGATTCCAGGGACACTGAGGATAATAATTTCCCCAAATAATTTCTCACTCTATGCTTTAGTTTACTTCTAATTTCTTAAATAAGAACTTTTCTTCTGCTTCTTTTCAAAAACATTCTATACCCCAGAGGATTTTGCTATCAGAAATTAACCCTGAGAGCTAGATGAGATCCTTTCTTTTTAAATTTAATCTGGCTATTTTACTAATAGTGCTCACAACATCCTAAATAACTTTCTCCCCTGCTGACATTTACACATCTCAAATATTTGAGAGCGTGTTTTGCAATCACTTTTTCTTTGTAGGTATATTAATCATTTAATCTTTTCATTATCCTGGTCTCTCTGGGCTCGATTAAAAACTAAATTGAATAAATACATAAATACTCTGAGTAATCAGGTAAAATTCTAAATCTACTTTATCCACACTGCTTACAGCTTACTCCTCTGTCAGGTTTTGTTGCCTAAATTCAACTCACTTCAAACATCTTCTAACGCACGTCGACACTTCTAAGATTTTTGCCACAAGTATTTTCAATCATCTTAATCTAAATTTTTAACCTAAAGTAAATGGATTCAAAAATTAGATAAATCTTCAGAAATTGTATCATTACTTCAGTTAATGCTGAGATAATTGATAACAAAACTGCTTAACAACAGAGATGTGACTCCCAATACAGGATCCTGAGACTTTAAAGCCTCCTGTAATAATAAAAAACTCCAAGGATATGAAAGTATATGAGAAAATTTATGAGCCCCATTAAGTATTTTCTGTAGGCAGTAGAGACTTTTTCCTAAGCACTCATGAAAAGAGTGCTTTACTCACTATTCTAATAGTCCATATTCACATGAAGTAAAAGAAGCCAAAGAACATGACTATAAAAATGTGTCTTTCATTTTACAGTTTCACAAATTTACTCATTCTTACTGCTTGAGCTCTGTGTGTGGGTAACTAGTTTGTGGATAGTTCATCTCAAAGATTGTTAAAATTCTGAGCTATGATTAGTGATTTGATTTGAACAAAGAGTTCATACGTTATGGTTATTACAGGAATAATAATATGAAAAATCCTAAATGAAGAAAAATCATGAAACAGCATGTTTATGGGAACATTGCAAAAAAAATATTCAAACTGATTGTTGATGTATTTGCTGAGATTCAAATACCCAGAACAGAATAAGCTGTAAGAGAATAAGAAAAATGAGAGTACAAATAGCGTACTACAGTGAAGGGATATTTCAAATAGCATGCATTAGGATAATTTTTGATACCTATCATTAAAACATAATTTTAACTGATAATGGAACACAAATCAGCACCTTTGGATTTCAGCTTTTCCAGGTTCATTAACTGACCTGGAGGAGTACATCATAACTTTACATTCAGATAGAACGGTAATCTTGTAAGTGACTTTAAGACGAGAAAACGAAGGCTATAATATCCAAACCTCAAACTTCTAAATCTATTCTAAGTCATTTTCAGTTTAACTACTTTCTAAGCCTTATGATAGCTATTTTCTACAGGCAATAAGGGGCTTCTAGTCATATATTTTTCACGTTATTTCATGCACACTGCATTCAGGTATATTTCTCAGAACTATAATTATCTTATGTGTTACAAATTTTACTTTTATAGTGTCATTATATGTTCATCAAATATATACCCCATGATCTGCTTTCCAAACACTCAATTCACTCCTTTTTGGAAGGTGCATCTTTAGTATAGGGTACTGTGAAAACATAAGTATTGATTTTGGAATTAATATTTTAAACAAATATAGAAAAATAATTACATCATAATTATTTTCACCTTATTTTAATAGAATGTTTCAGCTAAATGATGTGTGACAGCTTTACCCCAGTAATAAGATGTCTAGAGAAAGACAGTTTCCATTGATGACTGCAGCTGCTCCAGTATGAGACACAATTCAGAAGTGTTATTGTACTGATGATGCAACTGCACCTCACGACTCAAACATTAAACTATGGATATGAATCACCTGAACAAGACTACTGTGAATCTCCTGAGAACCAAATCCCACTTGCCTACTCAGTGATCCAGTTGTGTTCACTATCACAAATTAATTTCCCCTGCAGATTTAAAAAACACTTAAAAAAGAGGCCTTTGGTTCTTTAAGTGTGGTCTTTAAGTATTAGTTGTTTAGCCTGAACTTTAACCAGATTATTGAAACTAGTGATGATGAAATTATGAAAAGCAATACACAATTTTTTCTAGCTTTAGATGTTGTACTCTAGATTATATAATATTTAAGAACTATTCTTCTTAATTATCTGAAACATCATATATGCCTCTTACTCTCCTCAGAACAGACAGAAGAAGATCACCTAGATTTCTAATTCTCTTTTCCTTTAATTCTGAAATGACTGAGGACTAATCAGGATTTTTGTCACAGTAACTTGCTTGGAAGTGTGAAAAAATATCTCACAGCCTCCTCAACTAACACTATTGAATTGGCAAAAGTCCCAGACTGGACATATTTGTACTAGCAAAGAACGCCTTTTGTTGGGATAATTTATCTTATTCATGGAACCAGTGGGAGTTCTGTCCTTATAAAACCTCTCCTGCTAACATAAGGCACGTCTTCTCAAGAATGTTTTACTGATTTCAATATATCAGCAGATATGTCTTAGCGTAAGAAGTCTTTAATTCAATTAAAAATTAATACTATTCAAGTCTTAATGCCTTTACAGTATAAATTAATTGTAATAACTTATCATGGCTAGGCTTCGTGAATGAAGATCTGAGAATAACTTACATAATAATTATAAATAATGATAGGAATTTTTTACCTAATATTGAACCAAAGTTTTAATCAAACTCCTGAAATTTCCAAAAGTATTGAATGTCTCTCAGAGTTAAGTGTTTTGTGTCCTTCAGGCACGCTATTTTTTACTTTTCCTTTTCTCTAAGATGTTTTTCCTAATATGGAAAGTCCTCACTAGATCTTTTTGGAACCTTCTAGGTTATGTCTATACATTTGCCTTCTGTAAGTTTCCTTTCTTTACTGCCTTGTTTGTCTTTCATCCTACTGATGTCATCTTAGCTGTTTAAAAAAATTATGTTGTTTTGGGGGAAAAAAGAAACATATTTTCTTCCTAAGGTAAGTTTGATTTGCCTGGAACCTAAATGGATACCCTTGGATAGCACGAGACAAATTGCTTAGATATAGTTCCCTTTTTGCACATATGTTTGAAATCTCATTTCATTGCTGTGCTTCAGAAGCAATATTATCTCAGCCTCCTTGATGTCTGTTTTACTGAACTCACTGCTATCTTAGCTCATTGCAATCCTTGCTCTCCAATTATAGGTGAAAGATACTCAGTTTCAGTTATTTAGTCATGATTCATGGGGGACCATTCAGGAATGTATCTGTTGTGTAAAAATGTATCTTAAACACAGATCTTCAAAAAAGCTCACAAATTTTCTAGAGGAAAAGATATCATTGAACAGTATAACACATAGGTAGCAGAACAGATAGAAAATTGCAGAGTCTAGAAACTACAAATAATAACAAAAGCAAGACATCAATACATCTTATTAAAAAGTATGAGTAATCAGTGCCCTGGTGAACACTGGAATATCTGGGGAGGATGATGATGAGCTATTGATTGCATTTATTAAGAGACAGTTTTCATGAAAGCAAAAAACACCAACTGTTGAGAAATAAGTTCTTTGGGGATTTAAGTTATTTATTCTTATGGTTCTTCACAAGGCACCATTGAAACCGTTTACTTGAAATAAGGCTGGGGAAGCTTAACAGTTGCAAAGGTGTACTTTGCACCAGCAAACATCATCCCAGAGGGACTTATAAAAGGGAAAGAAAGCTCCTCCAGGAACAACCTATATTTGCTGACATGAAAAGAAGAACAATAATGTATCCAAGAAGGAGCCACAAATCAGTAAAGGTGTGCAGGAAAAAGATTGCATCAGTGAAGGACAAAATGAACTAATTCTAGCTAAGAGAGAAAGGACATATTCTGTACTTGATCTGACTTGCAAATGCCATATATCAGGGGAAAATTGCTGCCATAAAGCAAAGCTATTAATAAGTAATGATAGCTGGTGCTCAAGCCCTGCTGGAGCTCCTAGTGCGGAGCATGAAGCTTCCAGGCTGCCTCTATGGGCAGGGAGCTCTTTCCCCAGCCTTCTTGAAGGGGAGGACTGGAAGTCTTGCTGTAAGACCCCATTCTTCTGAGGAGCTGGCCTGGGTGTAGAGGCCATGGGGACTCGAGCACCATTAACTCGATCTTCCTCTGTGCCACAGAACACGAGGCTTTTCTAAACCAATTCTGGTGTGAACTAAAGCTTAGTTGGGATAGCTTCTTGAGCGTTTGTTCTCTGAAAAAAAATAAATCGCTTTCTGCTGTAATAAGGATAGTCTAGATTCACTTCCCCTTCCTTATATTATCTACTTAATTTCCTGTTATCTTGCATGAATTTGCAGTACCTCAAAGTTTTAGTTTCTTCCAGACTAAACGTCCTGCAAGTTCCCACTGCTATCAAAGGATATTTAATTTTAATACCACCTACTCCCTCCAGTTGAATCTGTAAATACTGATTTCTTTCAGTCTTTCCATTATTTTTCAGCTTGATTCCTCTTCTTACACCTTGGATCCAGAATTTGAAGCATTTCAGCAACAAAAACCAAGTGGGTTAAAAAAAGCCTGTCAGGAAAGAATAGCATCAGAGTATATGCAATAATTCTAGGAATACTTAGAAAGTATTTATGAATAGTTTAGTAATATTTAGACTGAGGTAGTTACAAGTCAGAATGCTGTGTGGGAGAAATCAGGGAGGAATATGATCATTACCTCTCTCAGGAGGGTCAAATCCACAGTAAGAAGAAAAACGATTTTGAATGGCCTCGGTGGATACAAATAGGAACAGTGGAGTGATGCTGTGCAAAATGAAAGCTCCAGCCAAGTATCAGGAAGGAAGGATTTTTTCCCCATTAGGATGTCAGATCACAGAACTGTCTCCCAAGGGAGGTGGTGCAAGGAGCTGCACTGTATGAGTCATTTAAAATTAGACTGAAACAAAGCACCTGCATATACCTCAGGCAACATAGCTTTGTTGGCAAGCAGACAACCTCAATGACCTGACAAGACTTAACCAGCTCTCCTTTCTATCATTCCATTTAATTTTAGTCTGGTCATATTAAGTAAAACAAGAAAAAATAGCATTTTATGAACCATTCATATATTTATTTTCCTATGTGACCGATTACAAATGAAAAACAAATAAATATTCAGACATCTGATAGGTAAAACTAACAATTAACTCTGCTTTGTGTTATTATTTAGGAAGTTATTTTAAAACATTCCCCCTTTCCCCCCTACCGAAATGACAAATTTTCCTTGCCAGAAGGTGAGCCTACCAGGGGTAATCAAATACATAAACAAGATTTAGTAATACCTGGAATGATTATGGTTAGAGCATTTATTTTTGGACTCCCACTGCTTGAAATATCTACCTTTGCAGACACTCCTTGAGAAATGCCAAAGCAAAAATGGTAGCAGCAGAAAAGAAGATAGTGCCGACAAGAAAACATTCAGGTCTGAGCAGCAAGACAGTCTAAATTTGCTCCCCTGAGTTTTTCAGCATGTATTTCAGAGGACTGAATATCTCATATGCCTTTTCTTTTCAGTTCCAGCCATCACGGTCTAAACAGAGAAAGGAGAAGATTCAGCATGAAGCTTTGGGGGACTTTACATGAAAAGAAAATAGGGAATAAATTGATTAATTGATTGTTAATCTACTTCTGCTATTGAAATGCACTTCTCTCTCCTCTTTATTACTCTTTACAGCTATTTCACATAACTGGAAAGGAATTAACGTATCTGTAATTACACACTGCAGAATGCGGGGGGAAAAGTAGAATGGCAAAGAAAAGTTTGGTGCTCTCAAAACAAGGATAACAGGTAACCTTTACTGCAGAATACATGACCTCCTGGACTAGTAGTGAGGATATTAAATGTATTTATCAAATTTTATGTTAAAGAAGAGCAAATAAAATATAAATATTTAGGAAAGAGTAAAAAATCCAAGAACACAGTAGCCTGCTATTCTGACCTCAAAACTATGTAGAGCTTTAAAACACACTTTGAAGACGAGGCACAGTAACCTGATCTCTCTTCACTGTGAGAGTTTGACATGGACCCTTGCATAGGAAGCAACTCAATCCAAATGGTTTATTCAGCTTAGCAGAACAAGGATGAGCTGGAACACAAAGATGCTACATTTGCAAGGGGTGATGTAAGAGTGAAATGAAAAATGAACTGGTAATTAAACATAATTTTTAATGCAATTTCAGACAGCGTAACTTGTGTAGCCCCTAGAAACTATTACAGAAAAGTGCAATACGTACATGTCATACATAATATCTTCCAGTCCCACATGGGAACTATGTTATATATCCATCATGTTCAAGGATATATCAAAAATGCAAAAGGCAATTAAGTTTTGACCCTTGATTTTCTACCAAAGCAAAGAGTCATGTAAAGGAAATCCAGTCCTGATATAAAAGTGAATGGTGTTGGCTTATAAGGAACAAAATCCAGAAATTAGAGACCATTTTCTACATAGAAGAGATGTCTGGAGCAATATTTCTATATGAAATAAGGACAAGATATTCTATGACTGTGAGATAGAGCTTGATAAGCTTACAACAGCAGAAAGCTGGAATCTATTTTTGGATAAGAACATAATGATGCAGAAGTGAGGAGGTTCTTGTGGCCAAAGCAGGCAACCAGAAGCATACAATGTGTGACAAGGATGGCTAAACTGAGAGCTTTAAACTAGGAATTACAGGAGAGGTGAAGATCCCTCAAAAAGCAAGTAAGCAAGTTGTGGATGAAATAGGCAAGCTAAGAGCCAGGGGAAATGGGAAGAGAAGGAACAAAGCAATCAACAAAAGCAATGCTGAAGGGGAATCACTTCAAGCATAGACCTATATAGAAGGAAGTACCTATGAAACAATTCTATGGGAAAAATCCCTAAAGACTTCTGGTGAATGAACACGCCTGCATGACTCCTGGAAACACTTAGACAATAATGGATGCAGCATGGGGAACCAACAGGACGAATTAGAAATATACATGCACTTACAGTCATTGAACTAATGGAGACATGAAGCATTAACTCACACAACTAAATTTCTGCAATAGCTGGAAAGAGGCTCTTTTGGAAAGAGGCGCTGGGGAGGTGAGGTGACCTTTTTGTGAGACTGCAGGTGGAATGCCTGAAGCTCTGTCTGGATATAATGTACTGGTGCATTGTGTTACTCCTCCCAAGGTGTGTTTCCTTTTGCTGAACTTCATGGGTTTTCTCTCAGCCTAATTCTCCAACCTGTCCAGTCCATCTGAATGGCAGCACAACCATCTGCTGTATCAGTCTCCCAGTTTTGTATCATCTGCAAACTTGCTGAGGGTACTCTGTCGCATTTTCTGGATAATTAATGAACATGTCTAAAGAACAGTATTGACCCAGTATTAACCCCTGGGATACACCACTAGTATCTTACCTCCAACTTATTTCGTTGCACTGACCAATCCTCTGGATCTGGCTGTTCAGCCAGTTTTCAATCCACCAACCTGCTCACTTATCTAATCCATATTATGCTTGTCTATGTGAGTGTTGTTGGAAACAGTGTCAAAAGTCTTATTAAAGCCCAGGTAGGACGCATATGCTGCCCTCTCTTCATTCAGAAAGCTAGTCACTAGATGGTCTTAAAAGGCTCCTTTCAACCTAAAAAAATTCTGTGAGCCTGTGATCTTGAGGATGACCCTTTGTCTGTGCCAGACAAGAACAGCAGACAGACTGTGGTGATTTGTCTGTCAGACAGTAGATAGCCACTACAAGTGTCAAAGTGGTTGGCACTGGGTAATATCAGGTTTACTGATATGAGTAAACCTGAAATCTGACTCCTACCTGTCAGGCTTTTGCAATCTTAGGGAATTTTAGAGCTGACTTCCTCTGAATTTATGCCCACTAGAGCTATTGATAAAAATGGTGGCTCATCTCTGTATCTGTACCCAGTACACTAAAAGACGGATGCATTTTACCGTCCTCTATTTCATCATCAGCCCTGGAATATAGTTCCTGTTCTGCTAAGGGCCTCTTCTGGGATCTTAAACAGCTGTATAGGACTGTTCACCTCATCTACTTAACTCCTTCAGCATATGCCCTGTTATTTAGTGCACACAAAGTTAAGAACTAAAATTCTTAATGTAGAACATAGAGAGAATTGAATGCCTCCAGAGCATGATTAGGAGCATTAAGCTAAACACTTCATGTTACATACTGTGAATAACCTCTCAGTCACATGCTATTTTTCCTGGTGAATTCCTGAGTCATTCACACAGTGAAAATATACAAAATGAAATGAAAGAATGGTATTCAATAATTATTTTTATTTGAATGTTCTGTGTCTTTATAACACATATTATGCAAACTTTTGGACTTGAAGTAGAGGTGCTGTGAAGAATTTTTTCAATCTCTAATAAAAAAGTACAGAGAAAGCATTTAAAGCAACCGATTCTTTTTAACCTCCTTTTGCCTTGATGACTTATTTGGAATGGCACTTCTGAAAGTAAATGGTGAATCACAAACCAATGTATTACTGAGCACCTTCAGAATGAGGAGCAAAAAGAATGAGATAAAGCAGCAAACTAAAGTAGTTATTTTGTAAATTGGTTAGCTGCATGAAGACTATTATAAAATGTACCACTATGCTTTGCCCATCTCTGTTTTACAAATAAAGACTAAACTGACAAGTTGAAAAGTTATGACAGTTCTGAAAACAGAGGAAACTGCAACCTCTAATTAAAAACAAGAAAACTGCCCCCCTTCCACCACCAGCCCCCCCCTCCAGTTTTTATGCATATTAACAGCATTCTGTAAGACAATGCATTTCTAAAAGGAAAAAAACATGTCTCAAAAAATTTGGTCTATGTCATGTAGATTTCTTCCCAAATCTTGCTTACATAATTGGATTGCCACACTTCAAAAAATAGTCTCTTGAGTTTATATCAGCTGTGTCCCCTTTGAAGTCACACATAAAAAGGAGGCTCTGTACAAGCCATGTGCCATTAAGGTAAACACTCCAAACACACGCTCTATATACATACAATGAGGAGCCCACAAAATGTACAAATACTGGAACAATTTTCCTAATACATCATCCTTTATTATTGCACTTGGAATTGCTTTCTCCCCCCGCCATGTGATTTCACTGATAAAAATCAGTAGTATCTAGGGTCAAAAATAGTTTAGGGTGCAGCAAATTACTCAAAACTGATAAAAACCAAAAACCGCACAGAATTTATGTAGAGACTGTTTAAAATCCAGAAAGTCACAGATGCAGGCTCTGCTCCAGCTAATTCAACCTAAGCCTCAATAAAGAAGATAACACCAACTTTTCACCTCACAGTCCCTAAAAATATCTTTCTCCTTGCTTCTCTAAGCTTTCACTAAAGGTGAGGCAAAAGGGTTACTGTGCCATGGTCAGCTCATGTGACACAAAGCACCTCCTGTTAACTGTGGTCCTGTTAGTGCTTTCTACCTGACCCTTTGGGATAATCCCAGCATGGAAAAGGCAAGAGCTCCACCCCTCATATGGGTGCCAATACAATATTTTGCTTTACCTTAATCAACCAAGCATACTGTCTTCATCTCTAGGTTCTTTCTTTAGCCAGAAGAACCCACCCTGACACTGACAGTAACCCATCAGTGTGGGGGTTGCAATGAGGCAGAAAACGCTGGGGGCTGATGCTGTAAAGGCACTGCCAGATGAGATTATGAAGGGAAATTGTTAAATAGTGTTACAGGGACAGCTCCTTTATTTCTATTACTTTGATTTCCTTCCTTTCTCTTTCTAGCTAAATTTCACCACTGTGCATGTAATCATGCCCATCTTCGTACATCTCCCTTCATATTTTTTATAGCTGAATCAGTCAGAGTTTTAATTCAAATCTTCATTGATCAATAGATTTTTATCCTGTCTCAGACAGAGAAGTAGAGGTTTTCCAAATATAATAACAGTTTCAGTAGCCTGTAGGAGATTTAATTTCTATTTCTTTTAGTTGCCGAGTTTTTATGCTCAGCAGACTAGTATCCAAATATAGCTGGGAAAAATATGACAACAAAATGTGTGCTGGGGATTACCAACACAAGTACCTGCAACCAAAATCTCCTCAGAGAGGTTAGATAGAATTTTGCTCAAAGGACTCTCAATTATGAAGTTACAACAGCCAGTGGCGTTTGGTAGGGTTTAACCAAAAAAGCAAACTTCTGTCTGACATATCCCAAGTGTCTGACATATCCTCCTTCCCTTGGCACACTCTGTTAATCTGTAGGAAGCGAAGTGCTCCTCAAAACAGTGGTAGTGTGGGATCTACTCCACAGCCTGTATCCCTCTGCTGTGGAGACAAGGAAAGAGGAAAGACCTGTACCTTCTTCCTTTTCTCTTTGCAAAAGCCTTTCAAAGCTTTATCATAGCAGACTGTTAATGGGATATTTTGTGAGAGTAAGCAGCTTATGCAGCCTATTGTAATAAAAAATAGGTAAACTAGCTTGCTTTAGATAAATCCTTTTGGAGTTATTATGAACCATTCTCTCTTTAAGAGAATGTGTTTAAAATGCTGACAATCATATTGTTCCATACCAGAATCTGTAGTTTAAAAAATTTTAGTTGTGAGTTAACTCTCCTAGTGATGCTTTAAGCGATGAAATAATTCAGTTTCTCCATTTGCATGTGGTTAAACAAATGTAACATCTTTCTTATTAAACTGGACAAGAAAGCAGCCATGAGCTACACCATTTCCAGATCTCCCCAGTGATGGGACCTTCCACCTCCTCAGAGTGAGAGAACACTGCATTCCCAGCTGCAAGAGCCATTCAAAATCCTCACTGTAATTGCCTACCTTTTAAACTCTCATTCTGCCACTTTTGGCTAGTTTACCAGTACCTTTTTTTTCATCACAGCACCCACCTCTTCTCCCTTCCTCACTTATTTTCCATACTGGCTTTACCACCTGCATAAGTCTTCACTCAACTCAGTATTTACTTTCACCTTTCCTCTTCTGGTTAGCATCAGCTCTTACAAAATCTCCTTGTATCTCTCTGTTGCTCCTGACGTGCCCTCGGGAAGAACTATTCATAGCTACACTATGATGTCACCAACTTCAGGCAGCTGCAGTTGGAAGGGACTTCCAGAGGCCATTTCATCCAAACTCCCTGCTTGAGGAGGGTCACCCAGAGCAGGTTGCCTGTGGCCAAATGGCCTTTGAATATCTCTAAAGATAGATGGATACTCCACAACCTCCTTGGGCAACCTGTGCCAGCACTTGGGTCACTTTCACAGTAAAAAGAGGGTTTATGATATTCAGACGTAACATGTGTTGCTGTGTGTGCCTACTGCCTCTTCAATACCTCTCTTTACCCCTTTCACACCTCCTTCATCTCTCTGAGTGTTCCGATATACAGCTGTGACAGCAATGTGATGTACAGTGTGATGTACACGGCTCGATATTCAGCTGCTTTTCCTGCTGACTGCTGTCACCTATTGTCCTTCGTCCCATGATGCAATCATAAAGGGAAAGGGCTTTCTCCATTTTTTCTCTTCTTGTGAAGCACCCAGACGATGGTTTCCAGTCTATGCCTGGGGTTCTCTGACACCACGTAAATACAAATATCAACAACTCTTTCATTTAAAACTCCTGTAACCTCTATGCTTATTAGAGAAGAGCATTCATATGCACAGAACACAAAGGACAAACAACTGTATCATTTCCCTGCAATTGACTCCAATATTTGTGGAAGACCCTGCAAATGTGTCTACCCATGGACAAAAAGAGTATTTGATTCCCCATCACTAATGTGAAAGTTCAGTATTCTTATCATGCACATCACCATGCAATTCAGAAGGACTTAAACATTTTTTTTTTTATTGTAGACTTTTTTCCTGTAGCCCTGAGTTCATGGATAGAATATGTACATAATTTGGGGGTGAACTTAGATCAAAGCAAGATTTTTGTCTTTGCATTCCTCTGATCTTCTGCAGCCTTGAGGATGTTCTAAACTACATCAGATATCAACTCACTGTGGTCATGGCTAGCTCTTATCCTAGCTGTTTCTGGTGATGTCTGAAGGAGTTTAGACTCATGCTTACCTGACTCTGGAAATATAAATCTAAATTCTGAAGAACCACTCAGTTTGCAGATGCTGCAGCCCCTCTCTTACAATCCTTGCAGTGCTGGTGCACTGAATATATCCCACTTTCCTTATGCTGGCAGAGGTTTCTTCTGCATCAGCAGTATCTTTTACAGCTTATTCTATATTCTTGGCTATTTTTTTCAGTATGCACAAAATAAAATGTTTGCAAATGTAGGTAATCAACTGGGCTATTATATTTAATTCTCTAGCAGCATATTTAACATTGGTTGCTGATGGCATCTCCATTATTTTTATTGGAAATACAAGGGGAGCCTTCCATTGGCCAAAAAATCCTGTAGATCTACTTATGTTTTCATTTACACAAGGTAAAACATAGAGTAATTTTTTCTGAAAACTATGTAAACCAAATATACAGATTTCTCTAGACTTGAAAGGTTTTGTTCATTTGTTTTTAATATCTTCAGGGTTTTTTGTTTTGTTTTAACCAGAAACTTCCTTGCTTTGAAACACAAACTTTGTTGTGGTTTTTTGGTCTTTTATCTTGCTTTAATTAGCTCACTTGGGATGTAATGTAACTCTGCTGCAGAAAAAGCTGCAATTAACCATACAAATTCAGGCCTTCTTCCCACACTCATGCTGCATTATTCTGCACTTGACACAACCTGCCTCTCTCAAAGTCCTTCATTATTTCAAGTTCATTTTGAACGGAAGCAGCCCATTCTCTTGTTTTGTGCCAGCATGCAGAAGGTTGCACACTTCACCGGCACAGAGTCCACCACAGCAACCATGCAGGACTGCATAGTCCCATAACACCTTGCAATTGGAACAGAGTAATCAAAGTGAGATTTCAAAAAAACACATAATTCTTCCCAAGGCCATAAAATGGAATTTTTATGCCTTTCTGTGAAGCAATTTCTGCTAAAAGAATAAAAATACAGAAATTGCAATCTTTGCGGGTATAGAGAAGCCTTATTCTGGTTTTATAGAACATTGTGCAATCAAGGAAAGACCCTGAGGGTCAGCTTTGCTCTTAGAAAACTCCTCACAACAGATGTGTCAGAAAGGCAGAAGCATGGACAGAAGAACAAGGAGAAATAGAGAATCATGTCCTGGATACACAGAGCAGAATCAGGAAGGCCAAAGAACAGCTAGACATGGAATTACTGAAGGACATCAAGGGCAGCAGGAGAGGTTTCTATAGCCACAGCAGCAACAAAAGGAAGACTGGGGAGAACGTGGGCCTGCTGCCCAGTGTGGTAGGTGACCAAGTGATGGAGAGCATAAGAAAGGGTAACCTGGTGAAGGACTCAATGTCTTGATTCCCTCAGCCTTTACTGTCAAAGTCTGCTGCTCACTCACAGGCCTTTCAGGTGTTTGCTTAGCAGCAAAGAATAGCAGAGACAGGTACTACTTATGGTATAGAAGGATCAAATTTGGTACTGATTAGGTCAGCTGGATACATGAAAGTTCATAGGACTGGTTAGGGTGTATCTGAAAGTGCTGGGAAACCAGCTTGATGTTGTTTTGGGACCATATTCTATCATATTTGAGAAGTTGTGGTGATTAAACAAGCAAAGACTAGAGAAGCTAGTTTTTAGTCTTCGAAAAAGGCAAGGATTTAGGGAACACACTCAGAAAAATCATAATCTTTTGATTCATAGGAATGTGTTAATTGAAAGGTATTATGGAAGCTTCGATATATCTTGTCTTTAGAAAATATAACTGCTGGAAAATTCTGAGGTTGGAAAGGGGATTTTTTCCACTTGCTTTCAAAAGAACCTCTGAAACAATTTTTGGATGGCAGTTTATGATATTTAACAGAATATTATTTGATACAGGAAGGTGATAATTTTTCATCTGTAGCTTAATAATTAGGAATATCACAAATATGATTGTGTAGCATCCAAGAGGATATAAAATCCACAGGAACGTCACAAAGACATAATAGCATGATAAATGCATGTAAACTGGATAGAGAAATATTGTGTCTTTCCAGTAATGCATTGAAAAATAGAGATCTCTGTAACTGAGCAATGTAGCTAAACTTTTCTCCAGAGCATATCATAATGATGTGTAATTTGAAATGTTAACTTCTTTTATATATTTTGTAATAAATACAGATACATGTGCCATATCAGTGTGATAGCCTCATCACTCAGGCTGTACAGAGTTTGATGGTTTTTTCTAACATGGTTTGCATTTAAACTAAAACAGCACAATACAACCAGCAGGGAAAATTCAGTTAGAAACGTAACTGAAATGCAAATATGAACCAGTTGTGACCTGTTTCATGAAAAACCCCACAGTCAAAACCTAATGTGTCACACAGACAGCATTAATATATACTATACTGAAGTATAAAATACTACACTACAGCCTTCAATTAATCCCTCTACTAGTGCAGGAATATTCCTACTAATAACTATTTTTAAACTAAGAGATGAAACTTGGGTCTCCACCTCTGGAGGTTATTCTAACAGTTAAATCACATCAGCATGAGAAAATTTTTTACCCAATATTGAATTGAAATATTCACCTTCTCCAGCTTCATCACATTAGCCCGGGTTACTTATTTGCCCAACTTTGAATTATCTTTATTCATCCATTGGGTTCACACATTTTAAATTCTCTGAGCTTCTCAATCATTACCCAACAAAGCTCTCTATCTGATAGTTTAGATGAGTTATCTAAATTTATTCCCTACAGCTCTCCTGGTAATTTGCATTACTTCTGCCTGGACACTTCAGTTGGTTAATAGCTTTCTGGTAGTGACTGCACAGAATTGTAAAGGGCTCAGGGCCTGGGCTGAGCTGACACATGGTCAACCCAGCTTGGAAAAAGGCATCAAGTCAAAATTTCTTTCTTGATTTCCCTGCAGTTGGGATTCTCTTGGTGCTGATCTAGTTTTGATACAAAATGAAGTACACTGACAGTTGTTTCAGTGAGCCTGTTTGATCAGACAGGGTTTCTGGAGCACTCAGACCCCCATTATTTGTGCACTGTTGCACCTAGTTCTGCTCTACATGCTGGGAACACACATGAGCAAAGAAAAGTGTTGTCTGCCTGGGGAACACACAGCCTTCTGATTTTCTTGGGTAAATTACCAGCTGATGACATTCGAAGCAACTCTGAGCTGACAATTAGTTTCTGCTTGTTGTAGCCACAGAATCTCAGCAGGTCACATGTCAGATGAACTGAATGTCCATGCACACTTCTGCTGAGCTGCACAGCACCAGCCAGTGGAATTACGGGTTCCACCAATCCATAGCAGGGACGGTCTGCACAGAGGCTGAGGTCACTTGGTCTGTTCAGCCTGGAGGAGACTGAGGGGAGACCCTATTGCAGTTACAACTTCCTTGTGAGAGGACAAGGAGGAACAGACACTGATCTCTTCTTTGTGGTTACCAGTGACCAAGCCCAAGGGAATGGCCTGGAGTTGTTTTAGGGCAGGTTTAGGCTAGATATCAGAAAAAGGTTTTTCAGCCAGAGGGTGGGTGGGCACTAGAATAGGCTTCCCAGAGAAGTGCTCACGCACCAAGCCTGACAGAGTTCAAGAAGCATCTGGACAATACTCTGAGGCACACGCTTATTCTGCGATTCTGTGAAATGTAACAATGGATTAGTCTCAGACCTTGTGCTTGACACAAGTGGCTGAAAGAAGCACTGGACATTGACTCAGAAAGAGCACCAGCCATCACCCCAGGATAGTCAGAAACACTGTTCTGGCTTCCCAGCTCCCTCTATCTGTGCAGCAGCAGAGATGTCTGACAGGCCAGGCAGGGAGCTCAGTCTAGATGCTGACTGCACCACACCTCAGCCAAGTGCATCCCAGTCACAGCCTACTAAACTCACACACAGACAAAGTGTATCCATGGCCATCTGCTTGGCAGGGGATGGAGCCATCAAATGCTCCTGGAGAGAGAGACAATTCCAATAACTGTCGGTTTTCTTTCAGATGAACCCTGTTAGAAGCCGTGGGGAAGCCAGTAATCAATCTCTTTGATCCCTCTGGAAGTGCACTGGATGAAGGAGCCATCACCACATTGAATCAGGATGCTGTCAGGATGTTTAAAGGCAGAATGGTCCCACTCTTCTAATTTCACACATAAAACTGTTGTCACATTTCCTGGATGCCCACAGGAGCGGGTTTGACCTATACTGACAAATGTGGCCCAGGTGAACCCTTTTAATGCTACATTATGACGTACATCTGGATGCCATCTTTTCTTATTAGTCGCGTTTTTGCAGTAGATCTGCAAAACTGACCAAATCTTCAATTTTTATGAAATAATAGTATTTGTATATTGACATGATCTGCAGCCTCAGGTGTCTGTAAGCTTTCCAGCAGCTTTGCTGAAGTGTCACCAGTCTGTTATGGAGGATGGTGAGCTGCCATGGGACCCATACAGGGGAGGGCACTCTCTAACCATAAGCCTTGCTGCAGAAAAGAGAGAAGAGCTCAAGCTGCAGAAGTGAGAGGACTACAACAGGACTGTGAGCAACTACTCTCACCTGACAACCCTGGCAGCAGGAGGCAAGCAGCATCACTCACAAAGAGTTTTGATGTCACACCTGTGTTCCCATTCCTATCTCTGGATGCTAGTGCAGACAGAGGCCTGATTTCCTAAGATAGCAGCAACCACACACCAGGAATATCAATTATCAACATAATGAGCATTTATACAGCCTCAGAACAGACATGAAGTATACGTTCTGCCACACTAATCCCACCTTTCAGACGTTAAAAAAGGCATTGTAGAAGTTATGAAAGTCACCCTTTGCATTGCAATAGTATAACCTTTAAAAGCAGCTGTTTTTCATACAAAACGGAAAAAACATTTATTCAATTTTGATTCCTTATCACTTCCCTGAGAAAATGAGAAATTAATTAAATAAACTGCAAAAGAGAAGGAAATGTGATATGCCTTAAAATGCATTAACAAATGTAGACAGGATTCCTTATATGTGTCAATAAATTCACTGGCATCACATTTTTGAGCTTCTAACCATTTACATTCTTCACATTTCATACTTAATGATAAGATTGGAAGGAATCTTATAAGAAGGGAGGAAACACAAAAAAGCCCATAAATTCTTACTAATATAGGAGAGGTACAAGAACCCACTCAGATCATGGAGTCACTGACTGTATTTAAGATTTCTTCTCCTATTTGTTGACGTAGATGTTGAAATATCCACAGTTACATGTTCACTGAATAGGGTGGTGAAAAGTGGACATCATATTATATGAGATTTACTACTTCAAGAGGCACTTTCAACAGGAATATGATCTTAACTATCAAGTATCTCATTTCATTCTTCTATGCCCTTGAAAACACTTTCTGCTGTCAGAAGACATGGCTTTTGAAGGACTACTTCTATTTTTATCTCTATACATCTATCCCCATGACTCCTTTGTTTTCCCTTTAAAATCAGAATATTTCATTAACTACTGTGTTTAGGTCTTAGGAGGGTAACATTTTATTATCTTTATGTTGATTAATTTCCTTTATATCCATCTGCCGTAGAGCGCTCAGGATGTCCGGCACACAAGGGAATGCTGCATACAGTGAGTGGGTGGAATTTTGAATACCTTACAATTTTTACAAGGAAGAATGGAATCAAAATGACTGGAATCAAACATCAGCTCTTTATAAAACCATTTTTACCACAAAGCAGTAATTAAAATCTCCATTGCCTAGATGGAGCAGTTGTTTTAAATTTACAGATATTAAAATGAAATGTTAATTGGAAATGCATTAGCTGAACAGAATCATTTAGATCATTTAGGTTTTAGGCTAAATTTGGCTTGAGAGATGAACTGAAAGCCTATGTAAAACTTAATGTCTTCCTGAGGAGACAGTATAAGGACTGATTCCAGCTGAGTAGAATCAGAGCACCTCCCAGTGTTGCTTAAGTGCCAGCCTGTTGGAAGAGTCATAGGCAGAACACTGCCTTCAACCCACACTCTCCTTCCTAATGGAGCTCATCATAATGGTGACTCAACTGAAAACACGTAAGCTGAGCCCTTAAAACTGTGCCTAAAACAACTGGAAGTTTTGTGTCCTCAAATAAACAAGCAACACAGAACACTAAGATTTCACCCATGGGATGTATTCAACCTGCTTTTTAAGGGCTTAATAATTACAGATTTATGGAATATTAAGGAAACTTAACAGCTAACACTCAGTCTTCTGCCAAATAATACTCCATCAATAATGAAAATATGGGTGCAATTCTGTTTTCATTTAAGCCAGCTGGAAATTTACCATGAACTTCAGTGGGGCCAAGGAAAGTTCATGATTGTACAGGTGGTTAAATAGCTTCAGTGAGCTTTGAATTTTCACCAGTGAATAAATTTGAGACAATTCCAAACAATCAAACAAATAAGAGAAAGTGGATTTTAGACAAAATTAATGGCACAGTAACTAAAATAATTGTTTTTCATAGGATGAATTAAGAACTATTATTAAATTAGTAGCAAACAAAATGTCTTTTACAAAGCAACTGTTACAGATATCTTCTCAGGCAAACAAAAAAAGTTCTACTTAGTACATTATTCATAGGCATACTGGTTGAATAAATCTATGTTATTTTTGCCACATCTTTAACAGTTATGAACAAGTTATTCTGTGTTTGCATTTTCTATAGAGCTCCACACTGCTAAAATCCCTACTGTTTTTCTGTGTTTGAAATACATTTATGTCCTTATGGATTACCAACAACCATATTTCTTTTTCTTACAGCACTTATGCACTGAACATTTCTCATTATTTCTAATACTGCTACTGCATATGTTACTTTTAAAAGGCAATTCCACTCATGGCATGCATTGCTCTTACACTCTTACATTATTAACACTTCATAATGATTTCTTACCATAATCTTCAATCATGTTCCTTAACATAAATGGTTTCTGGAAATAATACTGAGTCTGTTACATTGCTGTTTATGAGCACTGTCATTCTTAAGCAACATGCAGTTCAAGTACTCTTTCAGTCTACTGATGTGCTGCACTGGCTAAGAAATTTTGCTGATCTAATAAGGAGTTGGGAACAACATTTGATGTCAGTGACCCATGAAGTCTCCATACAAGTTTGACATATCAGAGAGATGACAGTACGCTGAGACAAACCTCCTATTGGAGAAGTTGTAAAAGCCAGTACACACACATACACACACAATTTGTCTGTTCATCACAGCTTTTGTTCTTCTGTATTTTATAGATTGACACATTATGTCAATTTAAAGACCATCTATGATCTTCATTAGGAAAGGAATGTGGATTATTTTGCTGGAGCATGTCTTCCTGTGTTATATGAATCTGCATGACAGTGGCTTTCATTCTGCACACAGAACCATGGTTATTCTATGTTATCCCAATATCTGTGTTGGATATTCAGCTGTGTTGGTGTTTTATCTCCAATGAAGTTATCACTCTGAGCCAAATCAGGATTCCATTAATCAGTACAGTAAATTGAAATTCTGCTAGAAAGGAAATGAAGTGAAACCTTTAGGATTTGGCTGTGCTGTTACACAAAGATTTCCAAATAAATGAGTTTGGTGTTCTTCAGGCAAACACCCCCCGCCCCAAGCAGCAAGGTGCTGGTGTATAATAAATTTTTAATTTTACATAAATATATATAATAAAATTTATAATTTTATTACAAATTCAGATTCCAATGACAATGTCACTGAAGTTAATGTGACTGGGACTGTTAATCTGAGTGAGAGTGGAACTGGCCCTTAAATTCTTCTTTCTCTTGTTCTGCATTGAATACTGTTACATAGGTTGACAGGGAACTTTGCCACAAGTAAGCCGCAAAAAACGTAGCAACTGTTTATGTATCATTATGTACGTTTAAAATACTTCATATCTATAAAGATAGCTTTTTTCCCTAGCAGTTGCTCAAAAAGACATGAATAGGAAAGGCCAATTAATAGTGATATAGTCCTACTGAAATGAAATATTTTCATATTTGAAAAACTGGTAAAAACAGAAGATTTGTAGAATTTTTATCCTGAAGATACTATTGCTTTTCTACAGTAATTTGGAATACTACAGTCATTCACAGTTGTCACAAAAATGGTAGACAAAGAAAGCTTGAAGTAGTAAAGAGGTCACAGAGTATCCTATTTTTAATTCAGACATTTTTATAACTTAAAGATCTATTTAAAGCTCAAAAAATAATGTGTGCTTAAAAAAGAAAAAAAAGAGGAACTATAGAACTATACTTCTCTAAGAATAAATACTGCTTTCACTTTTGGATTATATCCTGTCCAGGTTAGGGTTAGGATCTATCACAACTATTATTTGTTTGCAGTAGAACAAAATGTTTCTGAATGTTTTCACTGTGTTTGTCATTCCTGTGAGAAAATAGCCCCCCTCCCAAAAATACCGTGTACTACAATGAACAATACAAACACTCAGTGTCAGGTAAGTCTCCAGTTGACCTCCTTCTCCCCTGGTTTACCTGGAAGCTTCTGGTTTGCTTTGAAATTCACCCAGTAGAAGGTAAGTTGACTGAAAAAAACCTTCTAGTCAAGAAGTGGTGAAAAACAACACACGTACACAGTCTGTCTCTTTATCTCAACTAAATGAGAAATCCCTTCTTTAAAACATTTTTCTGGTAGAGACTAACTGGTACATAGGGGTTGTAATTAGACAATCAGCATAGACTGACTCAGCTACACTACAGAATGATTTTTTTTAAGACAAAAAAAAAAATCTGCAAACCAATCTATTAACACTGAGAATCATTAAAAAGAAGGCTGATTTGTTTCAGAGATCTGATAACCAGTGTTGATACGGAGAGAAAATTCATGCATACTCACATAAGTTGCTTGATCTATGGAAGAATTCAAAAATCATCTTCTCCTCATGAGGGAAATTGAAAATTTCTTTGCTCTGCTTGGTATAATTGTCACCAGTAAATTTAATCACTGCAAACTTAATGTGCTCAGGAAAACTTGTGATAGGATGATTAGTAAAATTCTTTCCAGCAGAACGTGCTACAATCCATAATTAATCAGGAAACCGGGGTATAACTTTGTAAGGTAATGTCCAAAAGTATTTGCATTGGAACAGGAGAAACAGTATCTGTAAACTACTTATATTTTTTAAGGTGATACCTATTATTTGCCATAATGCATAGACAGATAATATATTATCTGTTATTTGTCAGAATGCACATCTGATCAAGAATCGTGGGAATCAAAGACAGGCTTTAGGGAGAATTGGTCTGTTGAGTCTATTTTTTCTTTATGTTTAGCTTCTGATTTCTTGGCTTCAGTGAACTTGTCATCTGTGATAAGCAAATGACATGACAGACATTGCACAGCCACGGCTTTGGACCTCTCTTCAGCTGGGTCCTCAGCCAATTTGAGGAGTTATGCAGACTTCCTCAACTAATATTTCACCTTGCTGTCCACTCAGCTCTGGTAGCTGGTATTAAAAGACACATCTCAGTATCCCTCGAGGGACAGAAGAGCATTGTGAATTAATTAAACCTAGCAGTTCAATCTCTACAAACTTGCTACAAACTAATGAAATTACATGGTCAAGCAATGACAGACTTGTGCTACACTGAAGCTCCTCTAATGTTAGTTTCAAACACCTAAGGTAACAAAAAAACACTTCAAGAAAGACTTGTTATTTAATGAATCTCCGATAAAATCTCCAATAAAAGGAAAATTGTGGTGTTGTATTAATGTTTAGGTAAGTTGTACCATCACATGTCAGACAGTGGTGAAAAAAGTCAAAAGGTAAAAGATTATACACTTTATTTGACCTTTGTTAAGGTAAACCTTTGTTACAAGTTCTGTATTGATATAATTCTTAATGAAAATTTATCTAATTTGCAATGCATCCTTTGTGCTGATTAGAAGGATTACCTTCTTTGCTGCTATTTATAACTCAGCTAATGATTATTTTGGGGTGAATAGCTTCTTATTTATCATCAGACACTTTCCTTGACAGGGACAAAGCCAGGACAAAAAAGGTCTTCATTGCTTCTTTTGCTACAAGGCAGAAATATGGGCCTGCTTTCTGTAAAAGGTTCCACTCACCCAGTGTATGGGTCTCATATGTGTGGCTCATATTCTTCATATAACAGGTGTTCCCTCTAATTTTATATATTACAGTAAAAAACCACTATCCGTTACTCAGTTATTTTAAATACTAGTGTATTTCTAAGAAACATCTGGTTTAAAAGAGTGTATCGCTATTCTGGTTTTATTAAAATACCCTGCTATGTAACTGCACCCCTATTTACAGGAGTTTCATTTTCAGGACAGCTGTGTTTTGGAATAGTTTTAAAATCAGATGAATCACCAGTTCTCCTGGGAAGCAGTGTTCTGCAATAAGCTGCTGGCTCTTTGCCCCATAGGCAGGCATCTTCTAATACAGTCATTAGGACAGTTGGTATCCCTCTGTCATATTACAAAAGTAATGAGTTCTTTTCAGTAACTTTACAAAGCCCATAAGACATGACACAGCAAATCCTTCCTCTTTTACTTTAGACAGTGAGGTTTCAACCTCTGATATAGATAGCTATTTGCAGGGTCACACATGCAAAGGAAAAGTGTCAGCCTTACATTTGACTACAAAGGGTGAGTTGAGTGTGTTTTCCGTGTGTCAGACAAGCATGTGGAAATATCTTCGATCACTAGGTGTAAAGGACTAGTGTTCCTGTCCCTGTAAGGGATGTATTATCATGTTTCTCTTAACCACTATAATACACTAAAATTACGATGAACCCATTTAGCTTTACATATGAAAATATTTTCATAATGGCCTTATGGCTATTCACAAATTTCTGGTAACAGTAGCAGTGGCACATTTGTAACAGGATGTCCCAGTGCAATTCCATCAAATTAGAAAAAAGTACAATGGAAACATGATACAAACTTAGCAGTAAAGGTGTGCTTACCTTCATATGTCCCGCTTTCTAAGAGAGCACCACTTTTCTCCAATTCCATAAAATCTTCAACAGTGATGAAAATATAGTCCACACCAGGAACTTCCCCCTCCTTATGTGGCCTTGTAGTGCCTATTAATAAAGTGAAAGACACATTGTCAAGCACATGGCCTAAATGTGGAATGATCTTTTTGAAATCTTTGGAAAATGTACAAAGTGAACCATTTACATATCTTATATAGCACATCTGCCTTGTGAGGATGTGTTTCAAAACAATATAGCTACGTTTGTTGAAGCTGGCAGAGGTATATGAGATGTATGTTTATGATCATGCCAGACGTTTCTTGAATCCATATCATTTATCCTCACTAATGAAAAGCTGTCATGCTGTTGTTCTTCTTACATCACTACGAAGGCCCTCAGTCACATTAGGCATTCAGAGGTAACACAAAGCATAGCCTTGTCTATAATTAACCTACATCATGATATTTTAGACATTTATTTAGTATACAAAATAATAATTCTATACATAAATCTGCAAGGGTTATGTTCACATTGCTTGTTTCAGAGCCATAAGTGGACTTGGCCAATAAGTCCATAAGACCCTTTCCCTCATTTCTCTGATTCCTACTCCCTTCTCAACATTTAAAACAAAAACTCATACGGCTGTTCATTTCTGTGAGCTTTGTGTTTTCAGAAACGGGTGCTTTAGGATTATTCCCTGGAGTGCTGTGTCCATCTGGAGTACTGTGTGCAGTTCTGGGCAGTTTTAGGTTCAAGTACCTGGGCAGTACAAGAGAGATGTGGAGCTCCTGCAGTCAGTGCAACGGAGGGTAACAAGAATGACTGGGGGACTGGAGCATGCCTTTTACGAGGAAGGGCTGAGGGAGTTTGGCCTGTTCAGTCTTGAGAAGAGATGACTGAGAGGAGAGCTCATTATATGTATAGATATCTGAAGGGGGGATGCCAAAATGATGGTACAGGCTCTTCTCAGTGGTGCCAACCACTAGGACATGAGGCAACGGGCAGAAACTAATGCACAGGAAGTTCCACTTGAACATGAGGAAGGACTTTACTGTGTGAGTGATCACATACTGGAATAGATTGACCTTTTTTCATGGAGTCTCTCTCACTGGAAATATTTATGAACCTTCTGGATGCAATCCTGTTCCATGAGCTCTAGGATGACCCTGCTTGAGCAGGGAGGTTGGACCAGATGACCTACTGTGGTCTCTTCCAACCTGACTCGTTCTGTAAATCTGTGATTCTGTGATCATCATTGTGTTTCAGAGGTGGTATAGTTAAGGTACTTGGATTGTCCATAAACACGCTGAATTTACTTCCCATGGATCATCTGACCACTGAGGATGCAGCAGCATCCTCAGAGATCTCCAGCCCTTTGAGAGAGCTGTGTAGAGAACAGGGATTCTGCTGAGCCCTTGAACTCCTGGGAGCTCTGCTAACAGCACAGACATCAGATCTTTGATCTGCATGCTTTTTCCTATTGACAGAAACTGTATCTTCCTCATAAAACACTTCAGCAAATCAAGGCTGTGCTATTCCCAGACATGGCAGAGGGAAGAAGCTGGCATATTAGACAAGTATCTCTAATTTACTGTTTCTTCAATATTTTTTTAGGAAGCCAAACTAGGATTATCAGAAGTTTATCAATCAGACAAAAATACAAGTTACAAAAAATATAGAGGTAAGCCCCGCTTTGAGTGGAAAGTTGGACCAGATGATCTAGTGAGCTCCCTCACAATCTAAATTTTCAATTATTCTATGCTATTAAGTGTTAATACACTGTAGTCTGTTTTAAACACATAGATATTCAGCCGTCATTCATGAGGGATGATTGCAAAATTGTAAAATTTGGTCACCTACACCTGCTATCTCCATTCTACAACACCAGGAGATAACTGTCACTTAGATGGCAACATGGAAAGTTTCACCCTCTTTTCTCATAATCCTCAAGGAATCTGCTCCAAGAACTTTGCGCTGCATCTTATACTGAGGGTTGTACATCTATTAGAGATTGAATAGGCACCTCCTTCAAAAAACAGAGAAAGGAGCAAACCATGATCAATAGTTGCCTGAGCTCAGGGTGACTGTTACCCCAGGTGCAGCAGTTTGTTTCCATCCCCAACAGAACTTTATGCCTCTAGGTAAAATCTTACTGAATCCCATTTCCCTTCTGCATCTGTTCTCATTCCCTCAGCCTGGAAGATCAGAGATTTTGGAAATGGTTAAAGCAATTCCCTGGCTAATGGAATAATCAATGGTTATTGCCTCTTTTACTCCTTTTCCCTGGAGGAACTGAGTTCTTGCTAATAATACTTCTATGATCCTTTATAGTCTTCTGTAAGCACCAGAGAGTTTGCAATGTGCAGATTTACAGACTTGGACACAGTTACTAGACCATCGTAAGCACCCTTCAAGGTCTGAACATTGAGATCTATATATTGGAATCTTATAGATCATAGGCAAATTTTCTTTTTCCTTGCTTTTAACCTAACACACAGTTACGCTTCTTAATAGATTTTGTCTTTAACTACATTCATATAGACAGAAAAACATGCATGAAACCCATGGTGATTCAAGACTTAAAGGATTCATTCCAAGCCTCATATTTCTACAGAAACACAACACCTCTTGTTGTGCTGCATCAAGGCTTAATAGGACACACTTGCTACCATGTACAATGTTTAGCCCTTTATTAATGTAAAATAAAAATAGGAACCCAGTTACTATTTTGTTACCATGGTAACCTATGAAAATATAATCTTTGAATTCCATAATGAAAGAACATGATACTTTCAGATTTTTCAGGATCAAAACCAGCAGGGGATATTTGCACTATGTGTATTTATGACAAATGTAATGTATTGTTGCTGTTGAAGATACAAAATGAGTAGCCTGCAAGTGGACTAGAACCATGAGCAGTCCACTCAAGCAAGTGCTGTCACACAACATGAAGGTACCTCAGAAATTAAAGCATCTTGGTCTACAAAATCTGGGCTGACCTTGACCTTTGATTTCATGATCACTACCTGCAGCATTCATCAATCTGCTCTCAAAACCAATATTAAGGTCATTCAGTGGGCCACCACTTTGTTTGGATTTATGGCTTCAAGATGGATAGCCTGTACAGTTTAGAGATATTTAAGCTACGCTCGCTATCTTCTTTTTATTATTATTTTTTAAAAAGACCCTTTGCCTTTGCAGTTTGTTTCTTCTCTTCTACAGGGAAAACGTAGTGATTCACTATACTTCAGTGCAGCCTTTCCATGCCCATTGTTATGTTATATGGTGATGGTATATTCCAGGAGAGGAACTAGGTGCTGTTTACATAAATAGCCTTTGAAAGAATATTTTCTTTTTAATTGAGTTTAAGGCACCTGAGGGTATACATTTAGACACCTAAGAAATCTTTACAATGAATAAAGAGTGTGTTAATTTCATAGCGATAAACTGTTTTTGAAATACTGCTTATATGAGCTTGGGGAACAATAAATAACACGGAATTTTTATGTTGACTGCTACTGCAGATTGGAATAATGGTCAGTTCATGCAGTGTTCAGACAAGATTCCCATTATGAGTAAAAAAATATAGAATTATTGATCCTAGAAGAGCTCCGGGGTTGGAAAGCTCCACACCAGTTTGTACAGGATAGAACAACTAGGAATTTACATGTCTCTTTTTAATCTCAGCATCCAGTTACAGATTTACAATATTTTAGTGCTTATTCAGGAATAAGGTGCACAGTTTGACTTTGAAAATATTTCTTACTAGAAGCACTGAGCCTTCACAGGTTCTGTCCAGCTCTGCTACTTTCAAAAGCAGGAAAGGTACTCTCTCAATATCACTTTTATCGCTAACTCCATGTAGCTATGGAAAAGAGAAAGAGGCAAATTTTCTTAATGGTCAGCATAAGAGCATGAAGGTCAGTTAAAACTCCCAGAACTATGACAGGAGAGACTCGGAAAGGTGTTCTGTGCCCAGTACCATAGACACATTTTAAAGAACCCTTCATCCTTGCATGGTAAATAATCTATATTTTGCAGTCTTTAGAAGCATCACAAGGATAATACTGCACCAGTACAATCTATACGATGGTCAGGGAAGCAGAAGTAAAGGTCTTAGTCCCTGCATGGTTCAATACCTGCTCACAGGCTGTGCTCACAGGTTTCAATACTCCAAGCTTATACGCATATAATAAGTAAATTATTGTCCTTTTTTGTAAATTAAGGGAAAACATGGCACAGCACTATCCAAACATTTTTAGAAGTGTTTACCTAATTTGTATGTGAATTCACAGATTGGTTCCTTTTGCCTGAGGTAAATCCAAAAGCAAAAGTGTGTCTTTGCCACAAGGATTTAGAGTTAAAATGAAAGGCACAGGAATAATCTAGTCCTTTTTTTACATAATGACCTACTCCTAGAATCATTTTCCAAATGTATGGAAGCAAATAGTGTCTTATTGTGCTTATCTGTTCCAAATGTAACAAAATATAAAGAGAAAAATGTCTTTAATATATAAAGCCCTTTTATTAGACATTCTACCGGTAATTTTTTCTGTGATTCTGCTCGGTACAACAGCTTGTTGTGGAATGCCAGGCTGTCATACATTACAGTAGCTGGAGGGATCCCTCCTGCAGAAACAGACTGCTAATCTTTAATAAACTTCAGCTGAGCCCTTGGTATGACCTTGTATACGCTTTGTCTTGGAAAAATTCAACAATGCTTAATTAGGTCTTTTGTTTGTTTGCCAAATTACTCTGGAACACTATTACTGTGAGGAACTGAAATGTATGGGAAATTATACCTATCTTGTCAAATTACTAAATGCATTAAGCAGAGAAACACCACATTTGTCTTGATCTACTGAATTCCCAGCTGAAGAGAATAATAAACATAATTTTCAAGTAAAGTGATTTTAGATCTACTACAAAGCCTGAAGCTTCAAGTGTTTATGATAATTCTCATAATAACGACATAAACCACAATGGCATAAGTTCCTTCTTGCCCACAGTCATGGAGAAGAAAGGTTTTTTCCCCTTTCTAAGTTGCAATACCAGCAATTTCTCTGACGTATCCCTTCAAAAAAACCCTGAAAAAGCAAAAGAATGAATTCCAGATTCCTGAAAATGTTTCTCAGGGGTAATAGTTTCAAGCTGCATTAATAAGCAGGTTGTTGGCAAATGTGATCCTGAAGAAGATCTTGATGTTAATCAATTCAAAGGCAGTTAGCAAAGATGCTAAATTTTCTAGAGTGAGGTAAGAAAACAACTGAGAGGGGATCTGATCAATGCATACAAATACCTTAAGGGCGGGTGTCAAGAGGATGGGGCCAGATTCTTTCCAGTGTTGCCCAGTGACAGGACAACGGCCAATGGGCACAAACTGAAACACAGGAAACTCCATCTGAATATGAGGAAAAACTTCTTTACTGTGTGGGAGACAGAACACTAGAACAGGCAGCCCAGAGAAGTTGTGAAGTCTCCTCTGAAGATATTCAAAACCTGTCTGGACAAGATTATGTCCAACCTGGTCTAGGTAAACCTGCTTTAGCAGGGGGTTGGACAAGATGATCTCCAGAGGTCCCTCCCAGTGCCAATCATTCTGTGATTCTGTGAAAGCCAGGCATTTAGCAATTGCTGAGTTTTGAGACTGCAACATTATTTGCAAAGTTACCTGTACACAGAGAGAAAAACCAGACACTACTTGGAAGAAACAGTGTGTTTTTACTTCAAGATTTTGTGACCAAGTTTTAGTAAAAAGCAAAAAGCACTTAGACATACTTCATTATTACTTCATTCATACACAGAACTAATAGTTTCATTTCTAGGTGTTTAATTCATGTAAACTAAAAGGAAGTTTTGCAATTCATGGAAACTAAAAGGAAGTTTTGCAATCCTTGTGCATCATCAGTATCTACTCATAGTAGCAGAAAAATAGATTAACTACGTGGTTCAATCTAGCGTCCACAGAAATTAGGTGAATTTGAGTTGTATCAAAAGAAACCCTTTATAAAAAAGCCTGATCCATGTTTTTAATAGTTTCTATTATACTTTGGGATTCACTATGTTGTTTGATACATTTTGATTTTTGTGAAAAGCAGTCTTAAGGGAATGTGCACTAGGTCACAGTGCCCACATTCTCTAACACCACATAATTCTTAGGCCAATATATTTTATATTTATAGTGTAAAACAGAGGCAATGAATTCCTGAATTTGAGATTTACAATGCACATAGAAAGAGATAAGCATGTTCTTTATGGAAAGAATATGTGTTCCGTCAATAATTCTTTTGATTTTGACCTTTTCTAAACTTGAGACATATGCATTAGGTAAGCTAGATAAGCTCCTGCCTGGTGGTTAGCAGGATTATTAGATTCCAGATGTATATATTCTGTGAAATAATTTTTTTTTTTTTTAAAGATTCAATATGCATTCAGGAGCTTTTGATTAAACACACACTACGTTTTCTATTTGTTCTTTTGGTTTTGTGCAATGTGACAGACACTGAGCAGCCCAAAGACAGATTATGCATTATAAAAATTAAGTCATATTGGAGCTGAACAGAAAAGTAAAACTGAGAGATGGGAATGACAGTAGTGAAGGACTGCAGGTAGGAAGGTTTTTTATTTGTTTCTTTAGTTGGTTAATTATAAGAGGACTACTGGAACCAGCAAGAAGAACCTAGAGAAGAAATGCAGCACAATAGCTGCAGGCTGGGACAGATACTTGAAGATATTTCTTTAAAATAAACTGTGTCATATCCAGGGGTACCTATGATGCAATGCAAGGATTTGATCATTGGACATTTTGCTCTTATCCTGTGACAGGGTGTTCCTGGGTGTTCCCTCCACAAGGATATGTCACTCATTGCCTGGTAATTGTGGAATGAATTGGGTCACTGTCCTGCTCTTGGCAAATTCCTCATGAAGTCTGCAGGGTACTTTCTTTTAAGAAGAACTTTGACTGCACATTAAGCCCCAGTATATAAGTTTCATTGCCAGTACAGCATTTGAGCAAATAAAACAACTTTTTTTTCCCCATTATTTTTGGCAAGACTAGCTTTCAGAATGTTAACAATAAACTTCAGAGATAAAAGCTAATGACAGAGAAGTGTAAATACTTTGTGTCAAGTTAGGCATGGAAGATTGCAGAAGATACAAGTGAAAAATCAGCAAAGCTGTTGCTAATGCAGATATCATAAACACTTAAACTATATTCTATGTAATTCCTGGAAAATGACAAATTGTGAAATTATGGGTATTCAGGCATTTGGAAGTATAGATCTTACACGGGTTAGCCAAGTGCCTGAAGGAATCTGTTTTTCAGTGGTCGAAAAGGGAAAAGGTGAAAAGAAGAAAAATCAGTTATGAATCATTCTGGATTCCACATTACTGCCTCAAAAGTTTTTTGTATTTTATTTGCTTGTTTTGTTGGGTTTTTTTTAAGGCAAGAATTAGTACCAGCCATAAAGCTCTAGAAGACACTGGGATTTTATTCATAAAACAAGTTAATGTCTTAGCAAATACTCCTGCAATATATCCCAATATCTTTCATGCTTATAAAACTAAAAGACCATAGTAGTTTTCCAAACAGATAGGAAAGAAAACAGTAAACTGCTATGAAGCAAAGTTTGAAAATGGAACTTTGAAAATCTGATGATAAATGGGTGGTAGATTGTGGTGGTAGGAAGTCCAGGATTTTATTTTGATTAATTAGGAACGTGTCAAGCTAATAAATAAATAATACAGTCCAAGGTATTTTTTTTTTTGTTACATGCTTTAGAATGCAGTGTTTTTCTTTCATGGATTCCCAGTCTTTCAGACAAAGATATAAACTAAAACACGATGACAAACTTTTGTCTCTTTGGAAGCTTAGACTTTGATTCCTATTGCACAAAGTTGTTTACATGTCCATAAATCTTTATTATAACTATAAACAACAGGTTTTACATGAAAATTAATATATGTGCACAAGAGAACTAAAGAATGAAGACATGCATTAGTGTATCCCTATGAGAGAATCACGAATACATGAACATTTATGTTTCCATACAGATTTATAAAAATCATTTGCTAATGAGATCCAGATAGAGACTTTTGATGTCACTAAGAAAATAAAGGCACATCTAATTATATGCATAATGCTTTATACTACTAAAAAACCTTAATTAGAACATGGTTTCTTACGGTCTTTAGAGGAACAAAGTCTTTTTCTGGGAAATGTCTGATTTTCTCAGCTCTTCAAGGGGATAGGCTATATAGTCAGTCTGTCGGCATGTGTAGGTCTACTAAACAGACAGAGATAACAGCTGAATTTTTGTCTGGTACTAGCAAATCTGTTAATCCTGCTGACAGTCCAACTGATTGGACCATCAATGGAAATATTATTAAGAGAGATTTGGGATAGTTTCTTCAGCTGTGACATCAAAACATCTATTTATACTGCACATCATTCAAACATACTTTCAGAAATCCTGGAAACACCCCACTTCTGGCATAACAGACAACATTTTCATTATCAACAACAGAACCTGCTTTTATACCAGTTGATTTTATCAACAGTATGAATAAACTTTTATGGATTACTTTCATTAGGCAGCTCGTACTTACTACCACAGAGAGCTGAAGAACTCTCTTAAATCATACATAGTGTACCTTGAAAGGTTCTGCAATGTCTGCAATAATAACTTTTCAACTGAAAAAAACACTACTATTCTTATTCACTTTATATATTTTATTCAAACTTAGAAAGCCAGCAGCTCTGTATGTCTGTTTAAGAATACATTCTAAAAGGATTTGTGAAGTTGTTAGGTGTTGCTACTAAATCTCTGAAAATATTTAAAAATGGATTTTCTAAATCTACAGTCTTTGAGAGGCATTAAAAGAGGGGCTGTGGAATAGACTATCATAGAAACCATCCACAGATGTATTCCTAACCAAACTCACTTCCACTGTTTGTTTTTTTTTTAATTTTGTGTCAATAATACAGAACAAATAATTAATGAATCAATAGTATGAAGCAATAAAAGGATTTTAAGGGTTATATTGTATTTCAGGGCACATAACACACAGAAAAATGAGGGGAGTTTATGCTTACAATAGGGAACTACTTAATATGTGTGAATGAAAAAAAAAATCTGTATTTAAAATGGGGCAGATATTTATTTTCTCTTTCCACAGTCTTCAGATTTGTGTTTTGCTGTACCTCTGAACAGTATCTGTCCACAAAGCATGGCAGCAAGAGCCAATCCAGAACACATGTCTTTATCTGAATCAAAAAGTACTTTGGAAAACTGCAATGGATGATGTCTGAATGGTAGAAGAGAGTTACAAGTTGGGCTTTTTTAATTTCCCATTCACAGTCTGTTTCAATTGTTTTTCTTGACTTTCAGCCGAAAAGTTGATATACACAGCTAAAACTCTGCACCATTCACCAGACACAGGACCAGACCTTGTTTCGGTGGCAAAAAATCGCTCCTGTGTAACAGCAGATACTGCTGCTCTCATTTGCACTGAACAAGTTCAAGGAAATGAATGAGTGTCTCTGCAATACCGTGTGCAACACCCCCAGCAGCTTCACTGCTGAAATCCCTGGTGGCCAACTGCTACCCAGACAGCAGAGCGAGCGCTGAGCTGAGACACAGGGAATGGTATTTCCCCTCAGTAGGGATCCCGTCAGCGCGAGACAGGATTTCTGACTGTGGGATGCCACCACATGCCATGGAGGGCTTAGAGCTTCTAGAGTAAGATGAAACATCTTGTTCCTTCTTTCCTCCTCTTGCTTTCCAGTACAAACAGCAAAAGTGCAAACCACGCACAATAAAAGATTTGAACTCCTTGGGAATATATTTTTCAATTTCTCTTTTTCTTCCACTGTGTCTCATGAAGTTTTCATTGAACTATGACCTTATGCAGTAAACTCCAAGAAAACTCTGTTTTACAAAGTCCAGTTCAAACCAGCGAACAGAAAATCTATTTTTCTTTCAGCTCAATGAATGCATCATGGAACACTTCTACTATGGTATTCAGAAAAGAAATCTATTATTTTGAAACCATCTTAGTTTGTATATTAAATTTTTTTTCCGCACAAAAAAGAAGCCATTTGAAACAGATTTTTTTTTCTACCTGGGTTTAGGAAAAAACCCTATTTTCATCTTAACTCACATTAATTAAAAAAAAAAATCATTCCTCAGTAACAAGTTGAATAAATTATTTATATAGAAGTCATTATTTTATAGCATACTCACAAACTTAAAGGTGCCTGATGCAGAGTTCCATATTATATCTTCATTTTTAAAAAACAAATTTAAAAACCTTTATTCATTCTTCTTTTGAAGGTAGACAAAAAATAACCTTAGATTTACCTTCAAAAGAAGTCAAACACAGTGAAGATGAGGACATAAATGTCACAGAATTCTGAATGTGGGGAAACCCATTGCTATTCTTATCTCCTAGGGGAATTATTTCTGAGGTGTAACTACAGCACTGGTGAAGGTCATTTCATGAGGACTACACATTTCAACTAACAGGCAATTTCCTTATTCCAGAAAAACATTAAGTATCATGTGGAAGGTTGTGTCTGAGTAAAGAAGGTCTTGGAATAACCTGCAAGATCTCAGATCCCAGGTGTGACCTTGATGGTCTGCAGTGCAGAAGGAAAAGTTATTGGTGTTACTCTGGTTGGCTAATTAAACTTGATGCTTTTCATGTACAGTGAGGCTTCCTTTTCGGATATGAGTTTTAATAATCAACCTTGCAACATTCAGTTCAGTAGTCACTAGAGATCAGTTATTTTAGTTCCAAACAGATAGTAAGAACTAGCATCTGTTCCTACTGATGGTAACAGAGCAAATTAAAAGTACCTATATCAAATTGAAACATATCTAATTATACTATTTTCACTTTTATGGATGCAATTAATTACTATTTAAGAATTTGTAGCTCTAATAATTAGTATCAGAAAGCTGAACTCCCTGAAGAGTGTGGTCAATGATTCTAGCTCCCCAGCTTTCAGAGAATGTGAATACTCCTTAATTTTAATGATACTCCTTCTTTCCTTTTAAGCATCTTAGCATTTCTGCTTCTTCAAAGTTCAATTCATGAGCTCTGCATAGTTACATACGGTATCACTATTCACACTAATCATCTCTCTTGATCCAAATCCTAACACATTGTGGGTTGTTTTTCGTTTATTTGGATGAGGTTTTTTTACTGGCACCGCATGCAATCAATACAGTGGTCCCTTAATCCCAGTATGTAAAGTGTCACTGCATTCAACAGTTGTAAAGTCTGAGATGACTTTATAACTTGACAATTTCTTGGAAGTGGTGTACATGACATACATATATTGCTATATAGCTCATTCTGCACTTGTCAAGTGTGCTTGTCATGAAGTGTGGCTCATGTTCAGACAATTTAATTCTAGAAATCTTCATGGCAGCCTAGCTTCTTCTTATTTGAGCAGTGGTCAATCTCTGTAGCTGAACAGTTCCTCTTAAAAATAAAATATCTTCATGAATCCAGTACAGCATATTTTTACCCTGTGTTCTTACTCCTGTTATACCTAGTAGCCCTAAAAGATTTAAAACACATTTTTGGGGGTATTATCCTTTTAGTCTCATCCCTTTTCTTTTGATCTCTTCAACAGCAGCTGCTCTGTTTCTCATGGTAGAGGAATAACAAGCAATTATAATAACTAGTGTATAGTAGGTGTTCATCTTGGATGAAACAGAGTTTCTGAAAACTGCTAAAGGCAGTCCTTAGTGCATTGGCTAACAAAACCATGTGTTCTTATCCCCACTCATGAAAGAACTTAAATTCTGATTATGAGATGAATTTGTGGTATTATTATCTAACATTGTACCATGGACTTTCAGGGGACATTGTTTTGTACAGTTTGGGAAAAACTCTTTTAAATGAACAGATATATGCATGTATGACCCAACTCTACACAACTGATACAAGTGGTGCTAAACCAAACACCCTGATTTTCCTCCATGAATTGTCTATAGCAAAACACTGTTTTAGTTTTTAGTGGTAATATTTCACGAGTGCATATAAATCCCACGATACAGTGAAAATCCATATTTAGAAGCACAAAGAGGCTAGCAGAGAACCTGGGACCTTATTCCTTATGTCCTTGTAAACTGATTCCATAGCTTCCACTGAAGCTCATCTGCTTATTTCCCTCTGTGTACTTTCATCAAAATGCTGTCAGCAATATTAGGAAAACTTTTCTTTATTACTTCCCTTTGAATCTCTCTAATCATTCTTCCTGTCTTGGGTAAGATTCCGCCCTCCCTTTTTTTTGATCTAAAAAAGAAGAGAGGGTAAAAAACCAGGAAGAGTTTTGCATGGTTTTTTGTTTTTTTTTAATTCAGATTTGTAGTGTTTTTCTTTACTAACACAATACTACTCCATCCTAATTTTAAGCTCTAAAAGGAATGGTTAATATCCACTGATGGTTTCAGAAGTGTGCTGATACAACAGGCCAGTACAAACGAAACTCCAAGGCTTCCTGTGCATTCAGCAGAGGGTTTTTAGTCAGACTGACCCTTGTAGCTTCTCCACTGACTTCAGAAGACATTTAGGATCAGCAGCCTCCTGCTTATCAGCCTCTAATATATGCTTTAAAGTCACGTGAGGTGAATCCAAGATGAAGAGTTTCAGCACGAGGCCCCAGCTAAGGGACTTTCCCCAGATAAATCCAGACAAGACCCTTCACGTCTTTGACGTCTTCTCCCAATGGATAAGTCTACCAAGAAATTCTCAAATGATCCAAACATCACTTTTCTGGAAGGCACTCCTCTAAAATAGGGACCCAGCTATTAGGAGGGGACAGCTCACACTTTTGGCTAATTCAGCTGTCGATGAATTGGATTCAAATAGATCATTGTGGCAACTTGTCCACTGGCTCAAGAATGACAACTTCAATGAATTGTGACTGTTTCAAAAAGATCTCCGGAGTTACAGAGAGGGAGAAAGGCTCCGTAAACTCATCTGACAACCTGACACATTTCCAGCCAGTGCCCAATCCAACAAGTAGCTCCTACTATCAGTACACTCAGACGATAATAGCTCACAAGAAGCTTTCTCTATGAATAGAGTCTGAATCAAAACATGTAAAAATAGGTAACCAACAATAAGCCACAAGAATGTAAATTAGCTTCTAAAGTCTGAAAGTAAATTCTAAGCAAGACAAGCAATGACATAATAAACGAAAATGTCCTCAGCAAACATCTCTGAGTTCACCCAATAGAAGGGATGTGCAGTGTGTGTTTGGCCTTGGGTAGAACACAGCACTTTTTCTCAGTGATATCCACTGCTCACCTCAAGACCTCTACACTGATACATCATCAATATTTTGGGATGGCTGAAAATCAGCAATGAGCGTCTGAGAGCAAGAGAACATCAGCTCCATTTGACTACTGTAGGAAAGAGATAAAAACTCAGTTTAAACCAGTTCTGAAGACTAAATTAATCAGATTAACTGCACTTCAAACTGCATTAAAAATGTGGTTATGGAAAACTGAGAGATGTTTTTAAGAGCTGTTCCCTACCACTTCTCTGTTGTTTGATTTTTATCTCCTAAACTACATTGTTGTCTCTAGATAACACAGGAAGCATTAGAGACAATACTGTACTAATGATAATCTGATAACTAATAATTTGGAAGTAACTTTCCTAAAGTTAACAAGTGAAATAATAATAGACCTTTCCTTTCTACTCCTGTGGTTAACATCAAAACTAAAGTTCACTGAAATGTGAACATGATTGGGCACAAACATTGAAAATGCGAACTACATCATAATCATCAATAGAGAGTGCTGTACCCACCAAATCATGAGCTATGTCATGAAGTCACATATGTGCTTGTCATTTACATAACAACTGAGCACTTCTCCTCTGGTGAAACTGAAGCAGAAACTTCATTTCAGCATTATTAATGAAAGATGGTATATCATAAAGATACATCTCCATCAAAACTCAAGGAATGCTGACCCATTACTTAAATTACAATTTATAAGGTTTAACTTTGGCTTCATCTTTACTAATATCACTGGCTGACTTGCCACCACTGGTTTTGTGATGGAGAACTGGAAGACAGGCAGCTTATTTTGGCTCAGGCTCCTTCCTTGTGTTTTTGCAGCACATGATATTTGTCACTGAGCTGTTTGAACAGGAATACTGCTGTGCTCACTCAGCACCAGGCAGGATATATACTGCTGTATGCACAATTGCCAAACCTCAGCTAATACTGCTGTTCTCCAGGGCAGAACAACAATGAGCTCTGGAAGGACAAGGCATCGCTGCAGTGTTTTATGGGAACAGCAACACATCAACACATCAACACTAACAACATCAACTCTTGTGCCACAACGCTCAGCAGAAGAAAGGAGTCATCTACACCATGGGGAGTGACTTTTCTCCTCATTTACCAACAAGCCTCAGGTTTGCTGCTCAGTAGGACTTTTGTAAAGCTGTTGAACCAGCTCACATGGAGTAACATTCAAATTATGTACCTTCTCTGATGGGTTACCAGACTGAATTTCAACCTTAACTCCCACTTTGTAGTACTAGTTTACCAAAAACAGGCATGGAACTCAAGAAATCCTCCAGGCAAAACTGTCAACACACAGGAAACATAGGTGCACCACTGGTAGAGCATCTTTGTCAATCATAAAAAAAATTAGCGTTTCTTCAACGACTAAGTAACTAGAGCTCACATCAAGCTGTGAATTTAACGTCTAATCTCCACAGTTTTTTACTAAGCTCACTGACTTATTAACTGGTTTTCCTGGTTTTAAGAAATTTGCTTGGTTTTGTTTGTTTTTTTAAAAGAATGTGTTTCAAAGAATTTAATTTGAATTCCAGTATGCAAGCCTCCCTGAGTTAAAAAAAAAACCAAAACCAAAACCAAAACACTTTGTGAGGTTTTGAAAACCAAGTCAAGAACTAGTTGCTGAATAAGTTGACCTCGAGGAAGAGAAATTACTAGAACCAAGGTCTTTTCTGTTTTAGCTACACTAAACAGTTTCCTGAAAGTAGAATAAAACAATGGCTGCAGCAACAATGGAGCTTTGTTTGCTGAACTCCACAGAAAGAAAGCATAAAGAAGAAGAAGAGGAAGAAGAGTTTTCAATACACCTTGTTTACGTAAGACACAAAGATGTCAAGGGCAGCAGGCATATTTTTATTAAAGTAGTAGATGCATGTGTATCTAAATTATACTGGTTGGCTAAATTACATCTAATAAAGATAATCATTATACATGAAGTAATGCTATAATTACTGCATAAACCCACCTCTTGCATATCCACTGAATCTAATTTTTACACTATGTATTGCTTGCACATTAATCTGTATAAGGAACATTGAATTTTAATGACACTTTATGAAGATTTAAGGATGTAAGAATTATGAGTGCAAATTGGCCTATTTATTATTTAACTCACAGTTGTGCTTTTTGTGAATTTATTTTTATCTGACTGAAAATTAATTCACCACTGATATGTTCTGTGATTCACAGGAGCTTCCCAGAAAATGGAACTAATGATGATGATATAAGTCCAGAAGTCTTGCATTCAAGTACATCTAATGAAACATTTCAACTCCTTGTTGAGATATTATTCAAAATATGTATGCAATAAAGCCTATTGCATGCCATGTACACCAGAACATAAAAGATTGCCTCCAAGTTTTACTAGTTATCAACATTTTTAATAAGTCATCTTATAAACTTATGAAGATTTCAGAAATGACTTGTTCATCACTAGAGGGAGTATGTTATATTCCTATCTGAAATGATCTGTTAACATTCTAAATTCTGTATCATTTTCACATTTTTCCCTGTAATTTAAAAAAAGTTTTAAATAAACATACACCCATCTCTTATCTTTTCAAAGCAGGCCCAAATTGTCACTACTTAGGAAGGTAAAAGCACAATATAGTCTGTTTAATTTTTGATCAGCTACAAATGAAAACCAATCAAGTTAAGTGTGCTCAGCTGATACAAATCTCCCGCAGGAACCAATTCTACAGCTCCTGACATTCTGATTTATGGCTGTGGGGCTTTTCTTCTGAAATATATGAAAGAAAGAATAGAGTTATGAAGAAACCAACAATATGTAATCCTATCTGCAACTAGCATAAATAACAGCATTTTTATTGATTTATACCAGCCAAGAAGTTGACTTGTGGCTTTAAAAAAAATTCAACTAATTGAAGTCAAGGTTATAAATCACACAACACAATTTCCTCATACTTTAATATTAATATCAGTCTAAAATTTTACAATAAATAACGCTTTCTATCTTACTGCTGCTTTGTCTATCTTAGAATCCAATAAAGTCAAGGAATTCACTGCAGGTGAATTAGTTCTCTAACATCACAAAGAACCACTGTATCACCTCTTAAACCTTCATGGATTCTTGTGCGGAGTTTCTTGTGGGCTGTTGTTTTTTTAGAAGAATAAGTAAACTGTATGAGATCATAAATGTGCCCCCTAACTAAAATGTAGACAAGCTGAAGTGTTTGGCAGAAGCACCAGACTTCACAGAGAAAATGTTATGAAGATAAAGTTATTAATATTGCAGAAGGAACTGGTTTTCTATCGTGGCCATCTCAATAAGAAATACATTTTACTGAATGAAATGCATCTCATTTCTCCCAATGAAGAACAAGTTAAAAGAAAATATACTTTGGTAAAACATAATGGATCCTAACTTTCAGAAGTATTCTCAATAGGAAGACACAAGAATAGAGAACAAATGTACAGCATCAAGTTCTCTGCCATCACCCCATGCTGAACTACCCCGAAAGGCCTTGTTTTACAGCAGCATGGATCTGTCTTCTTTCTTTGATTCTCTAATCTTGGATGCTGCTGACTATGTAGATGACAACAGTTTCACCTAAGTTTATACTGTTAGACATTTTAATAGTAATTATGATTGCCCTTCTAACAAAGTAAAACAACAGTGGCATAAATGTTCTCTCACTGTTCTTTCTTGAAAAAGTTGAATGTCAAAATGGTACAAAAGCTGAAACACATGTCAGTCTTGCTTAAGTCTACTAACTCCATAATGGTAATGAAAACACAGGTCCAGTAAGACCTGATGCATAGTTATATACTGGAAATAAACATACTAGAGATTAAAAACGGAAGGAAAAATACAAGAATCACATACATATTCTTTATCCAAATGATCCCGCAGTCCCAAAAGATTTTGTGCTATTATATGAACAGATTTAAACGCACATAAAGTAAATGAACTTATCATGCATTGACTTTGTTACAGAAAGTAGGGTATAAACACGCAACAGGAAGATAAGAGACAGAAGAGTAAAGATGAGTATCAGTGAAATCAGATGCAGGTCCAGGGCATGTAAGTTCTAGGATCTTGCAATGGAAGGATTTAATTAATATTTTGAATTTCACATTATGGAAGAGTGACTGATGTCTCCAATTACAAAATATTTTTAAAGCAGACATTTGGTTTAATGAATAATTATGTGCTTCATAAAATTTTTAGTACCATGATCTATCTAGTAGCAAGAAGCAAAGCATTCAGTTGCACTGAGACTAAAAAAAGGTGTATGTTTATAATAAAGATAATAAACTAATTAACTTATTATCATGTAGTAGATCCTCTGTATCTTTAAGGTTATTTTCACAGGATTTGTCTTAATTGTTAAAAATGGTTGAAGAAATCTATCCTTTATGTAACACAGAAGGTCAGACAAGGTGAACATAGTGATCCCCTCTGGCTGTAGAACTTCTGACTTTATGAATTCAGCACAAAGTTAGTGACAATTTTAGCTACAGAACTATTAGCACACTGATTTTTGTGTAGTGTACCCCTACTCTTCCTCAAGCTGCCTCTCTCAAAGGCAGGTAATTCGATGAGATGACACAGAAGCACCAGCTTCCAGTCACATAAACAGCATACTTCCATCCATCCAGGGTTAAATTACAGTGTCTGGAAGATGTATGACACTTATCTTGCATACTTGTATTTCATGGATTTCAAGTCCCAGAGTCTAAAATCTTCTCAGTGCTGCTCAAGAACTGGTGACCGATCAGACTGCTAACTGACCACTCTCTGGTCATTCTTTTCCTTTGCTTAAAAAAAAAAGTCCACTGCTTCCAACTGAAACTTGATCTGTCAACAGATATAGAATAGTTTTTTCCAGAGACTTCTAAGAAGGAGTGGGAAATTAATTTTTTCAGCCTAGTGCCAAATATACGGAAAGAAAAAGTAGCAAACAATATCAGTGAAAATATTAAGAGGGGGAAAAAATTCAATCAGAAGTAATCAAGCACTGGAACAGATATCCCAGAGAGACTGTATATCAGTGTAGATGCTTAAAATCAGCTTGACAATGTCTTGAGCAATATGATCTACCACCCAAGACAGTTATAACTTTACGGTTGTTCCTGTTGGGAGCAGAATGTTGGACCAAATGAACTCCAGAGATCCTTTGTAGGTTAATTATTAGATGATCCAGTGATAATGAAGTTTATCAATAAAAGTGGCCCCTGCATCAATTGCAAATGCCCAGGAGGGTGCTGCCTTCCTGCAAGCAAAGTTTAAATGCATCAGCAGCACAAGACTTGGCCTCAGATTTGTTTTGCTCTTTTGTATCTAGAATAAAAACTTGCATTTAGTTTAGACATCACTCCTATTCCCTTCCAGTTAGACACCTGTGTGTCTAACACAACTCCCAAAACATGTAGCAGACTTCTCACTAACTATGTAGTGTGCACTGAAGTCTATCCTGAATGCACAATTACACCTATGCCTTCTTGTCCACATCTGGCTGGCAAACAGGAATATTTAAGAAAATGTTACCTGATGTAAAAATGGAGCCAAGGAATATATTATAATTTGGTTACAGTAAGCCAATCAATAGGAATAAAAAATAGGAAATTAAGGTTATTATATTGTAAACAATGATCTGGTTCTTTATGAAAAACAATGCCTATTTGCCTTCTGCTAACAGATAAAGAGTGTAATAGAAAATGAAATGTTATATAAAAGTAACCTCAGTAATGTTTATTGAACAAAGATACATAAGATCTTCAGCACCCAGCTTTTCTAGAGCCCCCCAGGAGCCCTGAAGGAACTCATCCTCGGTAATTGGTATTAACAGAAGGGATGTTACCGACACAACAAGCTGTACACAATTGCATAGCTATATGTTTTCCAAAGCGTGCTGATGTTACTCATAATAAGGAACAGGACACAGATGAACCTAAAATCTCAACCTGTAAAGCTATCTCCCTTGTGCTGTGGCATAATGATTCAGTGTTGTTGAACAGGGAATACTGAACTAACACAAACAGATTTATCGGTATATACCATGTCTTTTTTTTAACATATAAAATTATTTTATGCTGTCAAAGAAAACTAATGATTGGATTTGCGTTTACCTCAAATGGCACCACAACACATTAGCATGAAAAGGGCCCTAGAGGGAATATGTAATTTCTCCATTTTCCTTAACCTGCACAATGGTACAGATGTGAAGGAGGCTTACATTTTCCCATTGGCAACACACTTCTTTACTTTTCTTTAATTAACAGATTTGAAATTAACTTTTCATTCTCCATGGACTTCTTGATTCTCCAGCTTATTTAGCAAGATACTTTGATGATGAAATAAAGAAGGTTTGTAAAAGATCATTACAGAGAATTCTATATTTCTGTTAAAAAGCGTTTGAATGAGCTACTCATTATTATGTTGGTTGTAATAAATTTCGAAAATGCAGCTGTTTTGGCAGAAAAACATATCCAGTATATCAAGAGATACTTTTCAAGTGCACAACTTTGCTTTTTTATGAAATTCTTATACATGGCTATTTTATTTTTGGAAGGGATAATATTTCTGCTGACATTTTGTATTGAGGTAAAATAAATACAGTGTGTCAGATCTTGCAAAACTTAACATCATGTTATATTTCTTCATTGAATGATGTCTACAGATTGGCTACTAGGAAAAATACTATTTCTCTTCTGATTGGGAATTAGTTTCGAGTTGGAAAAAAGAGAATGTCTTGTAATTTCATCCTTTTTCCCATTTTGCATCCTAGAGTTCTAATCTGCATTCCACAAGGTGCTCTAGAATGATTTCACTTCACATTGCTTTGTCACAAAAACATGACCAGCAGGAGAAAAGGTAATTAATCATACGCTGATGTTTTATGAAGGCTGAGATTAAGATACATAATTCTATCATACAGGCCACTCTTGTAACTTTTAAAGTTAAATAAAAGCAATAACCGGAGAAAGAAACCAGTGCAAATTACACAGCAAAAAACTACAGGCAAAACATATCCTACAAACGACTGAAAGCAGAAAATGGCATGAAGTTGGCAAAATAAGCCATGGTTCATCTAAAATATGGGCAATACAACTAATGTAACTGTGTTTTTAGCAATGCATTGTTGAATATAAGAATGAAGTTTTTTAAAATGTGTTACCTAAAATGTTTAAACTCCAGAGTTCAGAGAAATTCAGTTAAAGTATTGGAAGCTTTTTTAGCTTTGAAAGGTGAAAAAGAAAATATCACCTTATGCTTGAAGTACAAACATTTCCTCTACTGTGTTTAGAGTTACCCAGTGTCCTTTCTTGATATACTGGGTTTTTTCATATCACAAGTATTTTTTTCCCCCTTACATACATTCCTGCAGAAACATAATGACTATTCATTGTATAAATTTTCTACACCAGTTGCAATATGATCTTCTAAATTTGGTTCACAGCATGAAGGGAAATCATTTCACTTTCATGCAATAAAATGTACTATTATACCATTTTATGTCATGTAATTGGAAATATTCCAGATTTCAGATTGGTTAGCAATATGCAAAAAGAGGCAAAAATCAAACCCAGCTTGTTAATCTAGTTTACTTTAAGGCAATTATTAGGAAAATAACATTTTGTTATTTGTTATTTTTTTGTTATGCTTCAAAATTTTTTCTATTACTATTTTTACAATAGATTACTACAATACAAAAATACTGCATTACCACAAATGCCTTCAGTTAAGTGTTCAAAACGTGTTGTCATCCTACAGCGCAGTTTGACACACAAAAACTTGGCCTAAAATAAATGCAAGGCAGGGACCAATGCACATACTGCACCAGTTATGAAATTACTGTCTATTTTCACTTTGTTTTCTTATAAAACTCCCTTCTTGTTTAATACCTGTGGATAGGTCTGTTCTGAAAACTGCAAACCCAGTGCTCTTCTACACATAAGAAAACAACAAAACTAAGGTTGCAGAAGGAAAAACATCTTGTGCTTTCTGCCACCATGTGCTATTGAAAGGATCAACTTTTCAGTCTCTTCTCACCAACTTCTTGATTTCTCCCTCCAAATGTGATGTTCCGTATCAATCCAACAGGTACTGGAATGAGCTCATCCATGTATATTCACTGTACATTGACTATGTCTCTCACTCATTAGCCTGAACTGCTGACCCAGAGGTGACATCTTCCTAAGCCATTTGCACTGGTGAAACAGTTAGAATGTGCCACCTAGAGCCACCACTGCAGATTTCAGCTGAGCTTGAGAAAAAGTCTGAAACAAAATACTCAGAAATTCTGGGGTTCGTATTTTAAAGTTTTATTTTGAAAATACATATCATTCAGGGGCCTAATATGTCAATATAGCACAAATACAGCAATGTACTATACTTTGAATGCACAAACTGAGTTATGCATTAATTTAACTTTTAGCATATAACCACCCTCACATCTGAAAAATCTTCTGAAAGTCTGTTCTGCTCTATTTTACTCTACTCAAGTTTTTTCATAATTATACTATGTCAGTAACAGTGGGAAAATTATTAATGCAGTACTTATTTCCACAGCATGAAAATGCTGGGATAGATTGAAAAATTATTGAAGCTAAAAATTAAAAATAATCTATTCTTGATATCTTTATGTTATCCTGCAGTGTTAGAGAAATAACGGGTGAGGCAGTGAATACAGGAGATGGTGTTTCAATAGAGGAAGATCACAAAAAACATTCTTTCAATTCCAAAAGCATTTTCATATGATTATATGCATTGTGATGTCCACCCTGACCCCAAAATTTAAGAAATGCATCTTCTTAAGTGTCTATAGTGACTCTGCTCATGTTACGTGATCAAGCAAGTACCACCTACTGTTTAACTGTGTAAATAAGTTGGGGCTGACTAATTTTTGTTCAGATTACTTTCCCCGAGAATAATGGAGACAAAAATGAGCTCAGAATCTAATTAACCAGAGAGCAAAGATGTACATTGAAGACAAATTGAATGTCCTCAAACATGCTAATAATTTTCAAAATAAAGTGCCAAAAGGTGCAAAAATTCTTTTTGGACAGACTTTAGCAGAACAACTAAGATATCTGAGCATTGTCTGCTCACTTCATAGTAGCATATTAACTCCTTAAGAATAATTTAAAGTGAAAGTCTATTTTCACTTCAAGCTATTTCTATCACCCTTTGCAAAGATGTATACCTTTTTTTCCCCTCATTATCATAAAGAATAACATCACAAGGTGAAATAGCTATGTTTGCATATTACATATTACTGCTGAGTTTTACATGATAGATTTCTCTGCAATACAGATATGCACACATGCATGCACACATGAATATATACTAAGTATGTATGTTATAAAAATATGCCTGTGGCATATAACAACCTTTCCTTATTCTAGATTTGGTTTAAAAACATAAATTCTCCTGCTCTTTCCTGAACTTTTTTCACTGTGTACGTGATTGTCTGCTTTCATCAGATTGGATTTTAAATACGTAATCAACTGAAACATACGTGAATCCCCCTGAAGGCAATTCCATTTAAGGACTCTGCATCAGCCATGTAAAAATATTTCTCCTGAGACTTTAAAAGACTTTGACTGCTCTGAAAATAATTCCACCTACTCAGGAAGATAAGGAGGACTAATTTCAGATTCCATGTCTATGGCCAGCTAGAGGGGCTATAAATACGCCAATTTATGGGCGCAAATAGCTCACTCCTGAAGATGGACATCTTGAGCACATTGTAAGAAGGCAGAAGTTCTCTCTCCTGTAGAGCAATTCTGCAGATATTTACTGTCATTGCTGTAATTTTTAAGGCAGTGCTGCTTCACCTCCTCTCTGTGACCTTCTTCTTCTGAAGGGATCATATATCTACGTGCTTGTACAATCTTTAGCTCATACAAATCAGAAATTTAAAACACTGACATTTTCTTCTGCTGAAAATTTGCTGAGTCCAAAATCAGAAACACTTCAAGATACAGATAGCAGATAAGCATAGGATAGTAAAAATAACAAGACTGACTGCATGCATTTACAGAGTTCTTATCTTCTATTATCACTTGAATCACTGACAGACTAGCTGGGAAACTGCTCCAAAGGTGCAGCTTGGGCAGAACCCTGATTGATACTACTTTCATCCTGCTTGTTTGCATAAAATAACATTTTAAAGTTTGAGATGTCTGCAGGTATCCATAGACTATTACAGCTGCCTTGGTTCTAAATATTTGTGTTACCTGTCTAATACACTTAGGTAAACATCACTATAGAAACTGCAATACACCAAATCCCACTCTAAATAGTGATGGACAATTTAGTCCCTGCAGATAATGTTGTCTGGATTAGACTCCTCTATGACTCTGTTTCATATCACAATCCCAGATGAAAATACTCTTCAGCACTACTTACCCCATTTCTTCTCAATTTCCTTTTCTCTCTCTTTATCATTTAACTCTTATGGTTTTGTTATTTTAATTTGTAAAGCAGCTGGGGAAATAGTGTGTAATAAAGATTATCAACAACTTTTTTTTGTCTGACACCTATACGAGTGCAGTTCTTTTTACAAAAATTGCACGCTTATTTTGAAAGAGTCTTCCTGTAATTCTAGCAGCACACAAACACTTCATAAACAGTCCTCAGGAAATGAATAACAACATGGATGGACTACAATAGAATGACCACACAGTAAAGGCTAATATGATCCTGCCAAGAGCAATACCTACAATATATACAACATCAAAATTAATTAAGCAGGCACATATTCAGCTGCATCTTTTCTATCATTATCTCTTCTCCCTTAATACAACCTCTAAAAGATACAAATATCACTCACACTAGTTCAGAGGTCTTGGTAAGCCTCCATTACACTGGCAGTCTTAGTGCCATTTTAGATACTTGCAGAAGTTCAGCTCTTTAGCTGGTTTCCTATCTTGTGAAGCTATTTCCACTTATTTACTGCTGACTGAAGAATTTTCAAATCTATTTAATCTACTTGACAAAAAGAAGAAAACAACAATAATGCCATTTCCCACCAGAGCCAACAGTCAGACACTTTTCTAGATATATAGAAGTGCTGATTCATATGTTTGCCTTATCCTATATAGCAGACATCAGTTTTTTATTTCCTGGAGAGGCAGGAAATCAAATGCACAGTCTGGTATGGAAGAGATTACATGGTTTATGGGAACCTATTCCTCTGTAAGAAGAATTTGAGAGCTGTGACAGCTTCTAAATGATAACGTATAAAGGCCAAATCCACTCCTAGTGAAAATCCAGTGGCTTCAAAACAACAAAAACTATTTAGTCCATGAGTTTTGATTTCCTTAAATATAAATTACATTTCAAACAACTGCAGCAAGTCTTCCTGTGGGTTCAGCTCCGTGCTCTCAAAAGCATTTCCCTTTCACTGAGATTTAGGGCAGGCTAGACTTATACAGATGGAAATGTATGGTTGCAAATACCAGACAATATGACGTTACATTAATTACAGACTGTCTATAGATCTCACAGGGAGACAAGAACCTTCAAAACCATTCTTCCCAAACAGGTGCATGTGCACCTTTAGGTTTTATTTTCGAGGAAGCCTAGTGTCCTTTTGCTCAGAAAATATTGTGTATAAACCACTGCAGAACAGGAAGAGACCAGTACCACAGATCTGGCCATGGGCAGGGTACAAGCTAGGTGTTAAAGAAAGTCAAAAATCCTTTGGGGAAGGCCTGATACTCCTCCCTTTCCCATATACACTTCTGTCCCAGCCTCTGCGGTGACCCAATCTGGGCCATGTGACTATATGGTCTCAAAATATTTGGAGAACTAAAGTCCACTAGCACTTCTCTGTGCAACTTGTGAACGTGTAGGTTTAGGAAACTATCTCTGAAAAGGTTTCAGAAAGAGTAAGTACTTCAGCCTGAGCTGTGGGGTGACAGTCAAGGTTGGTAGCACGGTGACTTTATTGGATACTTTGACCTTCTCCACTTTATTCATGAGAAATGTCTGTTGGTATTGGTCACTGTGGTATTGGTCAGGTTCCTGAAGTGCAAAGCAGAGAGCACAGTGAAGAGAATGCAGACAGGAAGACTCTGTTCCAGCACCAAAAAAAGGTCCACCTCTTAGACCTCAGCACACTGAGTTATGCTCCAAGCACTGGGATTTTAAGGACATATTAGAAATTGGGCATTAAAAACAAGTTACCTATGATGCAATCAGCAATGGCAAATTTGTTTTAAATTACTCTGCAGAGTATTATGAACCATGTCTTGATCCTGAACTGCTGAAATCATGGGAACTTTATCATTATCTTCAGCCCATATGGGGCCAAGGAGAAAGAAAATCATAGAGCTCAGCAATGCAAATGTGCACAGTTTGTGCACACATCTCTTTAATTTAAGGCATAACTTAACCTTTTGTCCAAAACCATGTAAGAGCAATTCAAGTTTTGTACATAACTGATCTCTTCTAAAGCAAAGAGTAGCACATTTCTATTACTAAATTTTATATTTTTGGAAGTGTCATACAATACCACCTGCAAAGCAGACAAGGGAAAACTACAAACCATCATGCACCAAAGACTTTAAGTATATTACACTCTTAGTGAATATAGTAGTAAAAACAGTTCTACTCAAAGATATTCTTTTAAAAAGATTATACTAATTACTGCATTTCATTTCAGTGCTCAATTTATGTGCATTTTATATGCATTTTGTAGAATGCTCCACACACTGTATATACTTTTACAAATCCTCAACAGAAAGCTCAGCCAGAGCTGTGTATAAAGCTCATCGACACCAAAACTGAACTGTCTTCCTTAAAAAAGCAAGAAGAAATAAAGAGAACTGTTGAATAATCACAAACTAACCTGGCAGAATCAAAGACTTAACTTTTGTTTGTTTTTTAAAGTCCTCAATACAACGGATGTCCTAAGGGAGCAGACAGGACTTTACCATCCATGCAAGTCTACTGATTTTAAACAAAAGGGAAATTTGAACTTAGGAGGCACAAAGACAACTCAGATGATCTCATCTGACCAGACAGGATGTCAGACCATGGCTCAGTCTAGATTACTCACAGATTCTGACAAATATTTGCATGTTATGTATTTCTTAATTATTGCTGCATGATTGAAATACATTGTCATTCTCCACTCCGGAGATAATAGGACAATATAATCCATAAAGTGTATTAATTTCATTCATTCATTAATTTAGGATGCCATCAATTCTCTCTCTAAAGAGCAAGGGAATGTTTACCAGAAACTTGTATTTCAAAGATGTACTCTTCACTATCCACTTGTGCAAAAAATTTCTCAGATGTTGTAGTATAAATAGGAGAAGTTTGTAAAAAGCCCACAGAGAAATGCAGCGAACACCTGGTATTAATAGTAACTGATCCCTCAAAGACAGTCATACACTTTATCAGATGGTTTCAGTCTCTGTAAGATCTTGTACTGGATATGAACATTTTCTTTGGATCAAGTTTAAATTAATTTCCCCTTATTTTTACCTGTTTATGTTTAAATCCCATTTAGACCTGTTCATTATTCTTAGCAACATTAAAATAGATCTCACAACTGTTTTTATAAGTTAATGGAAAAGAGAAACAAATTCAGACCATTCAACTGTAGATTCCAATTCCCTAGACATAATTCACCTTGATATGATTGGTGTCATGTACGTGCAGGAAGACCTAAAATATAGGCAACTATGTTATTCCATTACTACATATGATTATTTCTGAGTATCTGTAATATTCATTACAAATTATGCTCTTACTGCATACCTCATTCAGCAGTCTCTGAGATGGGTTAAGATCTATTCCTTCTATTCACAGAACTGCTATATAAAGACACAGACAGATGAAATGAGCTGCCCAGTGTTATTCATTCTCTGAGCAGCTAGAAATAGTCTGAAGCCTGTGGCAGGAATAAAAAGAGAATTTGTGCTTTTGATGAGTGGGTTTTGCACCAGACCTGGAAGAACAGAGATTTCTCAAGTATGATGAGAAGGAGGGGAAAAGCAGGAGGTAATAGCTACTTTGCTGGATGGGTTGTATCCAATATAATTTAGAAAATGTGGGCATTTGTTGCAGTGGAATATTTCTGAATGATTGCGGTGGAACGGCTGACTTTTTAACAAGAGATGCTTCCTACAGCAGCAGGACAATGCACTAGTGAACTCAGCACAACACATAAGCCAATTAAACTCACATCACACATTCCACTTCCTCAAACCATGAGCATGCAGCCATAATAAATCTAATTACAATGTGAGGATGTAATAGGCAAGGGCTGTTGTTTATATAGGAGACCAGAGAATTTTTTCCTTTATTTTTTTTAATTTTATTTTTCTCTGTTTCACTTAGGGAACAGTCATTTTATAGCTTTGTTAATAAAACAGAATCTCAAACTGTGGTCTCTTCTCACACAGTATATTTCTTTTTGTGGAAGCAAAAATATAACAGGAATAAAAGAATATTTTAATTTGTAAGACAGCTCATGCGCCTTTTCAGTATAATCTCCTATAAACAGGGTAGTCCTTTAAAAGCCAAATGATGGTCCTTCAAATTAAACTTCTAATGATCACAAAAAAATTTCCAAAAAAGGACAAAGCTAGCAATGGGACACAGCACTGCCTGTTAATATTGCAGAAATCATATTTAATCTCCTTTCTGAGGTTTTATCAGGAATGCCCATAAGCAAAAAGAAAATGTTAGCATTGTCTCTTGAAGTTCCATTCAGGGAACAGAGTAAAAAATGAGTTAAACCAGTGAAGAAATAAGATTTGGTCTCTTCTATTTCTCTGATAAATTGTCAATCAGGATATTATAGTTCACAAATTTTCATAGCTACAATGAGCCTGTGAATGGCAAACTGTTTTACAGCCAGATGATTAAAATAAAGTGTAAAACAGATTTAAGATGATGTTTAAAATTTTCTTTAAAAAAAACCAACCACAAAACAAACTGTCACCAGTCTCAACTTTATCATATGCTCCCAGAATATTTATGGAATGATGTTGATAAGGTAAGAATAATTTGTTAAATTGTGGCTTTGTTCAGTTGGATTTTTAGTGGTTTATTTGTTTTGGTTTTTATTTTGATTAAGAGACATTAAGAAATCATTCTAATTTCATAAGAGAGTTACTTATCTCAAGTTAGATTCAACAGAGACAAACCTTTTTAAAAAGAACTGGTTTTTTTTTTCTTTCTTTCAAAAGAAACACTTTGAAAGAATAAGCAGTTCTCTAGAGTACTTTGACTGGAAATCTAAGAGAATCTTAATTACTACAGTGGAAGATTCTTCATCTGGAAAGACAGCTTCATTATAATCAAAGTGCGTTGTCAGAACATGTCAATTTAAGGAATTGTGGAAATGTGTGGAAATGAAACATTAGAATTTTACTATTTCATCCCTGTTCATTTTGGCTTATGTATTACATTATGTACTTAATATTGTATATTTGCTATTGAAATACTCCCAAATAAAAACCACAAACCCGTCAACTTTGACTTTTCAGTCCAACTGGAATGAATGAAAATATCCATATCCTTAGTTTGACATGGGAAAACTTCTGTGACTTGCTGTGTATTAGCTCTAAGAAATAATTAGCCCTCAATTTGAACAAATAAGTTTTCATCTCTGAATTATACATGACTATGTAAAATCCAAATGATCATTGATTTGTTTAATTCATTTAAATGAAGACTGAATCACCTGCAGATTGCTTCCACCGGATGGGATGCTGCTTCATGTGTGCACAGATTTTGTTTCAGGGCACTTCTTTGAGTCCAGCTGGACATTGAGTGTGCTCCTAATCCATTTCCAAAGAACCTCCAAGAAAAGAGCAATGAAATATACGGCAACCAAGTGGAAGCAGCCTGTCCTAGAAGAAGCTTTCTGTTCACTGAGTATATAAACTACTGTAAAAACTAACAAGGTCCTGAGCATTTCTCTGGGCAGGCCTCTGGCATAGCTTAGGCAGGAAATCTAAAATCAACCTCACTATTTACACATGTAGCCTAAAATCCAGTTTACTAGTGCTTTTGTACCAATTTTCAATCTTTTTTTTTTTTTTTTCTTAATTTCAAGAGTTTTAGTGAGGTAAAGGGTTTCTCTATCTGTGAACTGGACTGAGAAACATAACATCTGACAAGAACCAGTCAAACCTATCCAGAAGCCTTGAGTAATAAATGAGTGCTTTTTGCTTTCTAATACTCAAAAAAGAGTTTCAGGGAGTTATTTTCTGGCTTTTAAGGCATCCCACACACTGCTTTATTTCATCAAAACCTTGCATTGTGCCCTGATATCACTTAGTCTATAGAGCACATAAGAATGTCTTTATGATAATAAACACTGTCTTGAAATCTTTCTGTGTCTCCCTCTCTAGGGCTATTTTTCCACATTGTCATCCATCCTTGGATACTTGCTTTGATATGTCTAAGATTAATGAGGCATTTATATTCAGTTTAGATGCTACGGAAGTTAACATTGTTTCTTCTGTCATGGAACGAAAATGAGGCAATTAGTGACCTTCATATTTTGGATTAAAAATTACTGGTTTTTTTTAAATTGGAAACATAGCAGAGCACACTGAGCCTGCAACAAAAATGTTTAAAGATCAATTGATCAACAAAACTGTAGCACAATTCTCTGGGAGAAAGGAAAGGAAAGATGGGAAGCTGATGAAGGAAGCACAGATAGCTAGAATTCTGATTAGAGCTATGCAAATAATTGACTTTTTATGGTTGATTTGAAAAATATTTGTTAAAAAAATCCCTTTTTACATTGTATGGATTGAGTTATTATTGCTAATCAAAATGAAATATGTAATTTTGCTTTTTAAGCTTGTAATAGGTTGAAAAAATAACACCTTGATTAACTTTTGTTTTCCTTTCAATACAAGCATAGTTTTGAAACAGCATCTTACAAATACTTCAGTGAATATTTTTCATTTTTTTTCCTCTTAGGCTGAAAGCATTCCATGTTATTTCATAAATGGTTACAGTTTCAAAGTTAAAAGATTTTTTGTATCTATAGTAAGCCATAGGACAGTTAAAACCAACCAACCAACCAACCAACCAACCAATATGGAGAAAGATAAAGAATAGAGAAAAAGAAACAAAAGAGAAAGAGAACGAAAGAGATGGAAAGGAAAAGCAGAGATGAAAGAAAAAGAAGAAAAAGGGGAAAGGAAAGAAAGGAAGCCAAGAAGGAGAAAGACATGAAAAATGGAGAAAAGGAGAAAAAGAAAAATTAATTCCAACCTCTTTTCCAAAATTTGCTGCACCCTTATTCTCTGTGCCTGCTATCATGCATGAGAACTGCCAAAGCAAGACCTGTAAAGTCCAAGGGAGCTTAAGAAGCACTACTAAAGAATATGTTTTGTTTTCTTTTATATGCAAACTGTCTGAATAAATTTGATGAAGAGCTGCAGATTTTAAATACACAATTATTATTCCTGTGATTGTGTTAACAGCATTTCCAAGAACAGTAGTCTCTTATTTTAAAATTTATTATAATTTTCTTAGCACATTTAAAAAGAATTCCCCTTTTTTTGGTTATAATTGTTTCTAAGGAGTAAGTTGAAAAAGCAATTTTAGGTTTATTAAGTCCCATTTGAAAGAAGTTTTGAATACAAATTGATCAAAAGTTACACACCTCCTTGTGCACTGCAGGGACAAACAGTTTCAGAATCAACAAGCCAATTCATAAATCATCACTAGTATTACTGAGACTAATTGGGTTAGCTGAGATATCTACCTTAGCTGTGGCACTATCTCAGCCTGCTTCAGCCAGGCTGAAAACCACAGGAATCATAGACTAAAATCTTCAAACCACAAGAATCATAGACTGAAAACAATGAAACTGTTTGCAAAAGGAAAATTAGAGAAGTCTTGGATAACCTCTACTGGATCTGTTCCCTTCTTACTGTCTCTAGTTTTGCTTTATTTTGTGGGTTGTTGTTTCTTTCATTAGTTTTCTGTGGGTGAGACTGGAGGGGAGAAGGACTGAAGGAGGGAAGCAGCCAAATTTGAGGAGAAAATCTTCTGCTGAACCTGCAGATCTGAGTACATATGTGGTTGGGTGTTACTGCCATCTGAAAGTGTCACTCCAGCATTCTCTTCTGTGGTCACTGAGCAGCCCTGGGGATAGGAAGCCAGGTAAGGGTGCGGTTATTCTAGGGATAAAAGCTGAAAAGCAAATCTTGAAAGCTCAGCCAGGTGCTAATAAGATGCAACTGCCTAGGCAGGACCAGTTCAGCCTGCACAGAACCAGAGTACATGTCCCTCGCAATCTGTAGGCTTATGAGCTCTTACTTTAGAGCTTCAACTAGTAATTGAGAGCTTCAGTAAATGATTTATCACCTTTATATCAATGTCAGTACACTTGAATGAAAATTTAAATAGCCTAGTATTACAGGAAGAGAGTCAGACAGCACCACCTTACTAATTTCTGTCTTTTCAATAGTCTCTTAACAGACTTTTTTCTTCAAGGAACAACTTCCTTCAACATTGCTTCACTATAATGGCATTTTGGTGACAAATTTGCTGAGTATATCTGTTATAACTGAAGTGGGCAAAAATCAGTGAATGTGCAGCACTGGCTTAAATGTACTTCAAGGGTGAGGGTGAAGAATCAAAAATCCAGGGCAGAAAGCAAGTTTCATGTTGGAGGTTTTCCTAGATATGAAGCCTTTCAAATGAAAGTAGGGTGCAATACAGAAGATGAAAGCTTCAGGCATGAACCATTTGTGGAAGTCCTGGGTTTGTGACATGCAGTCTGTCACAACCAATGATTAAAATTACATTTTTATGACATTTTAGATTGCAGATCAGGTGGCTTTATGAACATTTGTAGCAAATGGACTTGATCACAGACAAAGATCCAACAGGGGATCCAACATCCATGCATGACAATCTGGGTCACTACCTGTCTGAAACATCTTAAGTATCAGATATGTCAAATATTTAAAATCAAACCAGACCCACCCTCACCATTTTTTTGTGCTTTCAAAGTATCTTTTTCCTATTCCATTACATTGTTAAGCACTTTAGTTATTTCTGTCCACGTTGAAGGAAACGAATGAATTTATCAATTAAAAGTTCCAGCAACTGATTGAACTACTTAAATTTAAAATTGTTTTGATGTTACATGCTCAATTCTTTCTCATTTCCAAAATAAAATTGTTTCCCCTTGAGTAACAAGGGTACAGGCATGCATTTGTGAGCAATTTATCTGACAGTTTAAGTTTCCTGATTTCAAGCAACAGAGTTAGCTCATCTTAAGAAATTAACAGCTTTCAGAAGAAAACTCCCAAGGCTTGAATGACATGCAGTAGGTAAACATCTGGATGTTCCCAGCCAGCTACAATGCGAAGAAAAGGGGTTAACTTAAGCCATTGGTGTGCTCAGTACTGATGATTGACATTTATTGCTTCCTCACATATGAAAATTCTCAATCATACTCTTGCATCATGATTAAATTCTAATATTAATGCGGTTCATTTCCATGAATATACTTTAAACTAACTTTAATATCCCAGTTCTCTTAATCACCACAGCAAAGTACAATCTCCTCTCTAACTAGGACTGAAAATAATTTTCTGCTTAAAGGTCAACCACTCTAAGTAGTCTAAAATCTGCGCAATTATTTGACTTCACCATGGTTTGGAGAAGGCAGAAAGGGGCAGAATTAGTCATCCAGATGGGTGTCATCAGAGAAAGAAAAACTGCACCAATATACTCTAAGAACCCTCATTCTTATTCCCATATTCAGTCTGACCTTAGACATTAAAAAGAGATCTTATACAGGGAAGAAATATTAACAGTACTATTAAAAGAAAATATATGTTTTCTGAACAACTGCAGGGAAGCCTGCCCCCACCCCCAAAGTATGGTCCATGTGTTTCCAGAAAAGCTGATTCCATTCCCATCTTTGGGAAATTAGGACCTCATATCTCTGCTACATCCAGTCACACACTAAGTTTGACATCAGACCTGGAAGGTGTCAGAGAAAGCCCTTTGTATATTGTCACTATTCAGGCAGGAGGGACAGAAGATTGTGCTGGGAGGTGTAGAAACTACAAAGGCCTATTCTACCAACTCTTAACTGAGCTGGTGATTTTGGACGTCAGAAAAGCCTCATATAACTGGGAGACTGAATACATAAGAGTGAAATTATATATATATTTCTATATCTTGACTTTGTTTAGAAGTTTTTTTCCATGTAACAACTGCACTATGTGACTTAGCAAGCAACTGAAGTTGAAAGTATGAATCCTAATACAATATTCAGATGAATGCCTTCTCTCTCAAGAGCTATTACAAACAACCCAAACAATAAGTTCAATTATACCAGCTTTATTTTCTAATTTGTCTTTATGTGCTGTAAATGGATTCTAAAGGTAAATGAAGAAAGAAATAGAGAGTAAAGAAACTGAATTGGAACAGAATTTAAAACCTCATTGTGAGGTTAATCTTCTGTTCTGAAGTGCTCACCAGTGATTCTTGGGGAAGTTTAACTTTGCAAACAAATAACATGTGGTCTAAAAAATTCACTTACATCCTTGATGGTAAATCTGAGCTCATACTCTAATGATTCCACACTGATAGACTTGCAAAGGTATAAAGGAAAAATTTCCTACTCTATAAGTGTTTACAATGCATTTTTGGGTTCTGCAGAGTAACCAACTCTCATGACTTATTCTCAGGCATGGTTCTCTCTCCCAGGAAAATCAATACCCAGATGAGTCTGTAAGGTGAGGCGTTTGCTCAGAGAAACAAAGAACTTTGCTTCCTTGGGGACCTCACACCATCAGACAGTACTCTCTGCCTCTCCTCAGGCTCCACCAGTCACAACTAACAAAATGGAGCTCACAAACTATGAAAACTATTGTTAAAAAATGACATTTTAAAATAAACCCACAGTCTTTTTACGTGTCATTTGAACTTTAAAATTTATCAAATCTTCATTTTTCTTGCGTTAGGAAAATTAGCAATCTTTACTCATACTCTATAATTATGAATAGTAATGACCAATAGGACACGTTCACATTTCCCTAACTCATGGGATCTAGACTTCTGGGAAAATTTTTGGCATATTCTTTGGCTTTAAAATTGGAGGAAATATATATTTGACCATGTGTTTACTCTGAAAAGAGTCAGGTGAAATAACAGACTATAGTCCATTATTCAGTACAGTGCATGAAACTAATCCTTCACCATTTTTAGAATTATCAACTTGTATATATTAGTGGTTTTGTCCAGTTTGTACTTCTAGAAGAACTAGACTCTGTATTGGTTTCAGTTGTTTTGCTGATGATTATACACCATTCCCCATTCTGAAATTAGTCTTTTCTATGTTTAGAACCTGAAACAGGATTCAAAATCACTTATAGCTTAAGAGGAGAATCCAGCATGTGAAATTTGAAAAGAGACAAACTGTTATTACTACTTAATGTTCAATTTTTACTTGATAACCACCTTTTGTTGAAATAAAGTTAGAGTAATCTTCTAACCAGCATAACCAGAAGAATACCAACTCCAAAGAGCATCTAGAATAGAAATATTGCTTCAGGAGATGCTAGCCAGGCATGGGTGAGTTTCCAAATTAATATTCTCTGGTGTAAATTTTAGGTAGTCCCATTGACTTCTTCTAACTCCACTGGAGTTCCTGCTGGAGTGAAACCAGGGTGAGGTCAGAATCTGGCAGGCCACTATTGAATGTTGTCCACATCACATGCTGACTGCTTTCTAAAAGTAATCCTACTGTAAGATGGTTACCTGTGGCTAGCACAAAATACACACTCTCTGTCTACTGTAAGCTTTGTGGTGGAGGTGGTTTGTAACGTCAGGCTTAAAACCTGAAGTGAGGCATAAAGGTGCTTTTGAACATTTGTCGCCCAGAATGATAATTCAGAATATGCGCTGCAATCCTCATTTTGCTCTCCAGTTCCAAAACAATTAAGAAATATGTTGCCAAGCCTTTTTATACTTTTCACACTATATGTGGTCTCACTTTTATTACTGTGAAGCAGCTTGCCACCTTCACCAGCCTATCTCTAGAACAAGATCAGATTACAGCAACAGGGCAAGCTGGTTCCAAAACATCTATTTGCTATCATGATTTACAAACTGACTGAAAACCAAACTGACCTTGGTGTAAAGCACTATAGTTTAAAGAGTGACTTAAGATGAATTAATGCAAAAGGACTACAAGGATCATTCTGCTGTTTAGGATTGCCAGCTGCTCTATTTGCCTTGTGCCAAATCCCCACAGGACTCTTCTTTAAAACTGGTAACTGAGGGAAAGAAGTAGCAGAAGGCAAGGAAGCATAAAAAGATTTGCACCTGACATTTCTATGCAACATAATATATTTCCTTTTTACTGCAAAAGTGCTATTGAGAGTGGTCTCCAGTCTAGGGCCAGCCAGCATGTCTGGGAAACAGTCAGAGGAAGTGCTACCACACTTCAAGAACTTGGGCCATTGTTAAATGCTCAGTTTTTCAGTCATACTAATAACTGAAAATGTGTGCTAAACACTGTGTCTGCACTGTTAGAAGTCAATAATCTCTTGAAAAAACACAGCATAAATGATGTCTGCTTTCTCCCCTGAAGCTCTCCACAGAATAACACCATACACTACCCAGAGAGTGAACATATCACAGTGTTTGCTTCCTATTTTGTCTGATCCTCTGCCATTAAGAGTGGAGCTGCACATACACTTTTATTGGTTCTTGCGATACAAAGGGTTAAACTCAAGCAAACATCAGTTCATGCCTAATTCTTACGTATTTTCTATATATGACAGAAACTCATTGAGAGACAGTAATTGTTCATACAGCAGACATCCTAATCCACTTATTCCATTCTTCAGAATGCTTTATCAGTCTTCACTGTTCCCACTACAGGAGTTTCTTCCACAGAAAAGACAAATAAAACCCTACCAAGCCTGAATGGACTGCTGGAGTGGGACTGTGAACAAGGCTGTAGGACACAAGTCTGAAATTTGACACAAAGCCACTACCAGTCTTTGGAGAGAGACATGCAGGGCTTTTTCCAACACTGAAACATTCTGATAGTTATTGTAAGATACTAATTAAGCAAGATCTGTGATAGTCATAAAGGGATGTTCAAAGTAGCCAGTTTTTCCAGTTCTTTGCATAGGAAGAACAGATGGATCTCTAAAGCCAATATGATGGCTCTTTCTGCACTTCACTGCTCAGATTCTGGCCAGAGCAAATCCTTCTGGCATGGTTCCTACTACAAAAACTCAATAGAGAGAGATAAAGGGGGAATAATGGACACTAACTAAACAAGAAATCTCTAACTGAGCTGTAATTATCCATAAGTTCTTTAATATTCTGTAGATGAACTGTTCAGTGAATATACTTTCATGTTCATATACGTAAACAGGTAACGGAGCCTCTGAAAAGCTGCAGACATATTGAGTGTGGAATTTTGATTCCACACATCATACAAAGTTTGACATTTTCTACTGAATCTTTTCAGGAAAGGTAACATTTCCATATATATTCATTAATTTGAAAGCATCTGAAGTATATCTATTTAGAAATTGTGATTTCAATACAAAAACTTTAACAGATTGTATTTTATGTATATATCTTTTTATGACATAAGGAACTAGATTCAAATGTGGAAAAACTCTGCTCTGGGTAATTTGCATCCTTATGTCCCATTATAGATTTTCCTATTTGGAGTTCCATCTGGTCTTCAATATCCTTCTGAGTTTATTACTTTAATGAGATCATCTTGGGTTTACATACCTATAATTTTATTACTATTTGGAATTAGTGCTGCCTGCTTACCCATCCATAGGCTCTTTAGTGTTACCTTCTAAGCATAACAATGAACAATGATTGGGTAATGCTGATACAGAATGAACAAAAGGACTATAAGTGAAATAATCCTGTTTTGAAGAATCCCTAATTAGGAAAAAAGAGTTCATGCCAACCTTTTTCTTAACCATTCATACCTTGTTCCTGAAAAATAATCACACTGTACTTTAGGGTTTATAACTAAAAATTGCCATTCGTGTCTGAGGGACCTTCAGTTATGATTTTTGTCACTGGCTTGCAGTGCAACTTTGAGCAAGACAATGTGTTTTGGAAACCAAGAACAATATATGCTCACCTGTAGGGATGTCAGAATGTCAGATGTGTTAACAAAATGCTTTGAAAACTTAAGCTTTATATATATACTAGGCATAAATAATTTGGAAATATTTAATGCTTCTCCTTTGTCAAGTTCATAGCAATTTGGAATAAAAATCCTGGAAAGGCATGCAATCAAGACACATACTCTCTTTCTACATTTATGGCTGCATATGTAAAGCACGAAAAATGACTGAAAGAGTTACCAAATCCAGACCACTCTTCCTGAAGAGACAGGTCCTGTTTTCACTTTCATTAAGGCTATCAGCTTTTACTCTTACACTTTCCTCAGAAAAACTGGTCTAGCACCTTTGAGTAATAAGGCATATCTTCCAGTTTTGAGCCACATCTGTTCATGGCCAATTTATTCCCATTTATCCTTGTGCCAAGATGGCTCTTTCAGTAAAGTATCTTTTACCACCTCTGTGTCTGCACCCTGGAACAGAGTGATCATTTATAAACACACAATTGTTTTTCTTCACATCCAGCTCTTTCTCCTTCCTCTCATAAAATAATACAACCAGCAGAACAATACCCTTCTCTGTTCCTAACACAATTCCAATTTGTCTTCTCAAATATTCATTACCTCAAATATGCATAAAATTCCAGACATGGTCACATCAGTTTAATTAGTCCATGCTGTTTAATCCGTGCTGTGTTATCCCAATCAACATTTCATGTTGACGAGTCTCCAAATTATAGCAGAAACATTTAGTGCAAAGTGATGTGATTTCTTAATCAAATATTCTTAGGTTTCACCTTACTTGTACTCTTTTATGATATTCCATTCATTCTTTGTACTGAAAATTTATCCATGTCCTGTATTTTACACCAACACCATTAAGGAAATCATTACATACAGTTTATCCTAATAATGATCCTTGTTAGTTCTATTAATAAAATCCCTTTCAGACCAATAGTGCCCTTTTAGCAAAGTCTGCTATTGTCAGTGAGATTCCTTTATGGTCCACTACCCCATAATTCTTTTATTAATCCTCATTTTCTGAGGTTTACCTGATAATTTCCTATGTGACAACATATTAAATGCTTTTCTGAAATCCTGACAGAATAAATTTAGTTTTGTTTGTAGTAAGTTATTTGCTTTTGTTTTGCAGAAAAATCAATTATCTTAGAAACAGGCAACCTTAGCATGATCAACCTGAGTAAAACCATGATGCATTTCTCATTTAATAATTATATTACTAATTATTCTTCCTTCAAAATTTGTTCATAGTTTTTGCATGCACTCTAGGTCAGCCTCTACATTCCAGGTCTTGTCTATATCAAAATTCTCTAGCTCTTCATTCCAGTTGACTTCACTAATTAGTTTTCTTAATCTCTCAGTCTTCCTTTTCAGAGTTAGAGTATTTAACTACAGACTTATTTTTGTTTACTCTTCCATTTAATTTAAAGTGAATAAACTCATGAACATTCAGTCTGTTTTCTATAGCAACTTCTGCAGTATTTTGCTGAAAGTAGGGCAGAATATAGCTGGACATTTACGATATTCTATTGTGAACAAATTTACTGCAGTTTTCACACACCCGATTTCATGGCAAAGCTTCTGCTCTATGTCCCTGTCTGACCAGCAAAGCTTTCAGAAGAGTCATAATATAATCCAAACAGGACCTCTTACCATACTTACTGCAACAGATTTTAATAGAATTGTATTTTCTATCCCGGTTCTTAACATTTATCTGACATATCATGCTACTGCACAACCCTTGTTCTTTTATGTCTACTGATCTCATTCAGTGTTGGTGATTTCTTTCCATGTCCATTCCCTCATCTTCCTGCACTTCTTTATTCATTAATGATACTTCTGTATTACATTAAAATCAGCCCCTAATTTACATCACTTTTTTTCTTCAAATGTATTTCCTGCTATGAAAGTACAAATTTTGAGGCCTCTATTTATTTCATGTGCTTCTAATGCTTTCGGTATTCCTTCCCAGGAACTAGAGGAATTTAACAAACTGAAAAAAAAAACCCAAACCAAACAAGTTTCCATTGCTGTTTTTCTTACCCCAGCATGGCAGTTCTTTTCTTGTAGCACAATAGTATTGTTAAAATGTTTATACAGAGGTAAATGAGGAAAATAGCACAATAAAACTAGAGTACATTTGTTAGAGTCATAAAACCATTTCTTATTTAACAGTCATGGTTTTATCATCAATTTGTACCCTTTTGTATCAAAGGTATTCACTTCTTGCAGGCTTACAGATGAGGTGGTCTCTAAGATAAGGGATGGTCAATAGCAGGTACTGAAAAATGTTTAACTTAAAACTTACTCCCTAGGCACAAAGCAGAATTTTTGTAAACAGCAGTTACACAGGTCATGTCCACAACAGATCTTCTCCACCAATAATAGAGATAAATACATAGCAGGATGTGTGGTGTTTGCATCATATATTGTCAATTATCCTATGCATATGATGGAGCTAACTTTCTTTTTTCTTGATTTTTGTCTCTTTGACTGTGCTCTTTTTGACTCCTTCAACACAGTTGAAATTTTGTCTCCAAATACATGTATATTTCAAATCAACTACCACAAAATATTCTGATATGTGTGGACATCTCTAAACAATATTGACAGAGGAAGCAACAGACAACTTCTGAAATAGATGTATTTGTTAAAGGATGTTATAAATAAATCAATATAAAATAACAGTACAGACTTTGACTACGTGAGCTTCACATGAAACTTGAGTTTTTTTCTTTTCTCAAAAAACCTGATTTCTTATTAAACTCTTATTGATGCCAGTGAAGGTTGCTGTTTGATGGGATAACTTATCCTTGCTGATAACTTCATTTCAACTGAATGAGTAAGCATGTGACGCTTGGATTTAGATCTTACTTTTACTGATAGTGTAGTGCCATCTCACTAGATTCTTCTCACACAAAGTGCATTAAAATGTGGGCTGTTATAACTGGACACACTAAATTACTGTTTTGAATCACAGTCTCACTCAATCACTTTCAGTGATTGCTGCTTTCAGTAAGCATATTTTTGAAAAAAATAGTCACTGCAAATAAGCTGCTTTTGTTCTGCTCAGAAAGCCTGTGCCCTAAATTTTCAGCAGGCACACTTCATCCTATAGTACATCAGCCTGAAAGGGAACCATCTAGGCAACATAGTTATAAGACATCCTTGATTTAAACAAAAAGCTATCCTGACTCTGCAGATATCCTTCAAATACATTTTACAAGTTATTTCCTAACAAAAAAACACTTTCCTGAATTGGATAGGACTTTATTATAGTGTACAGCAAAAACCAAACACAAGATTGTGCTGCTGAACCCTACAACTATACAAGATATTAAATCTTCGTTGAATCTTTGTCAGGTAAATCAGCCGAGAAAGGAGTTTATGGAGGAGAGTTGCTTGTGCACCTTGTCCCTCCCAGTTGGCCTGTTCACAGAGTCTACCAGCAACAGTCTCTCCCAGAATAGCTATGAAATGCTGTATCTAATCTCTGTTCTCTTGAAGGGCCCTTAACATTATCCCTGTGACAATGGCCTTCTGGAAGGGCTTTGGGGTGTGATGGTTCTCCCACACCACAATGAAAACAGCAGATCAAGGAAGGTGCCCTGTGAGCCACATACTCCAGCTCTGCCTCGGGAGGATCAAGGAGCTCATCCTGAAGAAAGGCAGTGAGGAACTGCACCACTGTGCTGCTAGGAATCGGGATTTCTCTTTGAAAAAATGCTTCTCTGAAGTCCAACCAGGAAGAAGTTAAGTTTCAGGCTTTCTCCTGGGGCAATCTGAGGGCAGGTCTACTGCCCTCCATGCTATGACCCCCAAGGACTGTCCTGCCCAACACTCTAGAGCCAAGGAGAATGCTCTGTTCCTAAACCCACCCTTAGAAATCCTACAGCTTTACTGATCCACAACGTAGACAGATGAAGGGGGACCTGTAAGGAAGGGAAGGGTCCTGGAAAATAATGTGTCTGAAAATGCTTATCACTTCTAAATTTTCTACGAAGAGGTAACACTCTCATACGGGCTTTTCACTCCAGTCCTCAACCCCCTACAAAGATCATCAGAGATAGACCACCCTGTTCCCATTTTTCCCACTTTCAATTAAAAAGAGACTTCAGTATAATTTTCCAGTTTACCGTGCAGTGCTTTAATTATTAAATCTAAATAAGCAAAATACAGAATCTAAGTTTTAATAATGGCAAGGAAATGTGAGAATGGCAGGTTTTCAGGAACATTTCTTGAAGCAGCTGTGGTTTATTTTGGGGGACTGTGGCACAGCAAATATATGCAGACTGTCTTGCATTGTTTCAGACAGCGCAACTGCAGTGGGATAAAAATGAATCTACGGCTTCACATCATTCCACTTTGCAATGTGAATTGCAAATAGTATGTTATTTGTTACCAGGCACAGGACTGTGCGAACTTGGTAAAGATCCTGTTTTCTAAAATAGGGATAATATCTACTTTAAACACACTTTAGAAAGCCTTACTCAATAATATTTAAGAAACAAATTCAAAAAAAGCTGAAACATACTGCATTAGGATCACTGATTTAATTGTGTTACAAAGCTGATAGCAAATACTTAGCATGATCTATTAAAATATCTTTGAAAAGCATCCTACTATTGTGAAAAACAAACAAAAAGGAATAAAAATGCAATCTACGTTACAAATAAGTAATAATTTTCTTTTGATGGAAATGGGCATATTGGGCACACGGAAGTGCCCAAACGTTTGTTTTTTTTTCCAAAGATGTCCTCTTCTTAATACAGCTTTTCTTGGAGTAATTGTTTGGAATATTGGTAAAAATAAAATCTTGGTAAAGAGCTGAATCCTAAAATAAGGGTAAAACCATATGTAAAATAGTAACAAAAGTAACAGAGTAGTTGACAGCAGCATGCAGAGTGCAATATGAAAGGTGGTATGGGTGAGATAAACTTCTGTGTATCTATACCATAATACTGTATTTTATTTACAATAATTAAATTATTGAAAGGACAAATTCCTGTTGATAAAGTCGCTAGACAGAGAACAAATACCTCATAAAAATTTTTTTGAGAATTTCCTAAAATCTTGAAGCATCAGGGTCTGTGATACCACTTATACTAAATAAAAGATACAACTGGTATTACTTGGCACATTATAATCTTCATATTAGTACTGAATGTTACTCATCTTCAGTGTATTCCTTTTCACTTTGTCACCAAGGACATGAGATTATTCTCAAGAGGAAAATCTGTAGTGATAAAGAATTGATTAGCAGTACAACAATTTCATAATTGCTAGGCCATTTATCTAAGCAATCAAAACAGATCAGCAAACAATATGCCTCCCCAAATAAAGTTATTTTATTTTTCACTAAAAAAGTTTTCACTCACTTCTTACAGCATAACCAAACAAAAATTCAGTATTTTGGCCTCTTAAAGAACACAATATCATTCCCTGCAGACAACTCTCTAAGAATAAGAGCCTCTGGGCAGATTTTTTACCTTACTAGCACCAATATAAATGAAGTGTCCCTTTCCTGACTTTAGTATTAGTCACATTATTAGTCATATTATTTACAGATAATTGTGATCAGAACAAGATGTAAACCACTTCTGTTTTGGACTGGGATGACCAGCCAGATGCTGCAGTTCCAGCAGTGTTTGGGCACTAGCCCAAGTGGCCCAGGGAGGCTGTGGAGTCTCCAGCTTTGGAGAGAGTCAAAGATGTCTGGCCATGGTCTTGGGCAACTTGGGTGGCGCTGCTTGAGCAGGGGGGTTGGACCAGATGACCTCCACAGGTCCCTTTCAAAACTCAACCATTCTGTGAGTTTCTGTAATGTCTGCTCATGGAGTTTCTGCTCAGTCAGTGCTATCCTGTCATTACAGACAGATCAAGCGATTTCACTTCTTAGCCCAGATAACTATGGGAATGCTACAAAGGGAAAGCCTCATAATGGTTTCCCATCACCAGGAAAGGAAAGAGTGTACTGGGAGTCACAACCAGGGGAAGAACTAACGGCACTGAAAGAGTAAACGTAGACTAAGGGGGATAGGGGTGTCTACATCTAGGGTAGACAGAGCGGGAATGCAGGATAAACATCCAGAGCAAATCAGACATTTTATACTCTCCATGGAAAAACTTGTCTACTTCTTATGTCCCAGGCAGCATAGATATGTACTGATCCACGCTAATTTCCCACAAAGAGCTAATATTTCCTGAAGGTTAAGCCTTGAAATGAAGGATAGCTCTTAATGGCAGTCCCTGTTAGCCACTACTGTAGTGCAGACTGCTGTATTGAACCAACTGAAGTAAAAGGGAGGCTTTACAGATCAGTCATCATCAGTCACATCCTGGCATTTAGCAGTTCTCTTCTAATGTGCAACTCAAATGTGGCCTTGATCACTATAGTCCTTGTTAGCATGAGAATGAAATGTCCATCTTATTTTGGGGGAGAATAGAAGGAGCTAGGGAACTAAACCCCAGGATTTTAGGTGGTTATGGTCTGTTCGAGATAATGCTGATAAAAATAAATCTAAATCCCAGAGAAAAGGACACATGACAGAAAAGGTTTTTAAAATGCTCTCTCCCATACTGAAAGGATGGAAAAAGGAGCAATATGTAAACATTAAAGTTCCCAAGATGGATCTCATCCTGCTCCACCTCCCCTTCCCTTGGTCCAATTCAAATAGCTGCATAGACGAGAGAAGAGGAAAAAAAGAAGGGAGAGAATTAATCAAAGAAACTCAAAAAGTGACAACATTCCCATCAACTTCTGCTTTTATCCCTGGAGACACCATTCTCTCAACCCTTCACCAATCCAAGTGTTAAAAGAATTTGCTTTAATGCTTTGTTATCACAATCAGCTTTTCTGTCATATCTTGGGTTTGTTTTGTTTGTTTTCCCAGCGCGAAGCTGCAGCAATGCTTATGCTTAGCTTACTATTGACCTACCCTCTTTGAACATGCCCAGACAACAGGAAAGTGGTTTCTTTGGAAACAGGAGCTACGTGAAATCTTTTAGTACTTGTATTCATTTAAAGCTGTTCACACATATGTAACAATAAAGAACCAGACCTTCAGCACGTGATTCAACTTTACCAGGCAAGGCAATTAAAGGGAACACTACCGGTGACATCCCAGGCTGGTAAAACAAATCGGTGTAATTTGAACATGAACAAAACAAAAATCCCATCATCTAAACCACTTTGTCCGTGTATAAAAGCTCTTAGTGGTAATAACAATAAAGAAAGCAGCAGAAACAATCTTGGAGACATTTGTACTGTGCAACATGGAGATGTAATGTCATCTTTTTGATGACATAGAGCCAGCATGGTCATATATACTGGAAGCTGATTTATGGAGAACAACACATTAGTCACTGATGGGACTAATAAAACTAGTTCAAAAATATTCCAGCCAAAATTTCCCATTCCCAAAATTCCTAATTTCCCATTAATTCTGTTTTCCCTTGTAAAGACCACAGGTGGAGACTGACTGACTCTTTTGGATACAGCAGACACAGGGGAAGGTGATACCAGTGCTTTCAGTTCACTTTGTGCGCTCATGGCTGTTTGTAGTCCCTAAATATGCATGTCAGAAGAAACATACACCAATTTTCAAGGCACTGCCATTCACAGCGTGGTATTAACATAAACCTCAGCTTAAGGTGCTTTGGGACAAAGTACAAGATAGCAGCAATTGAGGACTCAGCACAAGGATATTGCTATTGCTTCCATTGCTATTGGGACAATAACTTTTAACAAAGTTGTGTGCAGGAAGCAAAGACGGCAACATCTTAATTTATGTCTGCTAAATTTAGAAGAAGTCCACCTGCCAGAGCTCAGTTTCCTCACTTCCTCAGAATTTTTCAGCAGATAGCAAGTTTTCTGACATTTCCCATAAAATTCCACCACATTTGGATGTGCATAAATGTCATTGTTCCTGAACTGTCTTTGATCAAGAATGTATAGAGATTTTTACAGTGCCTTCACACTTAGATTAGAACAGCAGGACTGCCAGGGAACGGTGCATGGCAGGGAAAAAAGATGTAATGAAAACATCCTTTCCCACGCTTTCCCATTGAGACATTTCAGGGGCAAGGAAAGTTAAGAGATTTTGAATAGACCTGGCAGAAAGAATCATATTTCCATCAGTGAAGACAAAACAAAAGCATTTAGTGATGAGACATTTTAATCATGATGTTAGAACTGGATTTTAGGAGGAAGCAACAGTTAGTTAAGTATTGACATACAAGGTGGAGAGGAATGACAGCTAAGAAGAGGAAAACACTCGGAAGTTATGTCCATCTTCCGATACAGAGAAACAGAAGAAAACCCTATTATTCATAAACACATTCATAATAGAAACACATACATACACTCATTCATATAGATATTTGTATATAACACGGTACACAAGCATGGTTCCATATTTGTAGGTGAATACTGATTAAGAAAAAAGAATTTTTTCTAATAATAATGTCTGGGTTTGCATTTCAGGGCAGGATTCTATTACAATACTCAAAAACTTCAGAAGAACAGAGCCTGGTCAAAGGACACTGAAATGAGAATGTCTGGCAAGAGGAAACAACCAGTCATCCCAACTTTTGCAGAATCATTACAGAGAACAGAATCAGCTCAATTTAGCTGCATTTGCCAGTTCCTTAAAGTATATTAACAACATCTCTTGATGAATCAGAGTGAAATCTGCTACAGACTTAAAAGTGTGTATATTTGTACTTAGTTGTTATATGAACATGCATCAGTCTAATCAAAATATATTCAAAAGGTTCTTGAGTTTTTGAGGTAAAAGTAAGGCAGTTACCTTACTTAAGCAGAAGAGATTTGAACTAGGATAACTGTTGGCAAGACTACTAGTTTAGAGTGATCTTTTCTTGAGAGAAGGCCAGATCATTGACTGTTTTAGCATTGCCAGCAGATTGCCAACACTGAGGGAGGTGTTGACAATCACAACTGACTGGAGTCTCAGTTACTTTTCACCATTTTTTCACTAAAGAAGCCATGTAATCACTGGCAGTTTCTCTGCTGCTTTCAGGGCATATGTTTGCAAAATGTTTCAATACAGTCAAAGCACAGGTACAAATCTGAGATGAGGCAGTGGCTTGGGGACCCAAAAAAACCCAGTGACAGTTCTCTTCCCTCCTGCGGGCAAGTAAGTCAGGTTGACTTCTCAGGTGTGCCCATCGAAAGAATGCACTGCTCTGAAAAACTACCTGAGCTCTGACATGAGCCACTGTGGTGTAGCTACCACAGAGTAAAGAGTTCTGACATTCTGCCTATTCTTCAAGAAAGTTTGTTTGTGCAAAAATCCTTTCTTACCAGGTCAAAGGCAGAGCATTAAATTCTACTGAAAAATCTCTTTGCCTGATTTCATCCACTGTAGATTTTGCTATCTCAAAGGATCATTACAAAGAACCAGGAATGATTTAGAGGTGTCCAAAAACAGTCATGGTACCTGCTTGAGAGAGAGACATAAACCACAGTAATTAATGGTGTCTTTTCCTGATTTGGTGACAAAACTCTAACTCCAGGAGGGAGACAGAAGTTTTATACCAAAATGTGCCTATAGCCTGAGGCTCTATGTTACCATGTGACTCATCTAGGGAGACTTTCTTAGGCACCCCCAGGAAAAGGATCCTGACAGCATTGTTTTACTGGATCTTTCCTGATGCAAGGACTACTGAGTTTGCTCAAGAGAAGAGGGCCTTCTTGCAGACCAAGTCCCACCAGCAGAGGAATTGCTTAAGTCCTTAAATCCCGTTAAATTACCCTGAACATAAAGTGATCAGCCCTTCAGGTAGAAGCCAGCCAGTTCCTGACCCTTATACTGGAAGCTCATTTCAGGTCCTTATTCTTTGAATAATTAAAAACTCCTTCTAATCCTTTAAATCCTCTGACTAAATTTCATTCTTCATAAGTGTCAGCAGCAACTCCTGATCAGTGCTTAGATTAGCCAAGAATTCAAGGAGCAGATGCCTCCCAACACAATTACCTGAATAAAAAAAAATCTTGATGAGAGCAAAGCTGAAGTATTTTCTTGGCTTTAAGGACATGCTAATTAGTTGGGGATAATCTATGCCATAGGTGTTTACAAAATAATATTTTATACTGTGAATCTAACTCCCTGGCCCATTCTCTGTTACTTAGAAAACCTGTCGTCCCTAATTCACTCAATCTTTTCCTTTACAGCCTGTTAATTTTATAAGCACAATTTTATTAATACACTCCTGTCAATAAACTGGAAGGTTGACTTGTCTTTGAACAGTGATTACTTGACATTAATAGCAATAGGCAGTTTTGTTGTTTTTTTTTCAAATGGCACCTTAGCTTACCATCACGCTCCCGAAAATTCTAAGGATTACGTCCTGCACACTGTTACTAATGAGATCTCACTTTTTGGAGAATTTAGGAGCTAAATCCAGGAAAACATTAACTTGAGACAAAGCCCAAGAGAGGTGAAGGAAGAAAAGCTAAGAATTGCCTAAATGCTTTCATGGGATAAACATATGGGGAAAGGTGATCAGGGTCTTGAATTATGGTAAACTGCAACACACATGGATAATTCTCATTGTTTTAGGCAATGATAAGATAACAAAGGGAACTGAAATATCTTGATTGGTTTACAATTACAAAGAAATGCAATCTTTAAATTTTCAACCTCTGGGTGACTTTATCCAAAGCAAATAAAATTAAAAAATCCTCAAAAACTAATGAAAAAGGAGAAAAACTTAATTTTTAATAAGATTTTCAGCAGCTAAATATCTTATTTTGTGTGCAAAAGTTTGTATCAGCACACAGATTCTGCTCATACAATATTTTTTATGAATAAAACTTTAAAAAGGTCACTGCTAAATCATAGAACCCTGAAGAATATCACATTTTTTTCTTCTTTATTGCCTACATATTTGAAATAAAAATATCCATGCATTTCCAGAGAGAAATGGAACTGGATTATTTAATTCCTCTTAAAGTATCATCCTTGAATTTATTTTTTAAGGAGAAAAAACAAGTCGCTGTTTTGGGTTTTCTTTGTATTCTATAGTAAACTGAACACACTTATATTTATCTGGCACTTATTGTATCCTTCTGAAAGCATGTGGAGAATATTCTTCTATGTTATATGGTAAATTTGAAGCATACACAAAGTCTTTGAAATTCTTTAGTGGAATTTGCATCACTAAAAAAATGTGTCCTTGAAATGTGACCAGGAGGTAGAAATGGATTATATTAAAAAGTAATCAAAGATTCTATATCTTTGTATGACATTGCTTCTCATCAAAATTAATACTGAATTAGTTCTGCAGCACAAAGCAGGCCTGATGTCTCCAGTCCTATTTGTTCTCAGCTTACTAAATTTGTGAGATTTTAATAAATCACAAGACAGACATTTCTACCGGACGCCCCAAGGACTCCACATGCAAAACAAAATAACTACAAAACCAGACATTTGTGAAAATGAAAAGGAAAACCAGGGTGAGATTTGCCATATCCTCATTTTCGTGATACAATTTTGATGAGAAGTTTGTATTTGTTCTGAGAAATGCAGCTGTGCTTTGAAACAGAAGTCTGCCACTGATGCCTGCAGTGCCCATGACAGATAAGAAACAAGCTACCTTAGAAATAAGAACTGAATGTTTTAATGGCCACAGATATTTATGGCTCTGTGTATTCAGATGCGCTACAAAGCTCATGTTGAAAGGTGAGAAGTGATCAGTGAAGAAAGACATTATTCCTGTCCTGTCAAAACACAGGCAGCATTTATGACACATCCCATCATTTGGCATATCCTGGGCTTGCTGTGCAGCTGTAGGGCCCCCCTTCCTGTTATGGGATCCCACCAGCCCGCTGATGAGCTGGGCAGGGATGTGATGCTGCAGAGCAGACAGGGCTAGAGGGCAGCACTGCCAATGAATGTTGCCCCACAGCATCCCCTGCCTTCAAAACAAGCCCTGCTGAAGACTACCCCCCCCAGAGTATGTACTGCATTTTCCCCATCCTGCAACTGAGTTTAGAGTGGTTTCTCAAGCAGTCAGCTCAGGAAAATACTGGGGACTGGTGAAATAGCAAAGGCTCTCATGCACTCTCCCATGCTGGATCCTGACACAAATGCTTAATTCTGCAGCCCTTGCATAGCCCAAGTACTAGAATGGTATATGTAGAGTCAAGTTCATGGGTGGATCCTTGTGGGATTGCAGATTTTTGCGCTTTTGATATTTTATCTGAAACATGGGAGAAGCTGATTGCCAGCTTTGCAGTCTTCCCAGGGTGGCCATACTATCAGGTTTCATATTGTAACTTGCAATACAGCTATGGCAAAAAATATTACAGCAAACAATCCCAGCAAGGAATCAAAATTCCAGTCCTGTGCAGCAAACATTTTCCAACAGCTCTATACGTTTTAGTCTAGGTAATAAAAAAATCCTCTATTTATTAAATCTCAACAAAATGGTAAAACATCTATCCTTTCTTTCTTTTCCTGTTCCCCTTATTTGACAGTATATGTCAGAACTCCCTGCAAAACTTAAAAGAAAACAATGTGACTTTCTCAATAAAGAGAAATGCTATAAAACAGCCAATCACAGGCAGAAATGTAAGTAGAAATTAATCAGATTTAAAGAACTGGCCTAATAACTATGTACAATTATAAAATCAGACATTTAAGATTCAGAATCAATCAAACTATAGTACAAATATGACATAATAGAGAACAGATTCAATTTTTTTCTCTTATTAATACTTTCCTTTTCTATTTATCTGCCTCAGCTGGGTTTTTCTCAGAAGCCTGCATAAGCACCTCGCTGGCAATTCTAGCAGAAGATTCATGAACCCTCCAGTCAAGGTCTGAGCAGGTCACTGGGAGACATTCAGTTCACCTTTAAAGTTTGAGGCATGCACAGCAAACCCCCACAAAGCTCAGAGGGTACCTGGAGGCCAGAAAGCTAAATGCACACGCTTCCAGGCTGATTTCCAGTGGAGAACAGAGCTGGTACCGTTTTTGTAATTCTCCTCCTGACCTCGCAGCGTTGACGCTGCTGCACAGCACTGCCTCCCTGAAATGAATGAGCTCCATTCCTGGTAATTATGCAGCCCTTCAATCCACTCACTCTTAACTTTCCTTTCCACTGTGCTATATTTGACACAAAATGTTTAATCAGGTTCATTTATCATGACTGGAACAGCCTGACTCATTCCCCATTTATAATTAGAAAGGATTTCATCTAATAAATGCTGAGCGCTCTCAGCTACCAAAGTCAGTGAATGAAGAGTTTGCTCACCACCATGCAAGGCTGAGTGTACATAAACTTATTTTATATGGAATTAGAAGATTCCCAGATTTCTTCAGGAAATTTTCAGAATGTAAGTCAGTAAAATGTTACTTCGGTTCTGTGTAAGAGGCCCCATGGAAATATGGAGGTAGCAGGGAAATGATTCAACTTTCTGCCTTGGTCACTCTGTACCTAAGATGGTGGCAGTGAGGGCTTTCTTCCTTTGTTAAGTACTTCCAGGAAAACCTAATTATGCTTTCTATATCTGTAGAATATTTAATAAGTTATTTTCTAAAGAGCTAACACCTTGAACTTGTAAGCAGAAAACAGCAATAATAAATTTTATGAAAACTTTACCTACAAAGGACAAATTAAAAATACCCAACTTATGGTCCAGAGGTCAAAGAAAAACAATGAGAGATTTAAATGTTTGAAGGTATCGAGGTAGATGCATAGAAACCTGCCCTTCTTTGTGTTTCCAGTGTAAAGCCACTCTGCATTTTTTGTACTTTTTATGGTGCTGTGTTTGCCCATAATAGCTCTGAGAAGTGCAGATTGCTTTAACACAACTGAGAAGAGGTAGATCATTAACCATTGCCAATTAATTTAAACACTGCATGGTAAGCCTTGAAAGAACTATGCTGTGATTCCCTAAAATGGAGAATCCTCATCAGTTCCTATTGTAAAATGAGAGAAAGAGAACTAGAATGGAAGAAAAGCATAAAAGAATAATACAAGGAACAATGGGTGAATAATAACAAATGAAATGTCCCCACTGCTGTATTCTCTCCACCTGAAGGCCTTTACTGGGGAGGGAAAGGACTTGAAATGCATGTGCTAAATTTTGAAGCTGTGTAAATTGGAATTTGGCAGCTCAAGCTGGCTAAATGAGCTGAACTCCTATGCTGGAAGGTATTTAACATAGATGGGGCCATAACTTTAGCAATAAATCTTATAAAATAGGAAACACTCTGTAAGAATTCATATAATGAAAAGACCAATTTATAGAATATGAATAACTAGGAAGACAATAAAAATGAAGCACATATTCTAGGAGTGAAAAATCTTCCTGCTAAAACATTCATTTCTTGGATACTTTTAAGGAATTTAGGCACTTCCTGGAAAACGATTGCTTTACTAAATGCCAATTAATTACCTAACTTTGGTATTTGACCTAACTTAATGCATCAGTCAAGTGCTTAAAGCTAGGAGTGCATATAAGCCATACTATTTCATTTGTAGATTCCAAGAAAGTTTCAGTTAAAAAATAAATTTCTCACCATAAAAAGACCATTGATGTTAATAGAATTATAGAATAGTTTGGATCAGAAGGAACCTTTAAAGGCCATCCAGCCCAACCTCTTCACAATGAGCAGGGACATATTGAAGTAGATTAGGTTGCTCAGAGCCCCATCCAACTTGGCCTTGAATGTTTCCATTAATGGGACATCTACCACCTCTCAGGGCAACCTGTTCCAGTGTTTCATCACCCTCATTGTAAAAAAATTCTTCCTTTTCTCAAGTCTGAATCTACCATCTTCTAGTTTAAAATCATTAACCCTTGTCCTCTTGCAGCAGGCCCTGCTAAAAAGTGTATCCCCATCCTTCTATAAACCTCCTTATCATGGTTTAACCCAAGCTGGTAACTAAGTACAACACAGACCTTCATCTGCTCCCTCCCAGCCCAGGGAGTGGGATGAGGAGGAGGATCAGAAAAAGGTGAAACTCATGGGTTGAGATAAGAACAGTTTAATAACTGAAATAAAATATAGTAATAATAACAAGAATAATAATAGTGAAAAGTAATGAAAAGGGAGATAACAAAAAGAGAAAGAGGAATAAAACCTAAGAAAAACAGGTGACAAACAATACAGATTCTCACCACCCACTGACCCATGTCCAGTCTATCCCCCAGCTGTGATTGTTTCCTTCCAGCCAGCTCCCCTCAGTTTATAGATGGGCATGGTATGGCATGGTGCAGTTCTATGGTATGGAATATCCCTTTGGCCAATTAGGGTCAGCTGTCCTGGCCATGATCCCTCCCAGCTTCTTGTGCATCTGCTCACTGGCAGAGCATGAGACACTGAAAAGCCCTTGACTTAGAGTAAACACTACTGAGCAGCAACTAAACCATCAGCGTGTTACCAAAATTATTCTCATACTAAATGCAAAACACAGCATTGTGACAACTACTAGGCAGAAACTTAACTCCATCCCACCCAAAATGAAGACATTAGTACTGAAAGGCCACAATAATGTCTCCCTGGAGCCTTCTCTTCTCCAGAGGAAACAGTCCCAATTGTCTGAGTCTGTCCTCATGGGAGAGGTGCTCCAGTTCGCTGACCATTTTTGTGGCCCTTCTCTGGACCCACTCTGAAAGGTCCATGTCTTTCCTGTGCTTAAGACTCCAGAGCAGTACTCCAGGTAGGAGCAGAGTATTCCACCAGGGAGGAGCAGAGGGGCAGAATCACCCTCCTTGACCTGCTGGTCACACTGCTTTTAATGCAGGCCAGGACACAACGGGCTTTCTGGACTGTGAGTGTGCATTGCCGGCTCACGTCCAGCTTTTCATCCATCAGTACCCCCAAGTCTTTCTCTGCAGGGCTGCTTTCAATCCCTTCATCCTCCAACCTGTAATGGTACCAGGGGTTGTCCTGACCCGGGTGCAGAACCTTGCATTTGTTGTTGTTGAATCTCATGAGATTCCCGTGGGCCCACTTCTCGAGCTTGTCCAAGTCCCTCTGAATGGCATCCCATCCTTCAGGCTTGTCTATGGTATCACCCAGCTTGGTGTCATTTGCAAACTTGCTGAGTGTGTCTATTTCATTGATGAAGATATTAAACAGTATTGGTCGCAATATGGACCCCGATGTCCATTGGGACATTGAGCTGTTAACCACTACCCTCTGGATGCAACCATCCAGCCATTTCCACTGAACACTCCACCCATCAAGTCCATAACCCTCTCATTTAGGTGATTTAGAGGACGTTGTGGGGGAATGTGTCAAAGGCCTTAGATAAATTCAGATGGAAGAGACCCATAGCTCTTCCCTTGTCCACTGATGTAGTCAGTTTAAAGGCATTATTTAAGTATGCTATTCAACCAATTTATTTTATAAATTTAATGCAATTTTATATAGTTATTTTCACTGACTGATATTCTGACAAGGCAATTATACTCTGCTCTTAAGTCATTCCACTTATGTCCCCTACTTTAACTGACTCTCTGACCATAATAACTTCTTCCCCACCTATGGCTTCTTACAAATTCCTGATCTTCACTTCAAAAGATCAATGTTTCATTATTGCCTGCACCCAGGACAATTATTCATCCATTTCTGACTTCATTTCTCCCACTTTATCTTGCCTTTGCTTTTTTCCAACTATTATGTATTTGAACACACTTCCTGCCCTTCCTCACTGCTCGCCCTTGTCTCACCAAAGTCAGACAAATCTCTTTCCTAAGTCTCAGTACAAATCTTTCATGCCTATTTCATTGAATTCAGGAGGTAAAGAACAGAATTAAAACCCAACAGCTAGACAGGTTACAGTGTCTGCCAACCATTGTGCTACTTCCAGCTCAGTGCTGTCCTGTGTTTGAACAGAGATTTCCGTAAGTGTCACCACCCTGAGGGGCCAGCATAATGTAATTCATCACATCCTAGGGAATACATTGCAGTTTTCAGGCTCTGCAGTGCCTTGCCCCTGTCCCAGGAGAATCAGTAAAGCTGAGTACTGAGACAGCTTCTTTCTGCAATCCCTAATCTTTTAACACCCAGTAAACACAACAAAAACTTGCCTCAGTACGCTGCACACAGTTGCTGCAAAGCAAATTACTCAAAAAGAGTATAGAACTGTATATATCTAATTTTTTCATTTTAGTAGAGTAAAATAACACATGCAATTCATAATTAATATAATGATTATGAATTACATACTGTAGGTCATTCCAGTTGACAAAGACTTTGAATAATTAAAGGCAACAAATCTATGTGTAGCCATTAGAACACACAAATTAGTCCATCATTTGAATGCATTGCTCAGACTTATAAAGCTGTACAAAACATTTGTAAAGAAATGGAAATATAAAAGCTTGCAGATTTTCCCTTGCAATGAGCACCAAACAAGGAGAGACTTGAATTATAAGTGAGAGCAGTGACATATGCTAATGGATTTGTCATCAGGAGATAATGCAATGCCATTAACTCATCTCATTTCAGATTCTGGCAACTGCATGTCATGGTAGGTAACACAAGCTGCCTCAAGATCCCAAGAAAAGAATCCAGAAGGAAAAAAAGAATTTGCAAGACTGTGGCTCAGGGGCATATCTCACCCATGGTCAGCGATGTCTAGTTTAGCTTTGTTGGATATCATGTTTAATGAGCATCATATTAAAGAATGAGCCACTTGGCTCAGTAAGTCCTCTCAACTCTATTGTGAACGAATAGGATTAGCTGAATCCCATTATTTTTGTATAATAAATACGCACCACGAAGAAAGAAAGCTAATTTCTAAGTGTAGAAACTCAAAAATGTCAGAATTACAACACATTTTGAGAAAAAAAGTTGCCTTTCATTCAGCCTACACAATCTCTCCTTTAGAATGCATCTAATAAATGCAGTACTGACAAACATTTAAGGAAAAGAATAACTGAATTCATATACACTCTCACTACAATCAATAGTATTAAGCACAGGTAAAGATCTGCTCTTCACACAATAAAATTAAAGATAATTTCCTCTTTAGTACTTGCCTTAATGGCATTATTGTTCATTTAACACAAATAGTAGAGCAGTCTAGACCATAAATACATGCATAATATTGATTTAAACTTCAGCTACTATAAATGTACTCCAAAGGAATTTGTAACAAACTGCAGCAGCTAAAGACCTTCCTCACTGATACCTCTACTATACGTTTATCTCTTCTCTTAAACGTGTAATTATGTATTTATCCAATGGGCTGGAACGACTTGCAAAAATTTCTAGTCTGCTAGATGTATAGGGGTTCAGGTTAATATATGATTAACACACTAAATGAAGAAATTTATAGAAGCTGTATTTAAGTCTTAATATCAGCTATCAGAAGGTAAAAATTGGTAGCATGACAAGTGGAAAAAACCCCCAGATATCAGTGTCTTTGGGTTTTCAAACAGAAAACTCCTATGTAGATAGTTCTGCTTACTCCCAGATGAGGTTCAGTGATAAAGTTAATCCAGCTTTACAGTTCCTAGTACCAGATCAAGAATGCCATAACCATAAGACACAAAGTGCTGATCCTGTTGTAACACACATTGTCATTTCAAACGTGTCAAAATATTTTTGATAACTTAATTCTAATGAAAGACTTCTTTTTCCCACTTTAGGCACTGGCAGTTCAGGCATTTTTCTGCAAGTCTAACCTGTCTTAAAACCAGCATAAACTTGGTAGTGCTTGCTAGATCAGAATAAATGCAGTTTATGGTTTATGGATCACATATGCACTGTCAAATGACCTGAGAAAACACAAACCTAACAGCAGGAAGCAAGTGACTTTTCCTTGAAACGCCTCTTGGACAAGCTTAAACTGTGCCCTCGAGCCATCCCACTCATTTCTACCGAGTTACTGACAAGAACTACCACCAGGCTCAGGTCTCACTGCATAAACGATGGCCAGCCTTAAAAGAATCCTATAAAGAAAAGGTATTTTTCAACAGTTAGTTTAAGCCATCATTTTCAAAAATTGTTACTAATTCTGCATGATTGGCAAAACATGTGATTTGGAAACTTTATCGGCCGATAACAGATTTGGCCATGTTTAAATACAAACATAGATTTTTCAGATACCTGACCCTGTATGCAGGAATGCTAGATCGAACCCTGATTTTGGGTGTGTTTATCACAGCTCAACCTCAGTTTTTCCCATATCTCAAAATGTTGGTACTAATGATTTTAAAACAGTAAAATGAAGTTCATTAGAATAAAGAAGTCTTAGAGTTTCCATTCCCATTTCAAATTTTGCTCATTTGGTACCAATGCATTGATGAAAATAAACATGAATAATTACATTCATTTTTAATTAATTAATACTCGGTTAAACACAGATACCTAAAGGTGCAAATATGGATCAGTATGTTTGCTGTTAATTATTGAAATCAGTCACTTAGTGAAAGCAGGTGTGCATAAACCTTTTCAGCACATTTTTCTAATGCAATTTTCCTATTTTTATTTGTAATTTTTTTTTTTAGATCCAGTATGAAGAATAGCATTTTGATACCAATGTCCAGCTCAAATAATAAGTTATCTCCTTCCTCACATCTTTTTCACATTCAGTGCCAATCTTCCAAGAACTTCTTTGGGCTACAGAAACTACCTATCCATCTTTGGAAGTGATCTATCAGGGCTGACACATAGAACAAGGTTATAAAACCCAGAATGACCTAAAGCCAGGATATGTCTAAAGCCTTGATAAGGATATAATTCTTCTCAAATTGTGCATATCAACTCAAATGCAGAAAGCTTTGGACGAATTTAGATGGCTGAAATCTGTGTAACACAAGCTCTGCAGCCACCAAGCCACAACAGCCAGAGACACTCCGAGTGTCAGGTCTTGGTCTTGTCTGAAGAGGTTGTTTCCTAATGAACAATCAAGGCTTGTAATGGATTTAGAGGCAGGGTGGGCTACCTTGGCTTTCTCAGCATGCTGATACACTCTGTTCCAGCAGTGTCAAGTACCAGCTCTTTTCATGTCTGTCTTAGAGTACACCTTGGGGTGAAGGAGGCTGGAAAATTGGTGTGCCAAATTCAAGCAGAAATAGAAGAGGAGATACTCCTACAGGTCATGATCAAAGCTGCTTGTGTTGGGTTTGAGTGGGGTGGAGGAACGTGTTTCTGTTGGAAAGTTAAAAGGTAACTAGTTAAAGAGCACAGAGAAACTTTATTTCACTGGTTGGTTTGAAGTGCTTTGTCTTCTGCACAAACTTACATGAATCTTCCTTTAATTCTAACCAGTGCACAAAAATTGTCAGTGTCCTCCAGACCCTATCTGTCCATCATTTAATCAGGTATTTTTAGTTGGAAATAATATTGATGGTAAGTGGAACCTCTTTCACACCCTTTCCATGAGGCTTTTTGAAGTCACTTAAAGTGTCAAAACATGCTGCTTGAACAGATATAGAAAAAGGGAAAAGCTGGATTGTTTTTTATTTTTAATAGTTGAGAGAGTATTACTTTCTCTGATATACAAGTAGTAACACCTTAAATATTAAGTTATGGTATAGGAGTTATGGAATTCTCTGTGTAGTCACAGGATTTGGTTGCCTGCTCACATTTCAGTTGTTCCTATAATAAAAGCCCAAGTTCCCTAAATAACTCATGAGGAGCAATGAACTATTTCTCACATAGCAGTAATAAGGAGGCATAATGGTAGGTCTCCAAGTAGATCTTTAGAGTTTTTAATGGTGGTATTACTGAAGTGCTTATCTGGGTTGTTAGAATTTCCATATTTTACAGGTTATAGAGGAAATGCTTCTAATGCCACAAGGACTCAATAACTACTGCAGCATCACTTTCCAATTTACCATGAAGTTGTATTTTAACAAAGCTATAAATACAACATGTAAGTTAAAACGTACTGGAAAAATGAAAAGTGCATGGTCTTTTGAAGGTCAGGTCAGCAATAGTATCATTCTTGAAAAAACAGCTTACTAAAATTAGAGAATGTAGGGCAGACAATATACCAAAATAATTAAAAATAATAATTGTTTGCAGCAAAATAAAGACAATCTCCTCCTAAGTGTCTTGAACTCAGAGTGCCAAAAATGTATGCTGTTAGAAAATTCTCAAATTTTTAAAGTAAATATAATATTTTATCAAAGTTCTTGGGGTTAAGTCTTTGATTTGTTCAAAAAGGCCCTAGTTCTGCATTTGCCCATAACTAAACAGGCTTCTGGTCCTGTTAGGACTTCTTAAGTCTTCAAATAGGGATTTGATTAGGTATAAGTGTCCTTCCAGATAACCATCACTTGTAAGACTGAGGCCCAAATGAGAACAAAACACGATCACTGAAAATAGTGTGAATGTCACAATGTTACAAGATTATTCCATCAGAACTTGCACTGCTGTTAAACAAAAACACTCTTTTAAAACCAAAACACTATTTTATTACACAGCTCCTTCAACCACAGGCTTATTGAGACTACTACAATTTTATGCTACGTGCACCTGAGCATGAACAGACTGATAGAATACATCTTAAATAAGCAGTAGATACACGGCATAGCAATAAACAGCAAAATCAATTCTGATTGATTAGGCCTTAAGTCTACACAGAGATGTTAACTCGCCTCACACAAGACACTGAACACCTGTATGATAATATTCCATGTGTGATTTCATATTGTAAATGCACAATCACTTTTCATCATTAGTTTCTGCTGGCCTCCTTGCAAGTTGCTGATCTAAATGGCAAATTTATTTCTCAGTTTTTCTTAATAAAAATGATCAGATTCCTTCATTAACTAGCATTTTTATTTAAATAATGCTGTGATGTAACAAATAGATTTCCTATAAGAACCAAAACTTATTGAAAAACAAACTGGAAATTAGGGGAATGGTCAATACGTCCGTAGGAATGTTTGGTGCTTCATAATGTATTTTATTAATTACACACTTTCTTCAAGGAAATGAATAATAATTATTCTAAATGAAACATAGGACACCATAGGAATACAACAAGCAATTAATTGCATAAAAGGGATCAAACAATCCAGACTTGCTCATGACAGCACTGTAGAAGACCCTAATGGGTCTCACTTAATTATGAATGAGTTCAATAATGAAAACAGACAATTTAAATAATTACATAGAAAATGAATGAAAACCTAGTTTTAAAGCACACACGCACACTGCAGCAAAACAGAAGCACTCCACTGAAGAAAAAGTTGAATGAAGTCAAAGAATTTTTAATATATCTTTTAGTTTTTCAGCTGAATTGAATGTCTCAACAAATCTTTCAAAAATTCACTCAAATGTTATTGTCACAAATAGGAATGATCATAATTCTGTTAAACATATCCTTCAGAAAGAGAAGGAAAAAAGTTTCATTTATGATGGCTATGGTGAATAACTTTCTTGAGACACTGTACCATGAGATAGGTGTTAGTATTTCTGTGCTTTCAACACCGTTCTATTTAGAGAAAACAATATCTGAGCAATTTTCTATGTGTATCTATGCTTCTTACTTCTTCCAGTATATTACTTGGGACATTTTTATGTCTAGGAATATTTAGTGAGAAAGGTTTAATTCTAGAGCAGTGTTCTTCCCATCTGTAGACTGCCTGTAGTACACTTGCCATATGATAATATTCTCTTTCTGAAGGTAATATTAAATCCTGTTTTATGTAATGTGGTGATTTAAGTATTGCTATGAAATTTGGTTGAGGAGGAAGATTTATTCTCAGAAACATTACTATTAGACAAAAAAAGAGATACTGAGAAAGGAAGATACTCACACTTCAAAAGATAAGGAACATATTTGTCTGTATTTAGAGAGTTTTGGCCCTACAGTGGGAGATCTGGCCCACAAAGAGACACATTAGCTATTATGATCAGACACATAATGCATGTAGACACACTCTGCTCACGTTTATCTTCAAAGCACTATGTATTCTGCTGTTAACAGCCTCCCATGACTCTCAGGTTTGTGGACCAGACAGCATGATTTCGTTGACATGAATTCTTTTAATCCAGCTCAGTCATCCCTGCTCCATGGTCTTTTGTGGTAGACATGGCCTTAAGCACAAGGAACAGCCTTTTCACCTTTAAAAGACTGCAATCTCATAGAGTCCCATTCCCCCTTCACCGAGTGGGTGAAGGATATTAACAGTGAATGAGTCAGAAAGAAAGATGTAACAGGCTACCAAGTTGGAAAATATTTTGTAAAAGGCACTTTCCAAGTTTTCCACATGGTGTCAGTGGCTCCTCTCACTTTTTTGAGAACAAGAAGTTAGATTAATGCATTTCCAAACTCATCTATGCTGTCACATTTCAATTGTACATTGATTGTCTAACTACTCAGATTTTATCACTGATGCCATACACCTTAAAAAACTGTTATGTTTGCACTCTAAATGAAGAATATGTTATTACATATTTGAGAAACACTTCTCTTTAGTTCACCCCTCTTAACCAGGTCTCCTTATTTCCTAAGATAGGAAAACATGCAAAATAACAAATATACTTCTTTAATAACACTGGACTACAACTGAACAAACCTGACATCCAAAAGACAATCCATTGACAAAAGTGCTACCCTTTTCATATGCTCAAGAAGTCCAAAATAGATGTTTTACTTTAATTGCACTAAATCAATAGACTGTCTTGCAGAACATTCTTATTGATTTATGACTCATGACATATATCCCAGCCACAGCTATTTTTAGTGTCTCAGTAAAAAGGAATTATGACTTTGTTCAGAAAACAGGCAGTACAATAATATGTGCATATTATGCAATTATGTAATATGTCTGTTATCATGACATCCCTCTTGAATTTTAGATTTATTTCTTATTGAAAGTAAATTGCTGTTGGTTTCTCTATATTAAAAAAAAGCAAGTTGCCCCTTAAAAACAGCATTTTAAAGGTCATTCGGTGAATATGTTATGACTTTAATACTTGGACTTTCAAGAACTTGCATGAAGAAAAGGACAAGAGGATTGCAATGTCGTTTACTGCTCCACCTGCATATGGCATTGTGCTCTGACAACACACCACGCCACCTAAACAGTGTCTTGCTGCTACATTTTCCTCCTGGCGATTACCAAGCACATCTTCTGAGTACAATCTGTAACTCAAGGATCTAACCAGCTATCTGGATGGACAGCAAAACCAGTCTTAACCACAGGTTTAAGATGCCCTTCAAAACATAGTTCAGACACATGCTAATAGTCCACAACCCTCCACAATGTTTGTATAGCCCTTAATATTATAAAAAGTAGTAATATTACTATAATGCTCTTTATTCCAGCCTTTAGACATAGACAGTAGTGACTTAAGAACAATGGTTACCAGACAGAAAAGGGAGGAGGGAGAACACCCTTTTCTATATATAAAATCTTACCTTTAACAGACTCTAGAGAATCCTGTGAAGAAAGATTAGAGATACGCTTCTTAATGTTTTTATTTATCTCATTTTTCTCCCTTCTGTCTAAGCTAGCTTCCAGCAAAATCTCTGAAATCAAATATGTATGGTGACACTTGCCTAGATTTACAAGGAAGACCTTTTTCTTAGCCATAAAGCCCTTTGGTTTGGAATGCTCTGCCCAGTCAGTCATCACTTCCATAGCACATGAAATGCTTCTCCTCTCAGGTATCTTAAGATTTCTCGTTGAAAACTGCAGAGCACAGAAAATGTAGCCAATGTACAGCAAGGTGCAGGTGTCAAACTGGCACCCTGCCAGTTCTTCTCCTAAACCTTGAGGTTGTGCTTCCAGGAATAGTCCCGCTGGTCGTAAGGGATAGGCATTTGTTCTTACGTGAAATCCTCATGTCATACTGTTCCAGGTCCCTTTAGGCAAACAAACACTTCAGAAACTGACTGTCCCACACATACCAACATCATCCATAGGTACTCCTGTCCTCTGGCATACCCCACAGTAGCACCCCGCTCAAACAAACACGGCCAGCTCCTGCAGCTACAAAATACTAATAAACTACAGGCTGACACTGAAGCACTGGAGAAACTTTCAAGAGATATTTCAGAACTCTGTACTACCACTAATTTTGATTTTTAAAAGGCAAATGCACTCTGACTGGTGTAATGTGTGCATAATATGTTTAAAATAAAACACATATCTTTGCAGTTTCTGCAGCCAGAAATTTTAACAGGGGAATCATTAGTACTACTTTGAGTGTACAGAATGCACTATTATGAAGTATAAATATAATCTACACCTTTGATTCTGTATGCAGTACATCACCTTTTAAAGTGATTTATTATTAATAGATTATCAGTCAAATTGCAAGTACTGGGAGATATAGATTTATGAATTGATAACAGACCACAGACTATTTTTCTTCTAGGTTAGTGCCGGAAAATCACTTCTATTCATAGCCTGCATGAAAGGAATTAGTGACTCAATAAGTTACTGAAAAATCCATTCAGTGCTGAGAAGTCACTACTGACTACTGCATCTATTATTATAATTATTCTTACCATTACAACACACCAACATTGACCCATGAAGAGATGTGTAGAGCCTGGTCTGAAGTCAGTAAAGGAAACAGAGCATTTTCAGCACCGTATCTGTGACCAAGTATTTATACTTGATGGCCTCATTTTTCAAAAGGAAGGGCTTAAGGAAAGACACCTTAGCCTGTGTTCATATTTTTCTGGAATTCTGAGGATTTTGAAACTGCAGAATCAGAAGAAATTTAGTACATGTAAAAATTGGGTTCATTCAGGAAGGACTACTGATATTTAACCTGAAATATCTATTACTGAATAGTCAGAACGTTTCAGTATGTTTTACTTTAGCTTTTTTTTAAAGAAAGGAAATGTCTGAAAATAAAAATGTGATACAGAATAAATTAACATCTCCAACAATGCCATGGAAAGTGTGCTGTACCCCACTGCTGTATTTCATTGTGGTGTTAATTATTTTGAGGCTTCAATTTGCTCAGCTTCTCAGGCCTGTAGCTTGATTTACATTTTCTCACAGAAAATAATTACAGAGCAAAATACAAAAGTTACAAATATTTCCAAAAGCTCTTTAAGAAAAGAATAACTTTGTGAAAAACTGAGTTGACATTGTAGTGCTGCAATCTTTAAATCTGTACCACAGATCAGTTGATCAGAAGGTGGATACCACTACCATTAGTACAGCTTTCCAACAAAACTGCTTCATGCAGTGGCATGAAATTTCCTTCAGAGAGAGAAATGCAAAATAAGTCTATAAGGATAAATTAACTGTCTAAAGTAAAGTTAGTCTGTCATTAACTTTCTATACAGCTATACATATTTCACTTTGCATATGATGATGATGATGATAATGTTGAAGAACTGCATCAAAGCATGGATGAGACAAGCAAAGAAGTCACTGCCTTGGACTACTATCAGTTATGAATCCTCCATGAGTACAGCGTGAGGAAAAGGTCAACTCTAGAAGAAGACAGTGGGAGGATGCTACTGCTCAGAGGAAACATGCAAGGTGAAAACTGGCACTCGTGTAGGGACATATCAGTGCAGGGGGTAAAAATTGGAGGTGATATATCACACAGATCAGTTACAGGATAAACAAAGCAAAAATGTGTGGTCAACACTGTTTCCAGTTTGCTCTGTGCAGCAAGAACTGAGTAATTTGAGAAATTCCTGATTTCAGGTCGTGCAATTACAGTGTACAATATGCAGATCACCCCCTTTAACCTGAAATTTCAATGTAAAGAAAAAAAGAAAATCTGAGGGGTGTTATGGGCCACTGGACTATTTCTTTATTTTTCTACCTTTTTGAGGGTGAATGTATGAAAACTCATTTAAATTAAAATAAAATAATAAGTAATATAAAATAGAAGAAAGTTAAGTGATTGTAATCTCTTTGTGTGTGTGTGTGTGTGTGTGTGTGTTTGTGCAGCTTTGTACACTGACTGTGTACAGCAGGAAAAAACATTATTCCTGAGTGGATCCTAAACCAGCAACAATTTAGAAAAGCACACACACAGAATGTATAATTTGACATTCCACCTATGTTTGCAAATGGAAGCAAAAGAAACACACCAAAGTAGAAAATGTGATTCCCTGAAACCAGATGCCATCTTAAAGAGCTCACAACTTAGACAGTAGATCTTGCAGGCAGTGAAGGCTATAACCTACCTCAGGACCATGGGAAAAGAAAAAAACCAAGGTCTCTGGAAAAAGAGTTTCACATCTTTGCAGTGCATTTTCCACTTTTAAAAGGTACAGCTCAAATTTACCGAGGAAATACACCAGGGCAGCATAAGTTTTCATACACTGTGAAAATATGAACCAAATAGAAAAACTAGTATCCTAGAGTATTGTCATAATTTGATCTGCATTAAAATATAGTTTCTCTGAAGCTGGGGGGAAAAATAAGAAGGTGTGTTTCAGTCCATTTGTGCTATAAAACAAGTACTCGGGAGCTAATAATGCAATGTGCCACTGCAGATCGTGCAGTCAGATTATGACTTCCCCTTACGCATGGCTGAGCTGTTTCTCTCACAAGTAGCTCTCCACAAACAAAGATGGATGACTTGTAAAGACACTGGCTTTTGTGTTTATCTCAGATGAGTGTAAATCAGGAAATACTACCGCAAAGTCAATAGGATTATTGTACTATAAAATGGATGGGAGAGCAGGACACAGCTTCCTGCCTGCAGCGTACAAAGTGGCATTTTAAAGCCGTACTTTTAATTCAACCATTTCTTTTGCTAATCTGGGAATATTTAATTTTTTTTCCCTCCCCTCCCTCGAGTATGACTGTGTGTCACCTTACTTCCTTACTTTAAATGCCCCGAAGTCTAATTTAGCATCACTGAAGCTTGGCTAGATCATCATCTGCCACTGAGCAAACCCCTGCCTGCCCCCAGCCTGGCCCCAGGAGCCACATGTTCCCACTGGCACTCCAGATGTGGCCTAACACTGCAGCAGCAGTGCACAAAAACGTTTCTGTGTCCTGTCCTCTGCACAGCAGCAAGGCTAAAGAATGGCAGAGGATCTGTCATAACCTGGATGTATTCCTGTGTTGTGGTGGGCTTACAGGGGCTGTGGGAACCTGCACAGGAGGAATGACGGGGGGATTTTAGTGAAGAGCATGGTGTGGCAAGAGGGCTACCACACAACTGGCCTTTCAAGTGCAGTCAACAAGGAAAAATTCCATTTTCATATTAATGACATTTTTGAGAAAGGAAACAAACAAGAGAGATAAAGAAAAGAGGGCATATTTCTGCTTGGTTTTGAGCTTCCAGAAGAGGCTCCTCCATTCAAAGATGTGGCACATAAGAGAAAGCAACATCTCATTTGCTGCTAATTATCCTACATATGTACTGTTCTGCTGCCTGCAGCACTGGGATGGACTGGAACGTCTTTAAATTGCCTTTAAATTGAGACACAAAGTTTTTCAGAAAGATATGCTCAAATTCTGTTGAGGTTCTTAGGCCTAATAATGTTTGCTAATACAGTTAGGAAAAATAATTCCCCCTGCTTTAGGTATTATCAGGTGAAATTCTGTGTTTAGAGATATGCATAAAGTTGGACTACTTGATCAGAATGGTTCTTCTTAGCTATAAATATCTAAGCAGCTATCTCTCATGATCTGTTTAGACTATATAGACCAAATAATGCACCTTTCCCATTTAAAATTAATTAATAAAACTTTTCAAACAGAAATTATTTAGAGTCTTTGAAAAATAAAATATATATTGGAAAGCATCTGGTTTTAAAATCAGTAGGACAATGGATATTGAAGATTGTTTGCTTCAGCTTCTCAAAGTAGAGAAGAAAATAAAAAATACCTCATAGCTATATATAATAGTATTTAGAATAAATTATTTAGCTGGCATTATACGTTATTTTCCTGTTAACATCCCATTTTAGTAGTCACAGGCTTCCCAAGGGACTTCCACCTCATAACTTTAAAGGAATTGTACCTTGCTCGGTGCTAAAGACCATGTAATGTTTATTGATAGTAAACTGTGCATTGGAGTATCCAGGCATCTGAAAAGGAAGGATGGTGTTGCAAATGGTAGGACTGGATAGGATAGGAATGGAATTGGTAAGAGATGCTCCAAATTTGTCCCCATTACTGCAACATGATTGCAGTGCACATGCAGGACATTCAGCAATGTCATCATTCCAATTTAAATGTAAAACCTTACGATTGGAACTTATTTCTGGTCAGACAAAAAATCTTGGGAATGATGAAGGCTGAGCCTAATCCTTCAAATTCTGCACCTGGATCCCTGTCATCAACAGGTTGATTTCTAGAAACACATTGTAGTGTAACAATCTTCTGTGCTAAACACAAGTTTACATTTTGCATGAGACTTAGAAATCACAGTGTTTCTGTTGAGGCCTTGCAGTAGCATGCTAGTATTGGCTTTTTTATTAGATGTATTTATTAAGGGGCTTTGCGAATTCTTTCTGGCCTCATGAGAAAGAACATGTGTTTCTTTGCAAATGAATGAACAATAAAACCTCAACTGTATAAAGTAGTGGAGAGGAAAAATACTGCATTTATTCACTAAGGAAGGGCTTCTTTCTCTCTTTCTTTTCTTTCCTTTCTTTCTTTCTTTCTTTCTTTCTTTCTTTCTTTCTTTCTTTCTTTCTTTCTTTCTTTCTTTCTTTCTTTC
>JAWMRA010000041.1:10758495-10791305 GCA_035584735.1 Pseudotriccus pelzelni | reverse complement strand
TTTCTTTATTTCTCTCTTTCTTTCTTTCGTTCTTTCTTTCTTTCTTTCTTTCTTTCTTTCTTTCTTTCTTTCTTTCTTTCTTTCTTTTCTTTCTTTCTTTCTCTCTCTCTCTCTCTCTCCTTCCTTCCTTCCTTCCTTCCTTCCCTCCTTCCCTCCTTCCTTCCTTCCTTTTTCTTTCTTTCTTTCCTTCCTTCCTCTTTGTCTCTCCCCCCTTAATTCCTTCCTTCCGTTTCTTTCCTTCCTTCCTTTCCCCCCCCCTTTGTCTTTCTTCACCTCTTCCTTTCCTTCTTTCCCTTCTTTCTTATTATTTCTTCTTTCTCTGATTTCTACAGGTTACTCCTAGGAATCCATCCTGCTACCTTTCTCAGCAACTGGCTTACCACTGAAGGAACCTGTGGAAGAAAGCATTAGGTGATTTGCAATGAATCCCAACACAAATTACATATGCCACTGCTTTCAGCATGTTTTTTTTTACACCAAGAAAACAGTTGTCAAAAGCACTTCTTAAATTTAATTCTCCATCTGAGATTCCTCGGTTACAGGTAGCTGGTCAAAATAGTCTCCACTTAAAGACAACTTCTTTGCACGATACACACGCTCCCTGCCTGGTTCCCAAGATTTGTCCACAGTTTACTGAACTCCCGGCACATAAAATATTAACAAAACTATCATGACAACTCTCTGATTAACCATGTTAGTAACATATGTTCCCTAAAGCTCAGCGCAGGGCGGAAGCAAAGCTATGTTCATGTGTTGGGTTATTCTGGACTATAGGCCAGTTTGCATTTCCCCTTAACCATCATCATAATTTCATAATACTTCACACGTGAACTGCACCCTGGGACCTCAGGATGTATGGGCACAGGCAGTGGTCACTGACTTTAATAATCACACCTTCCTGCTTCTCCCTTCCTGTGCTATGGGCAATGGCCCAGGGAGCTGGACGTGTGTGGAGGCTGCCATGCCTGCCAAGCCCCAAAACATGCTTGAAAGGAGGGTGGCAGAGCCAGCCAGCAGGCTGGGGTCTGCAGGCAGAAGTGGGCAAAGCCAAAAGGGAAACAACCACTGGTGTGAGACTGGGCTGTGTTCTGTGAAGGAACACGTGATAGTGCAAGAGCTATGTTATAAAAAAAGGGGTTTGTTTGTGTTAAGATAAGGACAACATATGGCTTGGTAATTGCCTTCAAATCAGCTCCTGACTTGGCAGGGTTTAGCTAAACCAAATGAGTCTTTTGGAGGTTAGGCCAAGAGCTGCTTCAGTTTTACAGGCCATGTTGCATTTCAGATGATACCTATTTATAAAATCCTAGCTACATTTGTAAAGTTAGTGTAGAAACAAATCTCAAGACTTTTGGAGAACAACCAACTTTACAGGAGACATCTGTGTTCCTCTCCACCCCCTTTAAACTCATATCACAACTTCAGCAAGTTTCTTAGTTCAGTATGAACCATAATAAAACTCCAAAGTTAAGGCCTCCAAACTTGTTGACATTTTGCCCAATGAAAGAAGAAAAATTCTGAAATTTTTACCAGCTTTCTGAAGTAATACTATTTCATGCTACTCTTTGGGCCACAGAGTTTGCTCTACACTTACTTAATTCAAACTTTTTCTAGTGTATCTGCTATAAAGGCAAGAAACGTTCATCCAAACCTGTTCTCATCCACAGGCTAGAAGCTGTGTGCAGAGATGAATGCTGTTAGCAGAGATACTGAGCTGAACTCATTGCTCTCAAAAGATCTGACCAAGCAGTTACGTTTTAGACTAGGGTTTATGTACACACCGTGCTTTTCCCAGCCCTATTTGTCTGCTCTTTTTTCTTATTATAGTGATGAGGTGAAATGTTTAAGCATTCTGCTTTTGTGAGCACTTCACAGAACATGACTGTAGGATTTTTGCATATCCCATTTAGCTGTCTGCCTGAAGTAACAAAAGTACGGGGCAGTGAGGGAGGAAAACTGCTCATGTGCATTTACTTACTGTCATTCAAAAAGTCAAGCAATGGGTTTCCTGTAGTAACTAGAACTTGAAAAAACCCTCAAACCATAAATCTGCCTAAAATCAAGCTCATGAAATTTCTGCAAACTGCATGTTAGACCCCTGATGAACCCACTGAACAGCTTTTAGATTTCATGTACTGTGGTGCCTCTTCTAGGATAAGGCAATCAAGGCAACTGTTAAGAACTCATCCGATGGCTGGGTGATGTTCCATTAAACAGACACAACAAGCACCCCAGCTTCAGGATGTCATCTCTATGATGCCACTGGCATCTCTATCTGATCTCTTTGAAGTCTATATGAGTTTTATCACTCAAATTCTCTGCTGAAAGGGTGAGCTCTCTCAAGAACAAGAGGCTAAAAGGGGGAATAGATTGCCTTCCCCATCTGCCATCAAAAATGAACAGGAAATTCTTACCTTCTGACAGCTCTGAACAGTTCAATAACTAGACTGATGTAGTGGGTTGACCCTGGATGGATGCCAGGCACCCACTAACGCCACTTTCTCAATCTCCCTCTGCAGCTGGACAGAGCAGAGAGAATAAAAACTCAGCTCATGAGTTAACAGCTGGAAGAGGTCAGTTACTGATTACCTTCACAGGCAAAACAGACTCAAAGTGGGGATAATACTTAAATTTATTACTAACACGATAAAAGCCAAAGAGTGAGAAATAAAACAATCTTAAAAACACCCTCCCCGCACCCCTCCTTCCTTCCATGTTCTCCCTCCTCCCCCTCAGAGGTGCAGGGGGATGGAGAATGGGGGTGGTGGTCAGTTGTTGTTTCTGCCACTAGTCAGAGAGGGGAGTCCTTCCCCTGCTCCCGTGGGGTCCCTCCAATGGGAGACAATCCTTGATTGACCTCTTCAGTGTGAGTCCATCCCTTGGGGAGCAGTTCTTCCCACACTGCTGTCCCGTGGGTCAGTCCTCCATGGGGTGCAGTCCTTCACCAATGAGCTGTACCCACTTGGGTCCCCCACAGCGGCCACAAGTCCTACCTGGGAAAAACCTGCTCCAGCATGGGCTTCCCTCTCCAAGGGCCGCAGGTCCCCAGCAGGACCCTGCTCCATCCTTGGGCCTCCCACGGGGTCACAGCCTCCTTCCTGCATCCATCTTCCCCAGCACAGGCTCCTCCCTGGGCTGCAGGTGGGTCTCTCACCCCGATGGTCCCCCATGGGCTGCAGGGGGGTCTCTCACCCCGATGGTCCCCCATGGGCTGCAGCGGCACAGCTGCCCCACCATGGGCTGCCCCACGGGCTGCAGGACCTTGGCTCCGGCACCTGGAGCACCTCCTGCCCCTCCTTCTGCACTGACCTTGGTCTCTACCTTGTTGTTACCATGTTCTCACTCCACTCTTCCCTGGCTGGAATTCTTTCTGTGCAACAATCTTCTGTTCTTAAACATGTTATCACAGAGGCATTACTATTGCTCCTAACTGGCTTGGCCTTGGCCAGTGGCAGGAAGTTCATCCTGGAGCCGCTAGCATTGGCTCCACTGGACAAGGGAAGCTTCTAGCAGCTTCTAACAGAAGCCACCCTGTCACTACCAAAACCCAGCCACAGAAACCCACAACTGATTTGTTATTACACCTATTTCTCAAAAAAAAGCACTCTGCCTCTTGCACCTTTTCCCTTTACTTTCTCTAGTTAAGTAAGTAACAAATGAGGAAAATAAGCCTTAAGTATGAATGCCTGATCTTCAGTGTCAATAGTACCAGTAGCACATATTTATCTACTGCACTGTGCTGGTATTTATCCATTAGAGAGCATTAAGAAAGAGATCTGTGCAAGCCTGGGGAACATTAAATCTGCAGGCAGCCAGACCTGTTCATCTGCAGACTGGCACTGGCAAGTACAGAGCTGCCTCAGGTGAGGAGCACTCATTTAACTGAGCTCCCTGTGCCTCGTGTGCAGCTTCACACAGACCTCCAGACATTGAGCATATCTTCATCATGCCCGTGCAGCTGTTAAAACAGGGATGCACTGGCCTTTTTCTCTATGATCTTTTGCTGATCTCGTTCCATGGGTTCTCTTCCTCTTGATTATGTCTTATACCTAAAGCTAAGCTGTCCTTGGGATCTCCAAAGCACCTCGGGTTGGCAGCTGATGTTCAGTGCAAGGACAGCCTCTGTGTCTCCAGCAGAGAGGGGATAGATGTGTGTGCAATGGAAAGAATATCAGCCAGTGTCTGAGGTTTTGCAGCCTCAGGAATGTGTCCATTACTAAACAGAATCATATTCTCAGCTACAGAGCTTATATGAATCCTCAGCCACACTGGCCAAGACAAATTTCCTCTAGCCCAGTGCCCTTCCTGACCGATAGATCTCCAGGCATATGAATAGCTAATGAATTTAACAGGAGCAGCTACAGGAAGATAAATTATTTTAAACACTAGCAACGATTCCAAAGAAAGAAATACAGTAAATAAGACAGCAATTCACACCTCAATCTTCTGTTCTCCCGCATTGCACGCTCACCCCTGAGTTTACCCCATCATCCTGCAGGCACCTCATGAGGCCCAAAGGGATGGGATCTCTTTTTAACCTAGTATGAATTGCTGTAACTATTTTTTTATTTTTTCCCTTTCATTTTTTTTCACCTCATTGCTCTAGCATAATCTGTCATATACAAATCTATATGTTGTTATTTAAAGTTTTCATTTAGGGAAAAGTGCACGAAAATATTCACTATTTCTCAAAAATCACAATTTTTAAGTCAGTATTTCATTACAGGGTAGAAAAAAATCATATTGCATTTGCCAATCTTGCTGACTTGCTGAGTTTTCCAGCCCAAGATCTGATGAATCAATATTACATTATTATTACTAGAACCTACAAAAATATAATTAGAGTGCTAAATATTATTTCAATGCTTTGAAAATCTCATATCCGTTTCAATCAGCTGCCAGCTCATGAGAAGGAGGTGGTGACTTATCGGGAGAGCAGAAAAAGCAGCAAATTTCTCAGAGTAGCTTGGAATGATTCACAGGAGAGCAACAGTGGGAATTTCAGGGCTCACAAATGGTGATCAATAGACAATCTTGAGAGTCAAGTCCTTTGTGCAGCCACAAGATATCTGTATCAGCTGTGGGAGTGCTCTGTGTGTGAGGCCTTGAAGCCGAGTGTGAAGATTGGGTCATGGGCTGAAAATTTCGTGAAGCCTGTTGGAAGGTCCTGTGGACAGACTGTACCAGTAAGCAGCAAAGATGGACTTCATTAAGCTTGTTCATAGAGCGGTTTGGAGTTGCTAAATAAGTAGACTAGATTTGAGGCATACAAAGAAAGCCTGCTTATGGCCCGGTGTGCTTTTGCAGCCATATCTTGCCAGCTTGCAGAAACTGGACTCCCAAAGATATTAAAAAAAATCACGGAAAGATTTTGCAAGGGCTGCAGACCCATTTCCTCAGCCAGTTGTCCCTTCTGACTGCTTGAATGCCTGTAAAAATGCTGTCAGTTAGTACTGATTTGAGTCGCACTGCAATCTGTGGGAGCCACTGCAGCCAAAGTGTTGGAGGCAGTGTTTGCTTTGCATATCACCATCTTCAACTTGCACACATGAAACAGTGTGAGCTGTTGTGAGTTTAATTTCCCCCAGTGTTTCCACATGCCTGCAGATGAGTGGGATGGTGGTCTCTTTTCCACACTGCTGGAAAGGAGATGGCAATCCTTCTTCCTCTGGCTGAATGGAAACTGACACTGCATGAAAAGCCTCCTATCCAGCATGAAGCGTCCCTCAGAGCACTAAATGAAGAGCCTGGCCCTAAACAGACAGTGTTGACCTTTCCATGGTTTCATACTCTCCTCCTGCCTTTAAGAAATATGTCTCTGCCCTTTTCTCTACTGGTTAGTCTTCGTAGTTTCTCCCAAAGCAGCTTTTTACAGGTACACCGAGGTGGTGAGTGTTACTGTTTACTGCAGATGCAGCTTCTCTGAGTCAGGCACCAGAACTTCAGGCAAAAGTTCAGCCTCTTAATAAAGCAAGTATATTCTAGGATAAGCACTGAATTAGGAATTGTGGATTTTCTCTTTTCCAAAGTTGATGGTTAATACAGAAATTTTGTGGGATTTTTTTTTCCAGCTAGCTTTCAAGAGAAAATGCTGGGGAAGTTTTGGGTTTGGCTCTGAAGCCTGAATCTTCCTAAGCCGACACCACAGGTCCTCAAATATGTTGTCAGGCTTAAATATTAATTTCAGATAGCAGCAAACTGTGGCAGGGCCTCATGTGGATCCCTGAGCATGGGACTATCTGACTTAGCAGACTTTACAGGGAGGGAAGAAGTTCACTAATCACCAAGACCAGACCAGCACAGTGGATACAGCTGCCTTGCAGACAGCTGGCTAAAGGATGGAGAGCGGTATATAAATGCTACAAAATCAGAGTTGGGTCAAGAATTATTTACAATTTATGGAAGTTGAAGAAAATTTCTATACCATAACATAGCAATAAGCAACTAGAGACTCCAGTCAGCTTGGGAGCTTTGAGGAGAATCAAGGAGGGAAGGCTGAGCACCTGCTTGTCTCCACAGCAGCCCTGGATAGTGCAGCAAGAGTTCATCTCATCCCAGCAGCAAGGAGACAGCAAGGACAGGTTTCACGTGCCAGTACACTTAAAACAGGCATTTTTGTGCATGTTTTGTTAGTGGCAACACTGAAGGGATACGCTGATTTATCTTCTGCAGTACAGATTTCTAAATTACTACCTAAAATGAAGCAGCATCCCTGCAATTGAAGGGATGTTCTGGCTCCTGAACAACGCTTCAAGTGATCCCCTGCTTGCTGCAATTTTAAAATGCCTGGTTTTTGAAATGTGTGCTATCACTGCAATATTTTTATATGGGGAAAAAATGTAGGGTTGGCTTATGTCTTTTTAGGAAAGTTCATATTTCTGGTCTGTCAGCCTTGCAACAGTCTCTTTAATAAACTCAGGATATCATTATCTACACTATATTTTTGCACTGGATGAGTAGAAGACAAACAAAACATTTCCAGGGTTCCTCCAGAACTGCCAGTCTATAGGCTGTAATTGTTATTTTAATAGGTTACTACCAACACATTCTCTTTTAAAACAAACATTTCCCTTCTCTTAACAAATAGGCTCCTGTCAAACACTAATCCAGGCACTTTTGAGATCTGACATGGTGGCTGGTATTAGTGACTAGACACTTCTGACTGCATCTTAGTGCTTTCCTTCTCATAGGATCTGTTCCCAAGCTGTAAAATGTGATGCCAGATTTAGTTTCCAAAGCCAGAAGAATAACAGTAATAGACAGTAAATGGGTGTGAGTTGTCACATACACCAGCATCACAGAGTTAGTGCTATGTCTCAATTACAAGCAGGCTTGAAAATCAGTGGGAACAGACAGTATATTTTCTGGCTTCTGTTGCAGCTCTTGAGCTGTAGAGAAACTGAGAAAAAGAGCTTATTTACTGGTGAGGAGAGAAGTCTGTGACTGCGATGCAGCAGTGTCCCTGACCTGTCTGTTTTGTGTTTCTGGATAGTTCTACACCTCAGTTTATCCCCAGGCATGTAGCTGAACACTAACATGTAGGTACCTCAAAAAGGCTAAGCCATGCCTCATTCCTGATGGGAAAAACCAATGCAATTCTCTGGACAAAAGATGATAGGTGTGGGCAAAGTATGACTGCTTCTGGAAATCCACAAAATTAATATTTTGCAGCTGATGCTGCAGCTTCTGCTGGTCCTGTTCTGCACCTGTAGGAGCATGTAAGTCCCAACTCTACAGAAATCAGATGCAGTTTTACTGCTGATTTCCAGGGGGACAGAAATATATTTTCTCTGTTGTGAACTGTTTTCCAAAGTACACAACGATCTCATTCAACTGCTCTCTAAGACCATGCAACAGCTACCAAAGGTTACAGGGAAAGTGAAATTATGCCAACACTTTGCCTGTTCACCCTTGTACAGTGCACTGGCACAGACCTCCAGAAGGGGGGATGCTCTAACTAAGGGAGTGCTCTTCTTTTAATATACCTGAAACACATTTTCATACAGTTTACACATGCAGACTGCTACACATAAAGATGACAGAACCTGCTCTGTAACCAAACTATCTGATGTCATTTTAACAGTAGTATAAGACTTGAAATCAGTAAAGTCATCAGGTACTCAGCAAATAAATACCTCATCTAAGAACAATATTAAAATATGCTTCTATTTAATCATGTTTCACAGCTATTTTTTAAACATTTCAATATTCATTTACTTTTAATCACAGCCTCCATACTTCAGAAACTTCTATCAGCTACACTGAATTTCTGTTGACTAAATTCCAGTTATACTAGATAGGGAATTAACAATCATTCTGTATAATACATTTCACAATTTCTAAATCTCCCTTCTATTCATTCAAGTGTTGAGTAAGCCATGGACAAAAATGCATTTCCTTCGAGAAGCACGTGCATGTCACTGGCAAAGCTGATAAAAGGGCTTGAAAAGTTCACTCACATCACTCAAGAACAAAAGCTGAATGGCCGAAGTTAATAATGGTGCAACTGAAGGTACTCCCACAAAATATATTTAATTATGTCCTACTTAGATCTGCTTATATTTATTTATTTGACCTATACCTGAGACATGGAGGATGTATTCATCAGAATGTAAGGCAATGAGTTAAAGAGTGAGTTGCTATGTGCTGTCTATATGCATGTATCTTCTCTTATGCACTTTTAAAAGCACTGATACATCTAAAGGTTAGCAGAGTAAGCATCAGTGTACTTTTATATCCTAGCAATATAATCAAAAAATCAAGAAAAGCAATTATATTAATAGAAAAAAGATTTGTGGACCAGTGGTCTGTGGTTAAGTGGAACAGTCACTCCAAAGTCTAACAGTCTGGGTTTGTCCTCACTTAACCCAATTCTAATTAAGCACACTAGAAATAACTGTTCAAATTATTCTTACTTTACAGCTTTGTGTAAAAACTGATACCAACACCAAGTCAAAAAATAGCATACTTTGAGCTTTTTTGGTGCTAAACTGAGAGCTAAACAGATCTCATTATAAAAAAAAATTCTTTTAGAAGAGCAGGCTTCATCCACAACTCAAAATGTCAAAGGAAAGATGCCCAGAGCCTTTTGCTGTATCCTTCATACACTGCCTTTGAACTACCTATATTTACAAGACCACTATAAATACATAGTGCACTGGTAGCATTGGCTGAGGCTGAGGAGTAACATGCCATTTGTGTCTGGTGGATATACGATGTTCCTGAGGCTTGGAGGAAGATGCAAACCCACCCACTGGCTTTCATGACTGCTTTAATTTACCAGCTCAGCCTCATGAACTCACCAGCCATCCCCCAGTACAGCAATAGGAAATTCACTACCACTTCCCCGGTTTCTTCTGTTGGCGTCTGTCCTCTTAGGCCACTGAAACATGAAATTATACCTTTGCCCTTGATAAGGTGCAGCTACACTAACAGTAATCCAATAATTAAACAGAAACAGAGCAAAAAGCAACAAACGTAAAAAGTAACATCAAGTTTGAGATTTTGGTTTTAAAGAGTTTGGAAAGTTAGTAACAGCACTACTTCACATTTCTCTCTTTATGCATAAATGCATTTAAAAAAACCCACTAAACATCGTTACATTAACATCATTATCATTATATTACTGATACACAGACAAAAAAAAAAGTCCAATGACTTTCCCCAAGGTCAGAAAACAAGTTAATTGGCATCAAGGAAAGAGTGCTAGAGAATTCTGATCCACTAATTCAGCATGCGGTTTGAACTCTTCAGACCGTTTGAAAAGCAATCAGTACATTTGTGATACTGGATTTGCTTGTTTTGATTTAAATTTTTGAGGGCAATACCTTGAAAGAAGAAAGATGCTGCAAGGAAATGAACACCTTGGTAAAATGCTTTACAGACATATGTTAGGTAATTCCTCACTTTGAATATGAATTCAGATACACCAATTAGCTTTAAGTTCTCTTCTGAGTATTTTCAATGCATTGAGTTTAGGCATAATTGGATTTTTTGCCCCTGAAACACTTAATCAAGGCTGAATCAAAGAAAAAATTCCCTTTCAGAAAAACTCTGCTATATACAAAGAAAATACTTTTCTATTTGCAAAAGATCTGCCAGCTTTATTAAGTTCCCTTCATTTAGAGACTTACTTGTTTTTCCTTTTATCCAATTAATGCATTAAATCACTTTGATGTGTTGCTTTTTAAACAAGCAGTATCTGCGCTTTAAAAAGTACCAGACACATCAGCCCATTCATTTTCCCAGCCTGAGACAACACTGTGCTCGTCTCAAGTAGAGAGATGATTTTAAGGTGAGTTGATTATGCTCCCAGTGTTTAAACAAACCTTTCATCAGTTTTAAAGCTACACAGCTGAAGTTTTTTTTCCCTACAGAGCGACGATTTCTGTTATCAAGTTAACATGAGTCAAAGAGACCCTGGGTAAAAATCAATGGAGAGCAAGTCTCGTAAGATGAGCATATTTGAGAAGTGTAATCCTTTTCTTCCATTTTACACATATATTCCAAGAACTTCCAATGCAGGAGAAGCTAACCAGCGAAATCTGAGTGCAATTTTGCTATAAGTAACCTCTCTTCTCCTTACCCTTGCACATCCAAAGATGGATATATATATGGAACTTGCTATGCACCTGACAGAAGAGCCAACATTCTCAGGAAAGATGTGGGCAAAAATAAGATGTGTATAGAATGTTCAGCAACAAACCCTTAAAAATGAGTTTATCAGTACTCCTGTAAGGTAGACATCAAATCTTACCTATAAGAAGCTATAATTCTTATTATCAATAATAAAAACCTGGTCACTAATCATGTATTTCATCTATAATTTTAAGCATGTTGCATAGAACAATTGGCATCTGTATTTCACAGTCAAAAGAGCAAAGGCATTGGAGACTTGGGTGTTAATATAGACTAAACCACTATTAAAAAGAAACCCAAACAAACTCAGAACTTGTCTGAATCCCAGTCCAATCTCCAGTGCTGTTTTTTGCCTTTACAAAGCCAACTTACAGCTTGTTCAGCCCAACAGAGCTCAGTCAAATCATATCTGTGAGGGACGCCACAAAAGTACTTCTCTCAAAAACCCAACTTTGCCACAAACATTAATCTGTGTTTGTACTGTTATATTTGAGATCAGTATAATTCTCAGATTTAGGAGGATGCACTTAGCGTAGCATAACCTAATTGTATGGAAAGCTGGTGAGTTTTATTGCTATACAGAGCCTATGTGAACACATGCAACTCAGATTTTTACTGATACAACTACCCAGGACACACACACACACACACACACACACACACATTCCACAACTCATATCTACCAAACGTGGTTATAAAAACTGCAAAATCAGGTGCACTGCTCAACCTGTGTTGCTGCTATTCAGTGGAGGTGGCACAGCTTGGAGAAACTGTTGTATGTCATTGCCATGGCAATATGGGATGTGGCTCCCAGGCATGACGCAATCTGATAGTCCAACTGCTCCGTGAACTCCTGTTCTGCCTGGAACTAAAAGCCATGTTGAGAAGGATTAGTATTTTCATTTCTTCAGCTGCATGGTTGAAGAAATGAAATGGGAAAAGCTGGGACAGCCTTAATACTTCATGAGAGGCTTTAGCCTTAAGTAAAACCTCTAGCTAAGTTTATGTGAAAGGTTTGAGAAGGAATATTGGACATTTCCCAATGAATCTCAAAAATGATGTATCTATAGAGTTCTAAAATTTATGTCACAGTCTATGGTTAAGTCTTTGAGGAAAAACAAATAAAATATTTATATGAGGAAGAGCATCTTTTTTAGGCTACTAAAATGTATTTTGAATATTTTCCTGTCTTTCTGAGATATGCTTTCCTCTTTTGTAAGCTTTTTTGTGCATTCTGTACTTGATGTATTGAAAAATAAACTTGCTTTATGAGAGGCTTTCAGCTTGTGTCAGCACTTTCACAGTGTAAACACAGAAAGCTTTACGTTAATGTAGATTAAGTTAAAAATAAAGTGTCTTTCTCAAACTCCCAAGTATGCCCTTTTTTCATTAACTATATGAATCTTAATGAGATCAGACTCACTATGTAAAACAACAATAGCAATGAGCAGAGCTATCCCGGTGACTCCCACTTCTTTCCAGCCTCTTTCGGGATCAAGCTTTGTTTCAGTTGGCACGGTCCTATAGCGGAGCAACCCAAATATAGTGCCCCATTAAGGGCTTGGTAATTACACAAAGTTAGCATAGTGTAAAGCACTAGCCACTGCTTTCCTTCCTTGTAATTTCCAAATAACTGAGTTAATCTTTATGGGTTTTTTTCTGATTTCAGCTTGTTTAGAAATGCTTGTCAACACCAGGAATTTTCTGCTTTTTCCTCCAGTTGCTTACCAACCTTTACGGATTTTGTTTTCACAATAATATTTTCTTTTCAGATTTCGTTTCTGTACTAACACCATCATCAGGTTAATGGGAAAAAATAATAATATCCTTCTTTTAGCAATTACACAGCTTCCTACTCTGTCAATCCCTTTGCTGTGTTCTAAAGAAATGCATGACATTTTTCTCCATTATTTCTCCATTTACCACAAACTATGTCACAGGTCATAACACTTTTCTTGGAGTGACTTTATACCTCTTTTCTGTTAGTTTTGAATGTAGGTGTTCAATCCTTGGATGGTTATCTCTTGGTTTCATATTCATATTTCTTTCCTGTGTCTTGTTCTGTCAGAATCAATAACCAATTCTTTCCTGGGATATTGATGTTTTCAGTAAGCTACATGGAATGAAAAGCATGGCACACACTCCTCCTACTTTATGTTACAGGTGTGAAGAGTTTTAAAACTTCTTTTTAATTTACATTTCTAATGTCAGCTATAGAAATCTCACAGTAATTTCTCGTGGGTGTTTACCGAAATGGCAGCTTTTGCAGAGGTATACTCTGTTTTGAAATTCTTATCTGAAAATGTGTTTCTCATTAAGAATTCACTGGTCACTGTGGTACTTCTTCTATTCCTCAGTCATCTCTTTACAGGTCATACAACATTTCTCACAGAAAAAAAAAGAGTTTTTTAGGAAGCTAAATATCTTCTCCAACCAAAAGTTAAATAAATAGATTTTCACTTTGTTTTCAGTGCCATGGCCAATGAAAGCTTGGCAGCTGCTTTTATGTATTTCTAAGTCACTCATCTCTTTATTCAAAGGCTAGAGCACCCAGTCGTCCATATGTGGCCATTTCTTGCTTCTTTTGTACCTGATTTTAGCCCGCGCTCCCATCTGTCAATCTCCTCTTATCACTTCAAAAGCAGCATCTCAAAGCATTTTGCAACGTGGCTTTTTCTCAAGTGACATCTCAGAGTTGAGAGACACTTGTGAATATAGCTAGAAGTTACCACTTCACTACTGAGTTCAGTCTCTAATTTCTCTGCAGGCGATGCTGTCTGTAAACCGACAAGTGGTTTGAATTCTCATTGACAGAAGGGTCTAGAGAGCCAGAGTCACAGCAGCTCTTAATGGCCAAGGTAACAGTGTTTTAAAGAACCAGATAAAACAAATATTCAAGAAACAAAAGCAACCTCCCATACAAGGAATACTTTGTTCATGTAATACAATTTATGACACAAACTACAGCTTTAAGAGCAGAAAATAATATTTTCTTTACCATAAGATTGTGTTAGCACAGTACCAAAACTGCTGTTTAGAAATCCAGATTTTGTTTTCTACCTGTCTGGATCTTTAACTAGGCAAGTCCCACTGATGTGAAACATGCTCTACAATTATATCTCTCTTTTTTTTTTTTTTTTTTTAATTAGAAGAAATAAACCCTGAAAATTACCAGTTTGCTTCCTATCTTGTCAGCTCCAGGAGGAGATCAAAGGATGACTATTAATACGAAGAGTTGGGTGCTCTACAGAAAAAAAATTGTTTCTTCATTTCTGTTTTCCAATACTCAAGAGATTATTCTAATAGTCACATGGAACATTCATTTTAATTGTCAACTACAGATTTTTTTGAGATTCCTACAACAAAACAAGGTAGAAGGAATGGCCTGTATTGACTTTCTAAGAAAATTCTTTATTCAAAGTCAGGACCAAGCAAGGTCACAGGAAGATAGAGTTAAGACGATGTTAAAATGTGGAAGCACAAAAAATAAAATAAAAAAAAGTGATGTGATCAAAGGAGTGTGACATTACTCCCTGAAGGTTAAAATCATGTAAGACTTAATGAAGAACATAGCAAAAATCACAGTTAAAGGGGTAAACATAATGAAATGTCAGACATCTGAACTGAGAGTGCAGCAAATACAGGAATTGAGTTTATACATGAGAGTTGTTTCCCTGATCCATCTTATCCATCAGCATCACAGATACAACCAAGAGTTCAGAGGAGGAACTGGGCATAATGGAAGTCTCACCATCAAGCATTTTTAACAGCTTAATGATCTACTTTTTTCTGCAGTACATGACTTGATTGAAGCACCAAGGACAAAGCTTCTTTGCATTACTAAATTAGGTTTGTTTGACACAAACTGGGTGTGTACTGTGGCAATAAAAACTGGGTGTGTACTGTGGCAAAAACTAATCTCTATTGTGAACACAATTTTAAAATAAATTTATTTTAAAAACATGAATTAGAAATTATTCTCCCCTGTATTGACTGACTCATCTAAAAAAATCACCCATTACTTAATATTATGACTATGACTTTAATATAATGAATAAAAAAGAAAGGAATTCAGTAGATAAAAAATATGATCACAATGCAGCTAGACAGGTGGAAGAGTATAAAGCAGCAAATCTGGCTGCTGGATGAGAGATTATTCTGCAAAATGTCTGTATTTAGGTCAGTGAAGGTGATATGCCTAGTTAATTGGTGAACAGAGCACAGCACTGAAATCAATGAAACACGTTGATAACAGATGAGAACATAGTTGGTGCTCCATGCATTTAGTGTAGAAAAACTGATACACTTATCCAGGAGATTATATGATACAGTTGCCCATGATTATAGGGGGACTGAATTCAATGGCTCATAGGTCTCTTTCGATTCTACACTTCTGAAAAAACGGTACAGGTATTTTAATTTGGAAGAAAATGTAATCTGTGATGCAGTCTTACGACTCCAGTAATGTAAATGTCTGGTCACTGTTTTGATTCTCATTAATAGGAAATTGTTAAATATTTCCTTTTTTTTTTTTCCTCTGCTATACATAAAGTCTTCAGGTTTGGTCCTTACTATGCAAAAAAATGAGTGCAAAACTCTGATCTTGTATATGAACCTCTTAGTGTCTCTTTTTGCATTATGGATGGACAAGTTCTTTGGAGTGCTTTAATACTGCATGGTTTACACTTTTAAAAAATAACCCTTGTACAATCTGCTTTTATGTTCAGAATGTTGAACTCCTGGAACAGTAGAATACATTTTGTACAGATACAGAGCATGTCAAATGTAGAATTGCATGTTCACGACCCCTTTTAAGGTGGACACTGAATTTCCCTTCATAAATGTGTACAAAGGATGTTTATCAAGACCTGTAGAAAATATTGAATCAGACATAACAAATAATAAGTTAATAGTCATCTTAAAGAGGGGAAAAAGGAATTATTTATGAAGGACTAGTAAAGAGGGAGCAACTATCACTAAAAATAGTGCATGACATTACTGTAAAAAAATAAGGATGATGAGAGGATTAGGACTAATGGTCCTAGAAATGAACTCTTTTGATTATTTCCTGGAATATCCTCTCAGTTTGACACCACCACCTGGGGTGCAAAAGGAGAGTGTCTAAGCAAATAAAATTATTCACCTCTCTTGTGCACATTTACTCTTCGCCTCTTGCCAAGGCTGCCTGCATCTGTGAGACATGGTCAGGTCAGCACCTCTGCAATGTACTGGCTGAAACAGGTTCTGAGAGCTGCTCTATCAGCGCTCTGACACACAGTCCCCTTCTTCCTCTTCTTGCCCTAAAGTCTTACCTGCTGCTGTCCTAAACATTAACATACATTGCAACACTGACTCCACATTCGCCACCATCTACACCTCTTCTCTGATAAACTCAGCAATTTTGTCATTATTACAAACTGACAAACCTTGCACCACGCTGAAATTTGCTGCGTCTCTAATTGTGAAAACTAAGAAATATTGGTAGCAACATTACAGAGACAACTAGCTCTCCATGTTTTTACTATGCATTCATTCTCATGCTTTGGGAAACACTCCTGAGCATAAAGTAAAATTAAAAAATGTGAGTTTTAGCTAAAGTAAGCTTTCTACAGTGTAAATAGAAGGTTAAAAACATAACGATGTAACTTAATTTAGTATAATTGCAAAACGAAGGTGATGCTTAGTTCTAATCATCCAGATGAAGGTAAGTGCCAGCACTACGTCAGGAGAACTTTGCAGTGCCAACAATTGGAACAAATTAATCCTTCTGCTTGGGAGGAAGGGGTGAACCTATTCTCTTCCACTGCTAGGATAATACCACTGATTTTGAGTGAGTAATTGCAGATTTATACCGCAGAGCCTGAGATCAGAGTATGGCTTGTAATAAAGCTTTCACGTGTTTTAGGAGTGAAGACACTTCTTCTTTGGGGACTTTAAGATAAAGCACATATTTTAGAGCTTTATTTAGCCAGGTTCCATTCAGGCTCAGGCTCAAAGAACCTGAGTGACAAAGTGCTAGAAAGTGACTTTCTGTCAAAAAGCACACTTTTATCTCTTACTCTCATGTAATAATATGTCACGAAGCAGCAGGGGTTATGGACCATTTCTCTCATACTGCTTCCTCTCTGCCTTTTCTCACGAGTAGGGATACTGGGTAGAGGCCACAATGACTGGGTATCTCCATCTTCACCCTCCTACCCTCTCCTTCCTCAATATCCTATGGCTCACCAGGATGCTGAAAACCTGCATAAGACTTTTTGCCACAGCAAACACCCTGACACCCAAGCCCTTCCCAAATAGCCCTGATGGAGAGGAGCCCTGTACAACACACCAGGGACCTTCTGAAGGGGGCCATCATGATGGGGAGACATCAATGAGATTAAGAGAGGAATGGCATGAGAACTATGAGCAAGGAGCAGAGTCTGGGGTGGAAGTGAAGGACTCCACTGCCCTGATAGCCCCTCCCACATGGGGGAGGAAAGTTTACTGGTTTAACCCTCACTGTGCAGACCAAAGGATGCAATCCAGCTCACTATTATTTTTCTTTTCAAATAAAATTTTCTCCCTACTCCTCGGCTCCCATAAGGCAAAACCATCCACTTCTTTTAAGGTAGCATGGTGACATCTGGGTGTCAGTTTTCTGGCTTTTGAGTTAAACAGTAACCATAAAGAAGGCTTGTGAGAGACAATAACTGTTCTTGATGTCAACTCTTTCCACAATAGGGAACTGCTTTTAAGTAACTTCTTTGAAGAATAAAATAGAATACTTTCATGATAATTGTTTTATTTCCATGGAGAAGTTCAGGAAAAGCTGTAGGGCTTATATTCTTTACCATGACAGCTTGAGGATGTGCATAAGGATTCCTATTTCTGCCTTCACTCATTTTAATCTTTCTTTCTCATTTCTCTTAATTTTGCTTTTTATTGCCTTTCCTGTTTCTCTATAAACTGCTGGATTTCTTTTCCTTCTTGAAGCTTTATTCCAAGCTCTCTGATCTCAGCTCCTCTCCATTCTCTGTCTTCCTCCATGCCACTCACTCAGGATGTTAAATGCTCTCTCTCCCACTGACCTCTCAAGTGCAGAAATAGTTGGTTACAAACTTTTGTTGACAATGGCCAATTCTCTCTGTCAGTGTGAGGTGTTCTAGTCAAGACTCAAGGACAACTGTTTTCAGAGACGGCCAGTAATTCTAAGGAAAAACAGATACTGTGTGCTCAAAGACAAAAATGCATTTGTTCATCTACACCTATCTATTTCAATCCAATCTCCCCTCATACCTTAGGGGAAGGGTAGGAGAACCCTAAAAAAAGATGAACAAACAGGGAAACCAAATTCATATGTGCAACCAAGTTCATCTTATCACTGGCATTTGAAAGGTATGTCTGCAAAAAAAGAGGAAAAATGTTCCTCTAACAGAGAAAGGGTGATTGCAGGAGAATACTATGATCCCAGAAGAGGAGGCACATTCTACATCAAACACTTAAATAGATTTTTTTGATACTAACTTTCCAAAAAAGAGTTCATTCTGATTCTTTTTTTTTTTTTTGATTACAGTACTTTGCTTTTGCCAGGCATGACTCATATGCACAAAAATGTGTTTATCACAAATGAAACACATTTTCAGATTTGCATGCTGACTGAACCAAAACTCAAAGCCTTTGACTTTTAAAGTTTTAAAGTATTTCTAATGATGACAGGAAGGTCTGATGTGCTTGAAGATATGACCATCACCAAGGCAGCAGTAAGCTCAGGTGAAGACATAACAAACCAATTTTCCTCCATACTGGGTCACCCCGTACTGAGGTGCAAAGGTCTGGTTACATACACACCACTGAGCGTGTATTCATGAGACCAACACTGGAAATGACATTTCTTCTGCACTGTGAGACTACATAAACATCAATTTGTGCTTCAGAACAAGAATGTCATATGACTTGGAAAATATCATAGCATCTTGGCAACTTTTATTGGAAAAGGAGAGGTACAAAAGGAAAGTATTACCCTATACTGCCTGGTGCTTCTACTCTTTCCCAGTGTGAAAAGCAGGATGCTGGGCCAAATACTCTGCTGTTACTCCGGCTGAGGAAGCAAGTTTCATATCAAACATTTAGGATATTTTGCCAATAATTTTTGTATCTGCTGTGGAGGAAGAGTCTGGACTGTCTGATCACATATTCTTATTACAGTGGGTAATTCAAATATACTAATCTTTGTACACAGAAGGGATTAACAAAACACACAGTACAGTAAAAAGTAATGCATGGTAGGAGGGTAAGAATGTTTCCTCTACCTTCAAGAGCTACCACACCTGAGCTGGTGGGTCTGGTACACCAACACTTCTAGCAATAATCACTCATAGACTCATTCACCCGATGAGAGCAGAGACAAACTGAGGACCTCAGTGCTTCTCAAAAGCCATGGTCATTTCTGTGAGAGACTGGGGGCATGTGAGACTCCTATTAAAATGAAAGTGGGAAGAGGAAATTAACAGGACAAGAAAATATTCAAGAGCTGGTCTTAGTGCAGTGTGCCTCTGCCAATGACAGTCTGCACATTATCTTATGGAGGTAGGTAGCAACAAAACTTTGGATTTAGGGCAGCAACAGGCAACACATCATTTTCTGTGGACTGCTGTGGCTATTAACAAGACTAGTGGCAAAGGAATCACACTGGTATCAAATACTGCAATTCTGAACTAGCAGATGCCAAAGCACCTACATTTTCTTGTGCTTTCTCTCCTTTTATTTTTCTCCTGCTTGTTATCACAACTATGCCATAGAAAGTTTTCTTTGAAGCATTCTTCTAAACACAATAGACAGCATACATTATTTATTCTAATGGAATAGTGCACAAGGCACCCACCATATCTCACTTCCTCTGAATAACTTCAGGAGAGAAAAGAGCAAGATAAAACCAGGCTACATTTTTTTAGTCAGAAAGTGGTGAAACCTCAGAGAAGGCAATTCTCATGTGGATGAGGTTGCAAAAGTAGGAGGTGCAGGAGCTCAAAAACCCAACTTTTATTTTCTCCTGTGCTATGGAGTCATTGAGGGAACTGGTTTCAGGTACTTACAGACCAACCCACATACATATTCAAGAGCAGTGTGCAATTAAGAAAACTTGTTGGGAAGTGCCCTGAGATCTGACTACCTCTACAGAAACGACTGAAAGTTACTTCTGTTTAAAAATGGTTGCATACCTCCTCTGTGTCAGCCTCCCAGTTTATTTTCACACTGATGAAGGAGTAAACCTCTATGAATTATTTACTAAAATGAACTACACCAATGTAAAATTTTGCTTATAGGAGTGAACTGTCAGCACTGGGAATTTGACTTCTTTACATATAAGCAACAAGGTTTTTTAACATAGGTTTCACCATTTAAGGGGCAGAGAGTACTTACCACTGTAAATGAACACCACCATTATTCTGTGGTATGAAAGCAGCAGCAAACATGCTTCCTCAGTTTAGTTTTAAATTCTGAGCAGAGCTCATATTTCACACAGTAATAGTCAGTAACTTCCATGGACAGGGAACATAATTACAGTGTCCTAGCTCCCAATGGCTGAAGGTTGTAAAGGATAATATATAGCACCTGCTGAATCTGCAGAAGTAAAAAACCTGAACACAATAAAGGGCTCCCTATGGGCACACTCCTCCTTTTTCAGAAGGACTTTCCACTAGGCAAAGAGGCAGGTGTTTTTTGAGCGTTATGTTGCTGCAGTTAGTTTGACAACAGCATTTGATGGTTGAGATGACAGAATGAGAACAGACTATCCCTTCACTTACTCCAGGTTTTAAAATCCAGCAGTGCAAAAGCTAGGAAAGTTTTGAGCTACCCCTTCCTTTTATGCATCCCAGTCTTCTTAGCCACCACTCATGACATAAAGATTCCTGTAGTGCAAGAATATAAAAGCAAATGATGCAAAGATAGATATCCACATTTCCACAAACTGCTCACTTGTGTTTGCCAGAACCTATTTCTATCACATCTTCTGAACAAAAGACACCAAAACTGCAGACCTCTGAACACAGATGCACATGCGCTTCCAGTTGCCCCAGTCATTCAAGGCAATGAACAACTATGATCTGGCCAAGCTCCTTTATTCAGCCATCTGCAAATCTCTCTAGGTGTTCTAGATTTATAGAATATTCCAGTGGTGGTGTCATATTTAAGCTTTGCTTTTAGATGTACTTGATCCTAACCATGTGATGGGGAACTCTAATTAATGAGAAAGGCACTACTCCTCATTCCTCTTTGTCTTACCTGCTAGATTACAACATTGTTAAAATACAAAATGCTGGACTGTATCTGGTTGCATAATGTTACAGAGTTACCAAGTTACCTTTCAGAGTTTCTTGAAAGAAGCTGACTCTGAAGGCAAAAAATCCTTGGGTGAAAGGGAACTCTGCCCTGAAGGTCCTGTCCCTGCCGAGGCTCTGCTCACCAGTTTTCATTATGGATACTATTACCTCCTGGACTCATCATGGCTTCTGCCATCATGCTTCACAGAGATGAGTAGAATCACTCTAATAACTTTGGCCAACATCAATTTCTGAAGATTTTAGCCAGGACATTGGGAGCAGAAACACACGGAGAGCACAAGCAGCAGAGGAGTGCCAAGGTTCTGTGCTCCCGTCAGAGCAGGTTTCTCAGCAGGTGACTAAGTCTGGAATTAGGCAATCCATATCCAATTACTGTGCTTGAATCAATCTAGAACCTAAGAGTTCCTAAACCCTTACAAACTCCCAGAAATCTTTACTTGCTGTTATCTGGGAAAGACTTTTATAACTTAAGTCATCTCTGTCATCAGAAAAGCACTCTAGTGGCAATAATGCTTCACACTGTACATCACTGCAATTTATTTATTTGACTGGAAAGGAAAGGATAACTGAGAAAGAGAGCTTTTATTGTGATGTGCTCTCTATTGCAATGCTTCCCATATCCATGCCCATTTGTATTCCATCACCTCTGGGTTATGAGCATTTCTGTCAATGGGGATTGTCATGGCTGTAAAGACTTAACTCCTAATACCTTCAGATTAAAGAATTTTTCCCAGGCACTTTTTATTTTGGTTCACATTTCCATAAGGGGAGTTTAGAAGTTCAGTGATCACCCACTGTCAATCCTATTTGCTTGTTTTCTTTGCCAGGGAGGTGATAAAATGTATTTAACCTGAGCCCCTCTGCAAGATCAGCTTTTCCCTACTAAATGTTCTCTTGTATCATCTCTAGAGTGAAACTTGGCACCAATTTCAAGAGAAGCCCTAAACCTCACTCTCCTTTAGTACTGCTCATATGATGATAATACAGGTATTCAGGATACAAATTCAGATTATAAATGTGTCCCAAGAAAGACACCAGCTGTCATTGCTTCCTTCAGCAGTTTGAACCATGGGAATACTGGCTAAGTTCTTGTTGGCAGATTTGGCTGATGTTGGGATGAAAAATAATTTCCTTTTTGTCATAGGGAGACTGATGAGAGTATTGTGTTCTGTAGGCATTAGGATATGCACTTCTGTACAACCTACCTCCCCATCATCACATTTTGACTTCACCTGCATCAAAGAAAGGCATGGTGGCAGAAATTGTTTCTCACTGCCCCAGAACATGGAGTTGAGTTAGGAGGGAAAAGTAACAGATGGTTGGTAAGGTCAAATCAAAGAAGGTTTACACAAATAAAGAAGTTTGTGGAGAGTAAGGAAAAAAAGTATGAGAGGAAAAATATGAAGAAATTAGAAGGGTGACAGGAATAAGACCTTAATGTCAGGTTAGGAGTATCTTACATGTTTCCAGATGAGAGTGTTTTTCTTTCTTTAGCTGATAAAGTCAACCTAATCTTCCATGCTCAGAGAAAGAACAAAGCCAGCCAGCTTTTAGTTTACAGTTTTGAGCTAACCCTACCACTGATGTTTAATTTTCTACAAAACAGTGGGCAGTCACTAATACATGGGTATGCTCTGTATGCAAACACCAAAGGTCAGCAAAAGAATCATATTCCTCTTTATGCCACAGCATAATATAGAGAGAAAACAGTTGCAACAGTGACAAGACAGGGATCTATCTGAAATTTTTGCTAAAAACAGAGACACATGGGTCTGGGATGTGCTATAAACATGTGCAAGCAATGACGGAGGAATAGCTGAGATGTTCTTATTAAAAAAAGAAAAAAAAAGAAAATTATGCTGACCATGCTCTTTTCTTGGCCCTATGGGCTACAGTCAGTCCGTTACAGAGATATCATTCACAACAAACTTGATTTAAACTGGTTGTATTAGGGTAACTGGGAATACTATATGGCCTTTAATGTTCTTAAGCTTATTTTGCAGAGAGAGCATGATGGTTTCTGTATAGGCATTTGCTGCTGAAATGGGAAATAGGTGGGCTGTTTGCTGAGTCTGTCAGCTGGAACACTGACAATCACTACTTGGACTGTTTCAATGTAAATATAATTTTCTCAGACTTCGGCACTCTGGATTTGAGTCTTTTTTCATGTTAGTATATACTAATCTATCTAATTCTTGTTATTATTTATTTTCATCAAAGCCAGAGGACAATGCTGACCTTTTATGTTTATCCACAGGATGTATTTACACAGAAAGTCATGGTGAGAAATTTTCAAAGTGCCACCATTTTCTTTCTATCTTTGTTTCCCCCTCCCCCTTCACAGAGGTCCAATGTGTCAGTGCTGCACCACTACGAGAAAATGTGCATTTCCAAGTAAAGTCGCTGGACAATTTTTGTTTTGTAATAAGAATAAAAGTCAAAAGTTTTGCTTCATTTTTAAAATCAGACTTCCACTGTTAAACCCCACTTCAAATGATGTTGTAGTTAATAATCACATTGATTGACAATGCTTCTAGTTGGATGTGTGCATTTCATTTGGGTTAAGTTTGCTTATTTAATTTCTTCTGGAAACTTTTCTGTCTGTGGTGATCTTCAATCCAGTTTTTCTTATTGTATCCAGTTAAGTTCTGAAATCTAATTTGTTCCTGTTCAGTATCAGACTCTCATTTTTTTTCTGACTATGTACATGCACATCCCTGAAATCAGCCTGGTTTGGTTTAGCTTCCAAAACTGCAGCTGTATGCCCGTGCTTTATAACTATGGCCAGTGTGAGTTAGGCATCTGGAATCTTTCTGTCTCTCAAAGCATTTTAACTCTATTTGTACATCTCTTATTGACATTTCTGCTTGTCTGATGATTTGCAAGATGTTTGTTTTCTTTGTCACAATCCCACTGTGCAATTGTGTCACTTTCCATGAAGCAAAGTGTTTACAACTGTCAAATTATCTACCTGTACAAAAGGAGCAATGGGATCTGCATGTGGTGTTACGGTTCCTTTTTCACTCTTCTCCAGCAGTAGTGGAATTTTATATCATAACTCCAAGCATTTAGGTCTATGAAAATTAATCTAAAAGACTGTAACAAGTATGGCAAGTAACATTTGTGGGATTTATAAGTACTGCACACAACATGCTTTTTAAGCAGCGACTAAAATTTAATGTCTCTTGCAATGGGTAAATGGCAAAATATTTATACCATTTGTTTCCTAAGGGAAGCTTCTAAAGCTTATTCTTTTCTTGCTGAAAATTGTATTTGTAATATAGAGAAACTATAACCTTAAATTGGAGAGAAAGTAGGGAAGTCCAGTAAATCCAGAGATTTTTCAAAAGTCTCCATAGGCACTATTAAGCAGTCACAAAAAACACCAGCCACATTTTCTGGAGAGGATCCATACTACTCACAACTTCTCACAGCTATCCTTCTGTCTGCTGCTTGCCCTATTTTTGTGCTATGGAGCCTCCTTATCTCAGGGAACGTTTAAAGAAGCCGTGTCCACCGGAGCGAACTTCCCTGTCGCCCCATGAATTCCCTGACACGAATCACTCTGGAGAAACAGGGTCCTCTTCCTCGCTCCCCTGCACCCGCCCCACACATGCACAGACAGAGGCTTCTCCCACCCCTGGGCTGCAACTCCTGCTCAGGAGCACTGAAGTAGAGACGTGGTGTCAGACGGAACGGCCATTCCATATGAGGCTCTTCCCAACGAGCACACTTGTACTACAATTAAAGGAGTGCCTCCCTCCCTCCCTCCTCCTCCTCCTCCCCCCCGGCTCTTGTAGTATCTGAATGTGAACTTCTCCCTTGGATAAACAAACGCTTGCACCAATACCTACACTTCTGGCCCTTAAGGACTTTATATTCCTGTGCCTTTTTTTAGACTTTTCAGTTTTACCTGTCAATTGCACTCACCACTGGCTGGCATTTCTTTTTCACCTGTATCGTGGGCGGCACATTATCTAAGACACATGTTTTTCAACCCACTTACCTAATTCCAGCAGTACTGGCAGAAGCTGCTTTATTAGCAGTATTTATATGACACATTTGCAACACACTTTTTCTTAATTTTATTTTCTGTTTTGTGGGGTTTTTTTAGCAGTAGTACTGGCATGAGGTGCTGATTTCAGGTACAACAACTGCCCACTACATTCCCTCAGCTAGTCAAACAGTCAAAGAAAGCAAAGCAAAACAAGCCAGCAGACATTATCAGAGAGAATGGTGATTATAACAAACAACAATACAGGGGGAAAATGCATGGCTATTCAGAAACTGTCTTTTGGGGGCTGAAGAAGAGATCTGGAGCCATTTTTCACTAGGTTCATGAGAAAATGTCAGCACACAGATGCTACTGTACTGTCAGATTGCATCTTAATTTGGCCAAAGGGGACCCAGGCAGTCACCCCTCACAGACATTTTTAAAGGCCCATTACAAATCTGATTTATTGGTTGCTAGGAATCTCCCTGCTATGGTCTGCAGATTTTGCATGACATGGAGCTGAAATCCAGTTACAGATAAATGTCTGCTTCTCTATATGATCTAAATCCATCTGAATTCAGTATTTCTTGGACATCGGTCAAGTTTCCCCTCTTTGCCCACCCCCTTTTCTCCTAATACCTTAAGGCAGTTTACCTCAGAATGAAGTAGAGCATTAACCTGTACAAAATGCTAATTTGTTTATAACTCTCTTGCTGCCATTAAAAAAAAAAAAAAAAAGAAAAACGCAAATGCCTTTTGTTCTAAAAAGGCAAGGGAAAAAATTCAGGAACAAAAGAAATGCATCTGCCCAGCAGAAGAAATGAGAAATTGCTGGGATATGTTTTAGATGTTTAGGCATGGTGGTGTTAACAACAACCATTCAAATAAAAATGCTAATTCACTTCTATTTTCAATATTTTTTAAAAAATCTGTTGACTTCTTCCTCAGGGGGAAAAAAAATAATCAAATTCCCTGCCTTTTGTGAAAAGCCAAAGACCACAGGAGAGAAATGAATTTGGAATTGCTGAAGAAACACCATTCAAACTTGCTCTACTCGAACTGCCCATTGTTACAATTCAGACAATGTACAACAACAACCACAGCTCAACTTCTAACCGTGCCCGCATCACAAGGAATTCAAAGTCAACAGCTCTTCCTATTGCCACAAATCTCACCTCCAAAGCCTTCATTTGCAGCTTCACTGGCAAAATTCTACCAGCATCGGAACAGTCAACTGACAATTTGTGACAGAAGCATGCAGCTCATCCTAAAGCCTTGTGTTTCGTGCAGGAACTATTCTAAACAAAGACAACATCAAAAGCAGCACAAGGATCGCTCAAAGCAAGTCCAACTCAGCCCAAGTTTGGGTTCAACATCTGTCTGAACACAGTAGTGCCTCTCATTTTGATTTGGTTTTGTGGAATTAAACCCCATCTAATCTCTTTAAGTGACCTCAACTCAGGTCCCGGCTATACCGCTTTACAAATCCAGAGAGAGAGAGAAAAGGGGGAAAAAAAGACAAGAAAGAGAGACAGCGCCTTATCCCACCTTTCCATGGGTCTCAGCCCGTCTGTCTTCGCGTGATCCGCAAACCACCTGTACTGGATCCAGCCCATCCTGGGGGTAGAAAATATCTTCCCGGTTAGATGTAGTCTCAGCCGCGCTTTGATTTTTTCGGCACGAATGTCTAGAATCTTCTGCTTAAGCCAGACACAGCAACACAAAACTGCAGCTGAGCTCTTTTGTTTTCCCTCTCTCCGGGGCTGAGGCAGCGGCGCTCCCGGCGCTCCCGGCGCTCCCGCTCCCTCCGCCCCCGGCAGCGCCGGGCGCTCGGCTCCGCCGCCGGCCCCCGGCCCCGGCCACCACCTACCCCTGCCCGAGCCAGCGCCGCCGAGATCCCTCCGAAAGGGGCAGCTTCGGGGGGCGGTCAGGTGATCTTCCGGTTAAAATCGGAGAGGATGCTCGGGGATTGAGCGCAGGGATCCGTGGTGGGTTTCAAACTAGCCATTTACATTACAAAGCAGGGAGGGAAGCAGAGCTCGGAGGAGATCATTAGGCATTCTTCTTCTGCTTTTCCAGCTCTCCGCTAAGCAATCCACACAAGCAGGCACAGTGCGAAGATATGCAATTAAACTTTTCAGTGGTAATAATCACACATAGTTTGGATACCATGACACTCCTAATTATTTAAAAGTAGGAGCTTATTCCTAAATAAACATTTTTTAATTTTTTTTTCTTAGATGCTGGTTCTGTACCCCTGTACAGATTCTTTCCAAATGTAAATTTTTTGCAATACAATCTTTAAATATTTATGCTGAAGCCATATTTAATATCTCATCAGCAAATGGACCGTACTCAACTGAAAGCAATTATTAGTCCTTAATTCACATTATATTGCAATTTAAAATATCTCTGACATAAGGGCCACTACATGTAAACCTGACTTTCTGAATTGTAGCTTATCCAATGGCCCTGTTCCCATGGATTACCCTGATTAAAGCTACCATACTGTGCAGGGATTTGGAATTTAGGTTCTAAAAGACTGAAAGAATTCAGATTCTGTGAGAGTCCTAGTTATTGCCAAGTAATCAGAAATACCCAAACACTGTTGTAGAAGTCAGAATTACTTGCAAACAATATGCTGCAAGCAAATCTTATGAGAAACAAAGACTGTAAGTCTTGATAAAATACTGCATTTTTAATCTCTGTTGCCATTAAAAAAATTCTATCAGGTTTAATGAGACCAGAATTTCACCCACCTCCTTTGCATTGATTATGAAATGGTAGCAAAGAGGAAAGATCTGCAAAACTAGGCTAAGAGTAAAGTAGGTATCCACATTTAATCAGTGTTTCTGAGAAACTTTAAATGTACAGATGTGATGTATCACCTATTTCAGAAGAAATCTAAGTCCATTTTCCTATGACTATATTCTTAAAGACTCAAGATAAAGATGGAAACCCCACTCATCCATCCATCATCCAGCACAGGCACTTCTAATGCTTCCCAGTGTTGCCAGGAATATAATAAATAACCATTTACCCATCTCATATTTACTACAGATCTGAGCACAAACACTTCAGTCCTTCTGGCACTACACACAAAACAAAAATTTCCACCTTTTAGTTTGTAGTATGATATAAGTAATGCTTTAGATAAGCACACAAAGAAGCTACCTGGATTTCTTTTAGGATACTGAGGGAAAAGTTATATGAGAGATCATGGATTATCTGCACCATATTACAAGGTGGTCTCTACTGGACTGATACTAACAACTCTACCTTGCTCTGACTTTCAGAGATTTAAGGTTTTTAACCCTGACACATCCTCTGTAGTAATACTCTAGTAGGAGTGCTTCACATCTTTCAGATCATAGCCCAAATTTCTGCCACAGTCCATGAGTTTTTGGCAGAAGCTAGTACTGACTCCTAGGGGTTAGTGAAAGTCCCATAACTACAATATATGACATTCTTTCAAACCACTCTTCATAGGAAAAAAAAAGAAAACAAACTAGAATTTTGCTTTGCTACATTTAATTTAATTATATATTGAAAAGAAATTGAGAAGTAGGACTCCTGTCATGCCAAGGTAAGCATATCCTTGTAGAAAGATATCTAATGGTTACTGCACACTTCAGACTTGAACGTGTTTATGATGATCCCAACAACGAAAGTCATAGGAACCAACAGAAGACAGAAGAACCAAACAACTCCATCTCAACAATCAAAATTTCTTGTTGCAAGTGCAATTTGCAATTTTGGGGGGACTCATTATATCCACATGCAGTTACTCTATTATTAATTTTTTACGCTGACTCTCCTGAAGCAGTAATAGTGAAAGGAGGGTAACAACATGCATTGGCTAGAACGGGTCAAATAGCTGAGAAAGTCATCTGAAGAGCCTAGCTGGGACAGCCAAGCTACATGTCTTCAGAACTCAGAACACAGAATTACATACATATTGGTGTTTTTTCTAACTTGGATATTGGCAACATTTTTTTATTGCTATAAAGTCAACATAAAACTTGAGTTTAATAAAGAAATAGGCCTAAAGTATCCTTGCTGAAAAGGCAAATAGACACAAATCACCCTGCCTGATAGTTATAGTGGTTACAATACTGTGTAAATCATGGGTCAACTTGACAAAAGTTTCAACCTAAAGTCAACCACTAGAATGCAGTTGTGTCATTCTGCACAGAACTTCCATTGAATGTGATGACTTTCTTGATGAGCAAGAGGATCACATCTTATGCATACTTATTACAGTCATCAAAAATGTCCACTTTAGCAAAGCAGAGTACACTACAGAGTTTCAACAATGAAATGCTGTGATCACCCATCTAGTGCAAAATATGGTTTACAACTCCCAAAAGAAAGTAATTTACTTTCTAAGAAATAAAATCATGATTTTATACCTTCAAAAAAACCCTTTTACAATGTCTGGGCTGCCATATGCATTTGTCAGGGATAAGACATTCAGAATTTACATGTTTATGCAGTAATAAGTGCAGGCCTATTCCACTGGAAGAAACTGGAGGATTAACTTCCATCTAAAGGCTATGTGTATACATGCACATAGACACATAAATATATATACAGATGTATACATAATTAATTAAACCCATCCATATAATAAATATAGATGAAAACCTGTCTCAAACATGCAGATAACAATTATGTTTTGGAAACTGTGTGCACTAATACTAAGCAGAATAAAAATCTGCACAAACTGATACTTAAGAAGTAAATACAGTATTTTTTAATCATTAAGTTTATCGCCTGTAATCTTCTGTGAGGAATTTGAAAGTTTCACAGAAGAATCACTGGCTTTAAATGATAGTCTTTTAAAAATTAGAGCTTTAATTTAAACAACAACACAGACATAATCAAATTATTGAGGCATGACAAAAATAAATTAATGGTCTACTTTGCGATAGAAATAGTCTCAATATTTGCAATGTTAATTTCGAAACAGTAAAAACATGCATATATCAACATAAAATAACAATAAAAATCTCCATTTTATTTACAATACATATCAGCCTTAAGGCTGGATTTATTCCTAAAAGAAGCCAAAGAACTAGGTTGCATCTTTTTTACAGTTCATTTATATGCAAGTCAAAAAGGTATATGCTTAAAAATGAAACTATGTTCAATCAGTAAGAAAATGGATATGTCATGTATTTATGAAGTCTTTTTGAATTTGTGCAGTAAACAGGCACAATGTTTATTTCCACTACTCCTCAGATGTAGAATTTGCAAGTCTGTGTTTGAAAATTAGTGCTAAAGAAGGAAAACCACTATTGACTTCAGATCCTTTACATCAATATTACTGATGAGTGAGGATATCCAAGTGCCTACAAGTTACACACATAATTTATACAATGGAGAAAATCACAATACAAGTAGCATTGACAATATTTTAAGTATCCTGAACCCTCAGAAATACTGTAAGTTAGAATCAGTAAGTTTACCAATTTTGAGGTGGATTTGGTTTGGGTTTTGGCTGCACCTATGGTCCTTTGTGATCATAGGACAAAGATTGTCCAGGAGAAAATGAAAGAAGGAAGGCAGAGGTAGAGATGTGGTCTGAATCCAGTGACATTATAAATAAGCCATTTGTCACGTTTGGGCTGTGACCCATACTAGAGAAAGCCTTTAATGCAGGGATTTCTGTGGAAGGAATTAGTCATCTTTGACTTTAGAACAGACAGAAAGAACTGTGATATGATGAGCCAGATTAATATAAATATCCTTTGGAGCTCATGGCCATTTCTTGTCAAAATATGGGAAGCCACAAAAAGAAATTTTGGAAACTTTCCCTTATTCAAAAAACAGATGAATGATAAAAATAGAAGAAACAAAATTCCTTTGAAAGTGAGAAGGAAATTCACCATCAGGTCTGCTAGAATGCCCACGCTGTTTTTTTCCTGTGGGCACATTGCACAGGATTGTATCCAGACAGTTCTTCACTATCTCCTGCAAAGGAGACTCCACACTCTCCCTGGGCAATCTGTTCCAGTGCTTGCTCACCTGCAAAGTGAAGAACCTCTTCCTCGTGTTCAGGTGGAAAATTCCTGTGCATCAGTTTCTGCCCGTTGTCTCTTTTCCTATTGCTTGGCACCAAGCAGAGCAGGGCCTGGCTCTGTCCTCTTGACGCCCTCCGTTCAGATGTTTATACACATTGATAAGGTCCCTGCTCAGGCGCCTCTTCTGAAGACTGAACAGGCCCAGCTCCTTCAGCCTTTCCTTATAAGACAGATGCTTCAGTCCCTTAATCATCTTTGTATCCCTTCACTGAACCTGTTCCAAGAGATTCATGTTTCTCTTGTACTGAGGAGCCCAGACACAGTACTCCAGATACAGCCTCACTAGCGCTGAGTAAAGGGAAAAGTTATTCCCTCGTACAAATTTGTAGAGGGCTCAGCTAAACTCCACACTAATTCATAGAAGATTTGGGGGATAAAATGTGCAACTTTCAGCCAAACTTTTACAAAAATTCTTTGCAAACCAATTCTGAGACTTGTGTTTCAGAGAACACTGAATGTCTTCATCTAACTGCTAAGCACAGTAGTCTTAATAACTTTGGCAGAAAGAGGTGGGTAGCGACGGGAGGAAAAAAACCCATAAAAATGCCTGGTTCTTTTTTGGAGGATATTAATTTAACTTTCTTGGGATAGTTTAACTGTTTCTCCTTGAGACTGTAATATTGCCTGTTCAGGCTCGTAATGAGAAGAAGAAGATAATTATAGTCCTCTTCAGTCAGTGTGTTCATTAAGTTATTTTGGATAAGTAAGTTTTTAATTGGTTTCCAGTGCCTGTCAGTGGGATGGTCTATGGTAGCATGGCAGTGCGGATCTGTGCCCCTACCGCTTTCCCCTGTTGGAATTCAATACAGTATAATTGAATTACAATAGGGGTAGCCACAAGATGTCAATTACTGCTTTATTCACAGTGTGGACCTCTTCTTCCAATGGCACTTGATTGACTCTCTCAGCACACTTCTCTTACCACAGGACCTCTTCCCCTTCTTCCCAGAGAATTGTATAAAGATGCCACATTTATTAAACAGCAGCTTAATCACACAAGTCTTGTGGTACTGACTGCAAAAATTAAAGCTCTACTTGGTCTGACTTTACAGCATGTGACCTACTTTATTTGAAGCTAGAGTTGGAATGTCTTTCTGCATCTATGACTTTGCCCATCTGTTGATAGTTTCCCTCTCTGGACCTGGGAAGACACCATGTTTTGCATTATGCAAAACTATCCTTTGACCAATAGGAAAAAATATCATTTTGTTTGTTCTTTTGAGAAAATAGATAGAATAGTTTGGAAAGAATCTCCCTAGATTTCAACTGTTTATGGGAAAGAATTAAATAAAAGCATGTCCTTATCTTTCTGACTGCTTCCTAGTCCTCTTTCATCCAGTTTAAGATCTGAAACTGTAAGGACAACAAATGATTTTGCTAAAACCACTTAGTGTGTTGCAAAGAAGATTACCTAAATCCATTAAAACTGGTCAAAGATTTTGCCAATTCTCCTTTTATGTAAATGATATTTTGATTAAATATAATTTTAAATAAAAGTAATATTTTTTGCAAGTTTGTTTCTTCCTCTATTAAATAGTCAAGCATAACAAGTTTTGATTTGTAAAACTTTTTCAGGGAGAAAAATAATTTCTTGAGCTGTAAATGACAATCAAGGTGTAAATTTGAAAAATCACTGTGGTTGTATCAACATTAAGGGAGCCCCTGGTGGCCTAGTGGTTAGATCGCAGGGCCTTCACCGCTGAGGCCTGGGTTCGATTCCAGCCAGGGACACTCCCCAGGCAGGTGGAGCTCGTTAGCCCTGTAAGG
>JAWMRA010000041.1:10641050-10758395 GCA_035584735.1 Pseudotriccus pelzelni | reverse complement strand
GGGCTCAGTTCCGCGCACACTGTGTCTCACCTAAAAAATCCAATGCGCAGGCTGGAAGGTGCAAAGACCTTCCCCGGTTCTTCGTTCGCGAAGACTGGCCATTATTACCATTATTATCAACATTAATAATGACATGAATTTGTTTTTACTCCAGTATTATTTCTCTGTGATTTAAGAAGAACTATATTACATTTTAGGAAACATTCTTTAATCCTTTGTGCAATGCTGATCCAACTACTAGGAGGAATGAAAGAGAAAGAATAAGAAAGTTAAAATTTGCAGGAGGGATCGATGTAATATTGCAAAATAACAGGGCTCTTGACTGAGCCTTGTCACACCAATATTACTGCACCGTGCTTCCAAGTTATTACTTGCTAGAGATTACTTGCTCAACTGCATGTTTGCTCAGTGCTCACTAGTTCCTATGACACAACCTTCTTTTGAAACAGTTCCCAAAATTTCAACTGCAAATTTTGGATTAATGTAATGCTAATAACAAAAGAAGAAAATCAATTTGTTAAGCATTAATTTTACTAGTTTATTATATTCCCATTAATTGTAATAATGAAAATTCTATTTTTTTATTTATTTAATGTCACAATAAAGGAACTCACAGAAAAAAATACATTTTGGTATTCTATTTGTACATACTTTATTAACATACTTTGTTTTAAATAAGTCATGTTTACATGGGGATGCTATAATACCTTGGGCAAAGAAAATGGAAGTCCTATACTTTTTGCAAAAATAATCCAAGTCCACAGCTTGGTACTTACAGAATGGTGTCACATTCACTACTGTATCTCATAATGGTTACTTACCAAAGACTGGAATTTTCCACTGAAGTCAACAGACATTTTACTGAAAAGTGGCTGATTCACCCTCCCCCCCTCCCCATATTATATGGGACATGGAGGTAAGCATTTTTCATACTATTGCTCTTCCACTCTAAAACTCCCTACGTGGGGAACTTATGCGACCTCTGTAGGTTAGGAGTTTAAACTGAAATGCTAGATTTTTGTTTGGTTGACTGACTAGCTCCTACTAACAACAAGCAATAATTAAATTAATCAAAATACATATAAGAGAATTGTATCTATTTGTAAATATAAGGTATGATACATAATTGATCAGATACTATTTAAATTATTAATTTTTCATGTATTTTCAGGATTTTAGATAGGTGTGGAAATATTTTCTTGTTAATAAACACGTGTTGCTGTTGTTATTGTTAATAGTATCCATCTCTGTATTCATATGCTGCTATAAAAGATGTGTCTTTGCATGTTACGTACGTTTTAAAAGTCCAATGAATTGCATCATTTATTTCCTATATGCACATATAAAACTGATAGTTCTGTATTTAAACCAATTATTGATCAGTTGTGTAAGAGACTGTCAGACTTTTCTGGTACCATTTTGATTTTTTCTTTCTAGACCAGTTTGCCCAAAAAAAGTGCCTCATATTCATAGTGTACATAATAATATTCCATCTAGTCATTAATAGTGAAACATTCGCACAATGGCACATCTGACATAGGCAGCTGAGTTGGGAATTGAAACCATAATAATTAACAATAGATTTCCTGATCTCACCATGACAAGTAAATGAAACACTCTGTGGTGTGCTTTGCCCACTGGAAGAGGGAATTAACTCAGTATGAAAAGCAGAATGGAAGCATATCTCTGATTAGATCTAATGCAAAAGGAACGCAACAATGGAAAGCTTGTGTCAGCAGAACACATCAAACTCTTTTCTAAATATTGTGCATGAGCATGCAAAAACATGCACATACTCATTCCCTATAAGAACCACAGGAAAATAGCACAGGGTGTACGAAACGCAATCCCCACTTCAGTAAGTAAATAAATAAATAAGTAGATAAATAAATGAATTGATAAATAAAATACTTCATATCTTACTTCTTATAAACAATTAAATCTAATATTTCAATTTTTTTTTTAGTAATTTTGGTCTCATTCACTTCAGATTTCCTGTTTATACCACTCTGTCCCTCTCCTGCCCAACCGGGCTGTCCCTCACAGTTCAGGACCCTGGAGAGCAGCAGCGTCCGGAGCTCCGCTGCCAGCGGCCCTCGGACCACAGAAACACGCATTGCTCTGCGCTTTCCTCTCACATACATTATCATCCTCTCTTCTTATTACTTGTCTCTTAAGACTTTCCATCTTTTCCCTTCTCTTCCTTAAATTGTTTTTTTCTTTCATAGTGCAACAACTTTTTGTCTGAAACAAAATGCTCTCCCTTCTGTTCTTCAAACTGCATTATTTGTGCTTGTTTTTGTAAGCTACTTTATATTGAATGTTGATAATATCATCATGGGACAGTCAATATAATTACTGTATCGAGCATAACAATTTTGTTGTTTTAATATGTACATGGTCAGATCCACTGCGTTCTTTTACACTGTGTGATGTTAGAAAGCTTTATAGAAATCCTCAAATTATTGTTTGCAGTCACATAAACTAGTTCACTACAGCCATAGCAACGAAGTTTTAGCTACTAATCTTCTTTCATGTATTAAACACATTTTAATATTTCAGATTCTCCTCAAAGCTTGAAAGACCAGTTAAAGTCTGAAATTATAACTGAAAACCTGATTCTGCAAAAACTTTCAAGGCTGAATAATTCCAGTCAGTTCACTGGACTTACATACCTGCAGAAAGCCACATGATTTGTCTTTGCAGGTCTGCTCCTAAATGATCTCATTAAGGCTTAGAGTTTAATTAACTCTCAGACAGGTATAAATCAAGAGTGAATCCCAAAAGTCAGTACAGACTCACTGGTGTAACTCAGTGAAACTCTTTAATCTTGGTTTCTTCAGGAAAATCAGGTTTTTGTAATGGCATTATGATAGGGAAGCAAGAAGAGAGGAAAGGAAGATCTGGGTATGACATATATGCATACATGCATTTGTCAGTGTGTCCTTCAGCCTCCACTACTAAGGTTGAGCATAATGGTCAATTTCAAACAATTTTCATAATGCAACTTTCATCTTAAAGCTATGAAGTTTTTGTGAAGATACAAAGGGTAGGGAAAATCAGGATGGTCTGAATAAAGAGCTCATCCTGGAGATCAACCACAAGATTCCTAAGAGACCAGTTTTGTGGATCTGGCAGCATGCAAGCATTTATTCTTTTTAAAAGCTGGGAGAGTTCTGAAAATATATTCCACATCTTTCTTTGAATCTGTGGCTTTGTAGGTTTACTCTGCTAGATGGAATTCAGAGTGCATCCTCAGCAATGGCCTCCCCATCAGAATAAGAAATAGCCTCTCTTTCGTCACAAAAAACAAAACACTCATGCAATGTGCTTTAGAAGATTCAGACACACACACACACACACACACAAAAAAGGAAAAATATCCTCAAATGAAACAAACTGTTGAAATGCTGTGAAGAACTGCTTATATTGGCTTCAAGCTACCTTCTACCAAAAACCCACTTTCAGTTAAAGCACTTATCAACACACAGTAGAAAAATCAGGCAATATAAAGTTGGAGGACTGAAGGGTAAAATCCACATATTTTCAAGAAAAGGGACATGTATCCTTTAGAAAAGAATGATTAATAAAGTTGCACACAAATGCAGTCACATTCAAACACCATGAACAAATTATAGCTGTAATCTGGATCACTCAGAAGTCCGTTTGGGCTAATATACGGGTCATTACACAGCCTGGCAACTGGGGGTGAAGAACAGCCTGTCTGGCACCAATCAGGTCCAACTTCATAAGTCTGAACCGAATTTTAGTCTCTACAAAGAACACTAGGTTGAAGAAGCTCTTTCTTGGGAAGATCTCACAGTGGCATGAAATCTCAGGTCCTGCTTCCATGTGCAGTGAAAGAGGAAGGTAATGATCTTCATTACAAGGTCAGGAGCTCTTTTTATTACCGAGATACTATGCCTTCAAACTGCAGAACAGACAAAGTAATGCCACTCACTCTGTAGACACTGAGAGTGAATGTCAAATGGAAAGCAAATTCTGGTACAGTTTGCTCCTAATAATATTTCATCTCTAACAGGTCTTGTTATTGGCTAGCACAAATAAAAATGTTTTTTCTAGAAGCATTTCTGATTATTTGACTATGATGGAGATCACAACATATCCAAAATGCAACAGAAATGTTATTTTCTATAAAGATTCTAGAATTAAGCAGCCACACCTTTGGCAAAAGAAAATTGACAAGTAAAGATTTAAAGGAAATCTGTGAATTCAAATGTGATCATCATTACCTGCAATACAAGATAAACAACATCTACTGGAAATAACACCTACTACCCTTTTAAAAAAATAGGAATATGTTCTTCTACTAATCTGAGCTAAAGTTATGACTGGCAATGGGTAGTGAATGTCAATACGAAGACCTAGTGTAGAACTACAGACAATTAAGGTTTCCTAGGTCTTATTATGAAATGGAAACATTAGAAACAGGTTAAATACAGGTGAACAATTTCAGTTGCTATATGTAAAAGTCAGAAATAATACTAGAAGCTCAATCTTTAATGATACTTTAGGTGGGAATTTTACAATTTACAATTCTGAGTGGTCATCCCAAGCACACGGTCTCTTCAGAAGGTAGGTAGCTGCAACTACTGATTTTCCAAAGTGTCAGGAACGTTATCCAGTTGTCAGACTCAACACCAAGAGCCTAATCTTACCTTTTCTTCTACTGTATTTTTCTTTATTCTGTGGAACACCTTTGCACATGAAGAGAAATCCATTTTTGACATATATGTCAAGATTTCTGATATCACAGTTTACCTCACTGTTCTCCACTGACAAAAAAAATTCTTGTGAACAGCGGTTACATATACCAAAATTCAGTGCATATTCATTCAACCCTTCCAATTTTTTATATGGAATTTGACAAAATAAGCACTAACTTTGAGCACTGGTGTTAGAAACTTGTTATAGCGTAGCAAGCACAAAATACAAACAGAATACTGTATTGCAAATGTCTCTATCTTGCTATTCACTTAAAATATCATACAGATGGACTTTTCATTCTAAAAAAAGAGTAGAAAATTAGCAACTTATCTATGGCTACCCCTAAATGAGTGATGAAACCTTGGCCAGATATAGATCTTTACTGCTGGTCTCATGTTCCCTACAGGATTCATAAGAGGACTTGTGGATTTCTGCCTTGCAAATAGGTCTCATCTGATTCCAATAATGGTACAGGCTGCAATTTTCATAAATAGAATATTAATGTTATTTTTAATGCTGAATAAAGAAGAATAGTTATTCATCAGTACTGGAATGTGTTGTGGATACTACACTGAGCTTTTGGCATTCTTTCTCTGCTATCCAACTTTTCATGTCATAATGAAATATTCTATTTTACAGGTAGTCCTAGATAAGGAAGAGTTGCTTAATCAATACAGTGATTTTATTGCCAGTAGCATAGCGTGCTGAATACTATTGGTATTTCATCACAACAGCAAAAACAGATGACTGAAGTGTGGAGAACTCATTTCTCTCAAACCAGGCTACAGTCAGCTAAAGTGTATTCTGAATTGAAAAACAGATAATGAATGGCTGGATTGCTTCTGTCCTCGCTTTCAGAAGGTCGAGCAGAATATATAAGGAGGAAATTCCTTCCTATTTAGGGCATAGTAAAAACTGCCATTTATGCAGCTCATTTTATGAGATATGTATTCCAGAGGGAAGGAAGAGAATCATCAGAGATGAGTGATGAGCTGGACCATCGCTTCAAGGAGTAGTGACAGAAAGTAGCACAATGACTCCTCTTTGAAAACTATGGATCTGTACACAGAAAATATGCAACTGTCTCATGATTCTGAGGCTATGATTTTCAAAGAATATCTGCTTCCTACTGAAGCACAATGGAAAACTCATGAGACAAATCATAAGAAAAAAGCTCAACTATCTAGTAGGAGTATGAAATCATGTTATGTAATTCTTGCTCATATTCTGGATGAGTTCTTCTCACTTCCTTTCTTTGGAAACCTACTTTTACTGAAATCTGATCATCATGCATACTTCTACTATAAAATGTATTTATACTAATAATTTAATGATAGTTGAGCTACGCAAGGTCATTTGTACACAAGCTACAAATGAAGGAATAAAGGAGTCATGACATGACTCAGTAAAAAGACCTTTTTACTTTAGGGCCTAAATATTCTAATCAATAACGCTGTGGAATCAGTCTTCCCTGAGGAAACAAACAAATAAATAAATCTATTTAATTGGCATAATAATTCCTTAGACTCGGTTACAATTTCCAGATGGAGTTCCTTTGGCATAATTGCTCTTCCTTGTTTTCAAAGTCCAACTTTCTCTCTGGAGTATTACCAATAAATTAACAATTTTGAAACCAGCCAAGCTAGCAGCGGTGGTGGTGACAACAGGTTTTGGTATTTCTTTAGAACACTGAATTGTGCAGTTAGTTAAACTGATTTGAGAGGTGATAAGGTAATCTAGCGATCTGCACTCTAGTAGTTTCTCATATCAATATCCCCTCTGGAAAGCTAAGAGAAATAAAAGCTTATTCCTGTCAGGCTGCGGGAAATAGTCTCAGGAAATGTCTCAGGAAATAGTTAAAAGTCCATGTAAACAAAACAAAACAAAAAATAAAATAAAAGATATAGATGACTGTATCTTTAGATACCAACATCTCGAAGCAGTACTGAAGTACTGACAGCATAAAAAAGAGGACACCCCCTGCTCCCACCAAATGTACTCAGATGCTGGGACTGCCATCAATATTCCAAAATTAAACAAACATAAAATGAAATAGACATTTGGACCTTGGTTAAGAGTTGTACAGCAGAACAGACAACAGAATTATCTGTAACAAAGCTGACAAAATTACAAGAGAAAAAATAAAGAATAAAAAAAGTTCATGTACCATGAAACTTGTGCTTCAGCAAGTATGAGATCGACGGATTATATGGCTTTCGAAGGCTTTCATTTACAGTTAAATCCAAACTGAAACACCAGAGCATTAAAGTCAGAAAAATCCACAAGTCAGCATTTTTTTCAATGAACAAAGTATTAAAAGTACTCTCTAAGTGAGCACTTCTTTTGTTACATAAAACCCTGTTCACTGAACCGATTTCCTGTTAGTAGTCTGAACCATGGATTAGGTACATTTGATTTGAAGAATGTCACTAATGAAACAAATCATCAGGAAAGGACAGAGAATTTTAAAGTGTGCTTAGCATGCTGTAGGGTCATAGTGATGAGGTTTTGTAGAGCAGGGTAGAAACTCAATGGAAAGAAATAAGGGACAAATATGAGTGTATAAAAAGGGATTTATCATGTGGCTTTGGAAAGCTGAACCCTCTGAAAGAGGCACTTGGAACTGAGGTAGCTGATGAAATATAAATGTCAACAACCATTATAGCTTAATGCAAGTGAAACATTTGCAATACAAAGTTATAAAGAAGTGTGGCTGTAGTTGAAGTCAGTCTGGGTTAATGGAGGCCGTATGTTCTTACAATTCGGATCAAACAATCAGTAGTCATAGCCCCCGGCTTCCACTGCTAACGTGATCATTAAATTGTTGTAATTTTAGCAAGTCATGACTGGAATGCCTCAGTTTACCTGTTTATGAAACCAGAATGGCATTTAACTGTGCTGCAGGGCTTAATTATGCTCATAAGGTACAGGGGATCATTGCAGGAAACATTATATGCGTGTGAATTTTTATGAGCATAACATCTGTATCAACAGTTCTTTGAATAATAAAAGACATGAAATCTTCAGGACTGCAGGTGTAAAGAAGGCTTTACCACCCTGCCCTGCCCTCCATCATTGTTACACGTAATTCATAATTAGAAAAAGCAAAAATAAGATAAAACGGAACATATCTGTAATTGGTCCAAGAATCCAACACTCATCATCCTGCATGTAAAAAATCTGTAGCCTTAGGACATTTTTTCTGATATTTTTCTGGAAGATAGTCAAGTTTACGCACCAAAATCTAAAAGTCCAGTGTTCATACTGCTACAAAGTACATTGCTTATCACTGTGTGCCACGGACACAAACCATGACTGGCTCTTTGTTTCTATGCCAAATGATGAATTTAATTATGACATTTCCAGTACCATAAGGACAAAATAGTTCAGCAAATTATTCTGCAATTTACCATGAAACAGTTTATATATTTCAAAGCACTGTTAGATATATCCTTCTCTGGAGACAGTCATGATGAAGAGGCAGGTGCATCCCAGCACCTTTCTAAAATGTCCTTCCTGCCTTCTTCACCTAGTGAGAAATTTGTATGTAGGGTGCCTTTAACTCACCCAACAGTCCAGTTCAGTTTCGGCCTCTCTTTTTTATGTTTTCTTTTAGTTTCTGGTACTTTGTGGGGGGGTTGTTTGTGTTTTCTTTATTTTGGGGGGTTTTTTGGTTGGGTTTTAATTTTGTTTTGCTATTGTTGTAGGAGGATTCTGAATTTAAGTAAGATTTTCAATCTTAAAACAATACTCCTACATGGCAGAAATCAGGTATAATCTATACCCTCCTACATTAAGAAATCACAACTTTTTTTAATGCACATTTGAGACTCTCCCTAGTATCTCTTACAGAGGATCACTTCAGGAAAATTAAACCTTCTGAAAAGCATAAAATAAAGAATTACAGTACATGACAGCTCAGTCTAACCCACTCCAATTTTACCTCTGCAAAAGCCACTGGGAATATCTGTGACAGCCCATCTCCAAAAGCAGTGCATGACAGGGCAGAGTGGTAAAATATAGAGTGAGTTAAGAGGAGGGAAAAAGTGTTTCTGTGAAGTAAGTGAAGTGCTTTTTCCATGATTCTTTCATATTATCTGCAAAACCAGAATGCAAAATATATATAGCAGACCACCTATTAGCAAGGGCAAAGCTAAGGTTAATTTTATATTTCCTCATTTCCCAGAGTTTAAATGTGATGGGTCAAGACACTGGTGGTTAGCTGTGAATCAGGCTACAGGGGGAAATTCATAGACGTGTAGGAAACTCATATATTTCAATTCATTTGTTGGATTACTTTCCATAAACCCCAATTCTGATTTTTGTGCAGTTTTGTGGGTGCTGAAACATGAGAGCAAACACATTTTTATAAAAGACTTGAAGTGGATTTAGGTGGATGTAGGTATTGCAAAACTTGAAAGTTGAGATGCTCTTGCAATTAGGCAAAAGGAAGTATTTTTTTTTCCCACTCCTGACTATGTTACTACAGCAGATTACTACAGAGTAATCATCATTTCCATTATTTCCATAATTCCCATCACTGAATGCTGGAGTTACTAATATGCTAAGAGACATGGATTATTGATTTTTCTCAAATCTAAACAGCATCAATCTCTGCGTGTTATACTACTTCTAAGTAAAAAAAAAAAGGAAGGCAGATGTTCTACAGATCTCTGGTTTTGAAAGAATATGTACAGGGCTAAAATATCCTGACTTCAGGCTCCTTGCAGTGGGTTCATAATGATCAGGGGGTTTCGTAATGGGGGAAAAATTCTTTACAATAACATCGTGCAAATTGAAACATAGTGACTGTGCTTTAAACTCCATACAACTTAAGATGGAAAACTGTAAATCATTGTGGGCCTCCTGAATCAAAGACAAATTTAGGTAAGTCTGCTGTTGGAAGAAGTACCTAGTCCACAGGAATTTTAGAAGAAGAAATTAAAGTATTTGAGTTTATCTAAAGAGGTCTTAAATCACAGTATTTGGGTTACTATATTCAGCAAACTGCAAGTTGATTTGAAATGGAAATATATGTCTTTAGAGTAAAAGGAATGTGCAGATGGTCTTGGATGACTGAGAAACAAAACGAGTACTAGCGCAAAATGAGCACAAACTGTTCATTTTATGAGTTGTCATGGAGAGAATTATGAATGGAAAATATTCTTACACACTAATGAAGGCAGGAGAGCCCTGAAAGCTGCATTAATTATACTGTAACTGCATTACTCCAGTATGGACAATTTGTTGAACAGTATTTCTTACTTCAAGTGGTGATAAACCACTGCGTAAAATTAGATGCAAATAGATCAGTTTTCTGAAGAGCAAGACAAAACCTTTAGATTTGAAGGAAGAAGCTAGCTATATGGGAAAAAGTTTGCTCATTCATAGATGATAACTTCAGCAAAAGTGAACATGCCAAACCTGAGAAAAGGTCAGAAAGGACAGCATGCCACATTTAATTTTCATTCCAAGGCAGGAGACTAAAGCAGAAGCAGAAATGTCTGTGTGTTTCTTTCTGTAAAGATAGAGCTTGGATAGTTGATGCAGAGCAAGTTAACAAATATGAGTACTGGTAAGAATGACTGACTGATTGTAGTTTTGGGAGGTGAACCAGCAGTTCTAGTATGATATTAGTATATTACTGAGTGATGAGAATTCAATGACTGAATAAGTTGCTAAAGTTATCATAAAGTAAATTCATTCATTTAATAGTTTATCTGATAGAAAGGAAGATTGCCAAAGCAATATAATGTGTCATATTTCTGAATTTATCACTAGAGGACTTGCATAGCCCATGAAGGAGAAAAAGCCAATGCTATCAACACCGGCGATAGGACTTTCAAAATGCTTCCATAATGCCACAGAAAGCCAACCTTTGAGGTGCTCTGTTACCTACCCATGCCAACAAAAAGTACATGAGACACCAATTTAAATCAGACACCTTCAGGATCCATTATTATCAGTAGGACTTGATGATGTAAAATCAAATGGAGCAACTTATGTTTGAGACTATGCTAAAGCTCAGGAGAATAAAAAAAAATCCAAACCACATTGCATTTCAGTCACCAGCTGCGAGTACCAAAACCACACTTTGATGGTCATGTGAATGTGAACATTTTCTTCACCTTCTGTCACTGTGCTGGCAAGACAGTAGAACCAGAGGCAAAAAGAGCCTGATTCTCATTCGAAAGCTAAAATACCCAAGTTGGGATGCAGCATAATGCTGATTCTGGAGGCAGTTCCCCCATGTAAGGTGGTTTGCAGATTTTGAGATCAGCTCTGTTTAAAGCAAATTCCCCTCAGACTGCCACAGCCTATAGTCATGATTTGATGGATACACAAAGAAAAACTCACCGTCTATTTTAATTAATGATGATCTGATATTGTCATCAAGAGTGGTGTGAAAACAGATGTGTATAGTAAGGACATGCACTTTAATAAAATAAATTCACTGAGACGTTTGGTACTTCAAGATTAGTGTGATATATAATACAGTGTTATTTCTGAATAAAGATAAATGCTTGATTTTCTGACTCTTCAAGCACCTCCAGAAGCTATTTCTCTAGCTAAACTCTAATACAGTCACATATATAAAAAAATTATAATTCATGCCCAATGCTCATCTCTTCCTGCATCATTTTCTTCAGCTCTTTTATTCAGTCTGAAGATTCCTCACTCTGTGTATGAAAGGCTGTTATTTGCAGTGTCTGCATCAAGAGACGTAAGAAATCTTAGGTGCCTACATGTCGTACCCGGACAATACAGCATAAACTTAGTCTCCATATTTGTAAATCACTTCTTGGTCAATAAAGAAAACTTTTTTTTTTCTTTTGGCAGTCCATAGTTTTCATGGCAAGTAGCCAGCCAGTAACAAGCAGTGGGTTTTACTGGTTAAACTCATTAGGACCAGGTGCCTTATTTGCACTTATATTTGCAATAAGTTCCTGTTTTTTAATATGAAAAAAAGAAAGTTACTTTTCTTTTTATTGTAGCAAATGTAAAATGTTTAAAATAATTGTATAATCAAACGTGAAAATATAAATATAAATATTTGCGAAATAACTAAGGTACTGATTTTTAAAGTTCTCCTTTACTGTATTTCACACAAAAACATTATTTCCTAAATTTTTTTGCATTAATTCTTTTTAGCAATTTACATAAAATTTCCGATATTTTCTTATAAAGTGCTTTAAAACCTACTTGCTTATATCTAATTGCCAGTCGGTATATGTAGGCCACCTTGGATTTGTGGTTCATTGGAGGAAGGAGGCAGGTTCAGTTGTACATTTCGTTGTTTTTTTAAAAATCAGGAGGTGTACTAATAGGGCTGTGTTACCTACTGCCTGATCAAGGTCTCTTCAGCTGGTTTTTGAGGGGTTGCATCACGATGCTGTGCACTGACCTTAACTGGCACTTTGGACACTCCGTTTTGGTTTGCAAACGTGCGTAGTAGCTCCCCACAAAATGAGTAAAACCCACCAGATTTGCATGGTTCCTCACAAAGTTCCCCCAGACTGGCTCCTGTCTGGCAGGAGATGGCTGCTTGACATAAAGCGGAAGGGCACCTCAGTTCCCACGCCAAGTCTGTGAAGTTCACACTCCCCTCATATTACCAATCTTGCACGATTTTAAGAGAAATAACAGAGAATAAAGAATTAAGATTCAATTTTGCTCTGATATCTTCACTAACAAACTGTAGGAATTATCCGTTTAATCAACTTCTACCAGAAAAATAAATGGACAAGGGTTACAGACATTGGCATTCTTTAAAGAAAAAGCATTGCAGTGATAATAGTACATTGCAATATGATGGTTCTAATCATGTTTGGCTCCCAATTTTTTAGAGGACCTACATTTTATTGAATAATTCCAGTTACATAACTCAAAGAAAGACAAATTTCCAGAACAGAAATGAATGCCTAAAACCACTATGCTGCTATTTAAAATTGGGAGGAATGTTTCAGGTTGAAATGACTGCGTACCACTCTTAGCTTTCATACAGAATGTGCTACATGACAATGGCAAAGGCAGGTAAATGCTGGACATCTGTTTCTGCACTAGAATGATTAATGCTTACTTTTTGTGATCATTAATACAATTATGTGTTCCTTTTCACCTACATAACACTCCCATCAAGTCCAAGGTCCCCTCCAAAACAAAATATTTTTTCCCCAGTGTATTTAACCAAATAAAAATCTCACTTTTATACAAAAGTTTCTCAATGTCACACTTTGGAATAGAAAAGCTGAGATATTTACTTTCAAAAAAGTTAAAAAGAGATATTTCCCTTCCCTCTCTGTAATTCAGCTCAGAGTTTAAAGCAAAGATCTCATGGAGTTTAAGCCCTGAACTGCATTTTTCAGGAAACATACTATTATTCAAACAAAAAGTCACCAATTCCTAAGCTTATTACCACCCCTGCCTTACCACTGCTTTGTGCTGGGGATATGCACATTCAAGTGGAAAAGAATAATAAAAAAAAAATGCTGTTACAGTTTTATTCCTATGCTTAGAGATTTGAGTATTTTTCTAAATAAGACACAATTTTTTTAAAATACATACATATTTTAAAACCAGAAGCTTCTAAATTATACTATGAAGAAAACTATAAGAAAAAGTATTACTTAACTGCTCTGAATTGCTCTCTTCCATCACAGATTTGTTTCATTTTGTTCACAAAATCCATTGTTTCTGAGAAGTGTTCTAATTAACAGCTTAGCTACAGTTATAAAATATTTTCCATGTGACTTACTTTTCTCTGGTACAAGACAGATAAGGAAATAAATAGGTTTTCCCTCCCAGAAATGCAGTTAACCCTTTTAAATCAGCCAATTCATTCCAAAGCAATTTCCCTTGATATACTTAGTATTTCATCCAACAAAAGAAAACCAAACCAACTTCACTTGAACATTAATATAGGTTTTCCTTCTAGCTACCATTCTAATTAATCACTCAATCAATAATGAAATATTTCTAACCTCATTTGTAACAAAATATAGATCTAGATACACTACTTCAAAGAGAATATTTCTCAACTCAGTAAAATTTACAACAGATATGCATAAAGTAAATCTAATGGGAACATTCCAAAGCAGTCTTGTTTACATGTGAGAAGTATGACTGCTGTTCCTTTCAACATTATTGTATGGTGTCAAGTGATTTATATAGTGAAAGATAATCACTCTGTAAGTAAATGAAAGACAATTGGGGATATATTTGCAGCAGGGTAAAAACCTTCTTTGCAGTAGTACACACATACTGAAATCTCATTCTTTGAGTTATGCCTACAGTCTCACTGTAGGTATAAATTGAGAGTATACCTACGTATTGAACTATAATTGAAAGAGAGACAGCAGTTTACATTAGTGCAGAGCAAATTTGCCATGGCTTCATCCTCTCTGCCTCCCCTCATTCATTATGATAGTTCAAGATGCTGATGTGTCCCAAAGGTAAGTACTTTTAGAGGAATAATCCTCTGCCACATCCACTTTCCAACCTTGCTCACAAGTCACACAATCCGCATGTCAGCACAGAGTAGGTGCTTCTTAAGATACAACTACCCTGAACTAAAACACAGTTGCATAACCTACCCCCCAAAAAAGTCTATTCTGTAATGCACCAACCTGTCAGTACAGTGTGGCTCAAATTTCACAGACACCTGCTAAGCAGAATGCTTTCGTTGCTTCATTATTACCCTGCACATTACAGATTTAACTGAAAGGCTGGACTCTGGGTGGCTTATCACAACTCTTTTAACCAACAGTTCAACAAGTTTTCAATCCACCTCACAGTCCTCTTATCTAATCCATACTTCTTCAGTTAGTCTATGAGGATAATATCAGAGACAGTGTGGAAAGCCTTTTTAAAGTCAAGATATACATCACCTCTTGCTCTCCTCTCATTCACCAAGCTAGTTGTTTCACAATGGCATGATCAGGCATGATTTCTGCTTTATAAATTCATACTGACTATTTCCAATCACCTTTTTGTCCTTAATACATTTAGAATGGCTTCCAAGATTTTTTACTCCATCATTTTCCCAAGGACTGATGTCAGGATGGCGAGCCTGCAGTTTCTGGATTCTCCTTCTTGCTCTTAGATGGAGAGCAACATTTGCTTTCTGCCAGTCCTTAGGAACCTTTCTGGGCAGCTGTGACCCTTCAAATATAACCAGCAGTGGCCTTGCAGTGACTGGCCAGCTCCCTCGGTACTAAGGGGTACATCCCATCAGGGATGCACCCATAGTTCTGTATGTCCTATCTTGTCCTATCTGTTGAAAGGTTCCCTTTCCTGATCCTCCTTCACTGAGGGTAAGTCTTTGTTTCTTCAGATTTCCTACTGGCTTCAGGGACCTGGAATTGCTGGAGGACAGTCTTACCAGTACAGACCAAGGCAAGGAAGACACTGAGTACCTCATCCTTTCCCACATCCTTCATCACCAGGTACTCTGCACTATTCAGCAGCGGGAACACATTTGCCCCAGTTTTGTTTTTGCTTCTTGTTGTCCATCATGTCCCTTACCTGATTCAACTACAAGAGGGCTTTGACATTCCTAACCTTGTTCCTGCCTGTTTGTACAGCGTTTCTATATTTCTTCCAGGTCACGTGTCCCTGCTTTCACCAGTAAATACTACGCTTTTGATGCAAACTAAGCTTACTTGTAGAGTTACAATCACGTTTTGAGCGTACATAAACTTTAATTCTGTTTAGTAATCTGGAGTTTAGTACAATTTTCTCTCTTATGCTGAAACCACTGTTGTTTTGAAATCCACTCTCTTGGACAGTTATATATTTCTAAAAAATAATAATTGCAAAATCCATAACTTATTATAATTACCAAGTTAATTCTGACTACAAAGGAAAAAGCTTCACTGCCAAATCATGGTTTTCCTTCATCCAATATAATCATTTGATTAGGCATTCTGTACTATATTTCCCTAATGATTTTAATTTTTTCCTCTGGAGACCGAATTTTTAGTCTTGTTTTTCAGATGAATGTCATAGCTCATAAAGAATCAACTTACTTCTAGCTTGTTCACAGATAATGATAATAAAATGGGGGAAACATCAAGGATGATTTATTAGAGCACATCCAGTAGTGAAGAAAAAAAAATGTTGTCAGCTGTACTCACTTCTTTTTATTTAAATGAATGCGAAAATGTCCTCCTTCTCCATCTTTTCCAAAGTAATGTTTATTTGCATCTGATTTCTCAACAATACTACATGATATAAAAGAATGAAATGGCATTTCTGAATGCACAGTTGGTAGACTGAGTGTGCACTGGTGTTTGCAACTTAACTGTCTTAAAACCCTTGCTTGCTATATTTCTAGATACCACTGATAGTCCTCTTTAAGTGCCTTTTAAAATGTGTTGTACACTATTAGGAGAAGGTAAATTGTTGGGGAGTGATAGGCAGGAACAGCATGTGTCAGCAGGAGAGACGTAACTCTGCAGAGAGCCGTGCATATCTGCCTCTTTCTGGCGCACTGCTTTGGGTACCAAACTCTACCATCCATGGTTTTCAGAGCAAATATACTCAGGATTTCCACTAACCCCAGTGGAAAACGACTGCATCCATGCTTTTCCCCCATGTTCATGCAGTCTTCTGCTGAACTGACCAAGACATACTGGCTTATGGCGCAAAAAGGGAATAGAATCCAGTTCCCTTTCTCACATCTGGAACACCTCTGTAGGTCTTGGAACAGTTTTTAGAAAAGCCAAAACAATCCTTCAAAATGAACACCTGAATGTTTTCCTTACTAAATGCAGCCAATATGAATTAGTGGTAGTTATAAAAATACTTTCATAATAGATTTACACTTCACAAACGGAAGGCATTTATTTCTGTTTTACAGATTATAGTAAAAAAGAAATAAAATATTGAGTAAATAGTTTTGGGGGTTTTTTCCTCCCAGAAAAGTAGATTTCCGGTTTCTTTAATTCTTCCAGAAAAGTACTTTCCAGTGACATATGGAAGTCCTTTATATTTTTGATGGTTTGCAAGATACTGCAATGACCTCTAAGACCAAGGTAAACCCACTGCCTGTTTAGCAGAATCTGAAGGTTGCTCTTCCTGTCCAGCCATCCAGAATTATCAGTCTTGGAACGAAACTGGTTGAGTTAGTCCTTGAAAATTCCTTGATAATGAGCAAAAGATTAATGGTACAGAGGAGGAGAGGGAACATTTGAGAGTTTATAGCTCTGTCCCTTAAAGTGTGGTTAATCTGGTATTGCCAGATCAGCTGCTCCAGGGCATGGTGGTGGCTATGAATGCTGCTCAAGTTTCCAGATGAGCTGAATTCCTTCTTTTCTCATGCTTCCAACACACTTATGGCAAATGAGTGGGAAGCAGGAGAGGAGACTTCAGCCTTTGCCAAGCTTGGAAGCATTCTGTGCCTGAATTGTCATTGGTGTAATAGAACATCAAGGGCCTACAATGAAGATGACAGACTATTGTCTGTTTTTAGAGACAAAGTGGCAGAAACTGCCAAGAGTGAGTCCTGTGTGTGTGCCTGTGTGTATGAGGCGAGAAAAAAGGGAGCCCGGAAGAAAAGCTTTATTTAGAAGAAGTGTGTAAGCTGCTTGCAGGCTCATTGTTACTGGAGTCTTTTGTACTGAGATGTTTTAAAAGGAAATTTAATACCATTTTCTTAAAAAATAAATTCTTCCACATTCTCAAGCTTGACATTACTTTATGAGTGGAGATAGAGAATTGCAGACTTCCCTGTAGAGGGCACGTTGCTTTCTTGTGGATTAGGAGAACAACACAAACTCCTCACAAAAAATATATCTGATTAATTAGATACAGGACTGGATTATTCCTAGCAGAATTTCAGAATATATTTACAGAGGACACAGATAAATTGACATCTTTAGTATTCCTTAAGTAATACATTGCAAAACCTTTTCAGCTCAACTTTCACACAGAACTGGCACTGTTTATCTACCAATGACAGAGATAAATACTTCAGTGACACTGAGATGTGGTGAATATGATTATAGAGTGGTCAAGGCAAATAGTTCTCAATTAACAAAACTTTAATGCCAACAATGGGAAATCAGTAGGAAAATGCTTGCATGATCAAGATCAATCTCTGGGCTCTAAATCAGATTAAGGAAGTTTTGACACTGCTTTAGGCTCTGAAAAAAACAAGCATTCAGAACCTATACTTAAAGCACTCCTTTTTGAATACTGGCCCTCATTTTTAAAGTTTTAAATATGATGGCAAAATTATATTGAAGAATTTCATATGAAATAGAACAGACAATTTAAAGGAATATTAAGGGGCAGATCTTAACTGTTTCATATTGAGGAATATTTTTACTTCACAGAAACTGATATGTCAATTTGCAGACTAGATGAGGGATTAATTTTGTCTAATTTTAGCAACAGAAATAATAAATGTCTAATCTAACCTAATCCTCTAGACTGCCTTAAAAAAAAGAGACAGGAATGTCCACAGGGCAGTGTTTTCTACTTACCTTTAGTGCTCATCTTAGGGTAGGTAAATTAGCCTCCATCAGCACCTATCTCTTTCTGTTGACTGTTAGGAAAGCTTAAGCAACTATCTCAGATTTATATGCTTAGCTGATTATTGCACCTTACTTGTGAAATATTTATAATGTACCTTGGGAAAGAAAGATGCCTCCAAGATGCCTCCAGATAGTCCACTGAAAAATCTGAAGTTTTTTTTTGGGTTTTTTTTTTTTGTTTGTTTGTTTGTTTTTTTAATTTCTGTGCCCATATGCTTTTTTGCAGAGAATCAGAGAGGAATTTGGAATTTTGAGCTTTGGTATCTCCTGAAAATGAGCACATCACTGGACTGAAAAGGTATCTTTGTTGCTCATACTTACAAAAGTACAACAAACGTTCCCTCATGTGCTTGCAAAGATACACAGAGATTTCTGAAAATGCTTAGACAGTTAACACCCAAGGTTTCCAGACACGAAAGCCTGTTAGGTATTTGACATTTTATTGGGTGCTCAAACACCATCTCAATTGCTTATATATATGTTTGAAAATCTGGACTGTTCAAAAGTCATGGATTTGACATTTGCGTGTTTATACATCTTCTGGCACCAAAGCCATTGAATGATTCATGAAAGACAACAGTAAGTTCTGACATCACTGGAACTAATAAAACATGATTTGTTATAGAAGTGTCTTGTGACTGACTGACCTTGATGTCCAACTGAAACATTTATAAATCTGTGGAAATCTAATTATTTAATTAATTAGCGTCCTCTAGTTCTGTCACATTCAGTCAAAATACAAGTTCAAAAGTTTTTAAAGGGAACACAAAGACACAGACACATGCAGGCAGTGGGGATCTGTGACCCTTGCCTTCTGTGCAAATGGTGCTACAAAGAAAAGGCTCTTCTATGGTTGCAGAAACTTTGAGCCATTCAGCTTAAAGCTCTAACTGATAATCATCATCCAGTTTTATTCAACTTGTTGCAGTCTTATTCAACTTGTCCCCTGGACAAAGGGATAGAGTGCACTCTGAGGAATTTTGCTCATGATACAAAAGTGGGGGGAGTGACTGATACACACCTGAAAGCTGTGCTGCCATTCAGTGGTACCTTGATACTCTGGAGACTTGGGTGGAGGCAATAATGAGGTTCAGCCAAGGCAAGTGTAGGAGAAATAACCACAAGCACCAGCACAGGTGGGGGACTGACCTACTAGAGATCAGTTCTGCAGAGAAGGACCAGGGGGTCTTGGTGGATGACAAGCTGACCATGAGGCACCAGTGTGCCCTGGAGACCAGGAGGGCCAATGGCATCCTGGAGTGTATCAGGAAAGTGTGGCCCACAAGTTGAGAGATGTGATCCTCCCCCACTACTGGGTCCTAGTGAGGCTATGTCTGGAGTATTATGTTCAGTTCTGGTCTCCACAATTCAGGAAAGACCACGAGATACTGAAGCGGGTCCAGTGGAGGATCATAAAGATGACTGGAGCAACTGTCTTAGGAAGTGACAGAGCTGGGTCTCTTTAGTGTAAGCAAGAGAAGGCAGAGGGGGTCTTATTAATGCCTATAATTATCTCAATGGCAGGTGTCAAGAAAATGGTGCCAGACTCTTTTCAGTGGTGCCCAGCAACAGGATGAGGATGAGGAGCAATGGCCACAAAATAAAACACAAGAAGTTCCAATTCAGCTTGAGGAAGAACTTTAAATTGAAGGTGGCAGAGTGCTGGAACAGGCTGCGCAGGGAGCTTGTGGAGTCTCCCTCTCTGGAGACATTCCAAAGCCACCTGCATGTGTTCCTGAGTAACCTGCACTGGATGCCCCTGACTTGGTTGGGGAGTTGGACTGGGTGATCTCCAGAGGTCCCTTCCAGCCCTAACAATTCTGTGATATTGTGATCACAATTAAAACAATGAAAAATACAGTAAACATATCTGATACAGATATATTTCACCTTTCTTTGCAGTCGACAGGTAAAGGTTATAACAGAAAAGTATGGCGCTCCAGGCAAGTGTCAGGGCACACAAATGGAAACACAAAAGCAAAAATAAGACCGCAGATGCAGATGTGGCTTTCTCTGAGACTCCTAAAAACAATGGCCTTATTTACTCTGTCTCTAGCAGTTATGTCAACTGAACCAATAGAAAAAAATATTCACCAGGAAGCAAAGAAATGTAAACACATGGCTCAAAAATGTATACATTTATCCTATTGGGGAAAATATTTTTCTTTTTTTCACATACAAAGTAAAAAAAAAAATCTTCCAACTATAAAAACAGTTTAAATGACAAATTTCCAATGTGACCTCTTACATCTACAGAACTGTGCTTGCCCATGTAAACTGAAGAAAGGTGATGTCAGGGTCAAATGAATTTAGAAATGGCTGATCTAAGGGATGTCTAAAGAGAGTTTCAAAGCAGCATATGGGTTACTGAGAACATCAGAAGTATCCTCACTCAGATTCTGTGAGCAGGGCATTTCCAGGTACTGAAGCTATCTCTGAGGTACATAGCACGGTAATCATGCAGCCTACTGCTCAGCTCAGTTAAAACAACAGCAAATCTTCCACCAGTAGGTCTTAAACAAATGTTTCCTCATAATTTCTCAGGTCAAGTACTAAAACCAGTCATTGGTGAATCATGGGGTGTCATTCTGTGTCTTTTTTTCAAATGGGCATGACAGGTAATATCTGTTCAGAAAAATCCCCAAAGTAGAATTGTATGAGAGAAAGTGATGTGAAAGTGATGGACAGTCACTGGGAATGCCCACTGTGTCTGTATCTTAGTGTTGTCACTAGGGCCTACAGATTTATCTCAATTACCATTTCAGCTGCAGCAGTGTTACATTAAGGGGTAAGATGGAATTCTGATAGAAAGGGCACAAGAAGGCAACAAACCACCAAGTGAACGCAGACATAAAGAACAGACAATGAAATCCAAGGTCCATTAGGAACTTCACCAACAAACCAGAATGAAGAACATCAGAAAGCTATGCACTGAAAGGATGTCAGAAATGAGGCTGTATAAAATAAATTCCATAAATTCCCCTCCCTGTCTCACCCTGTTGTTTTTTTTCTTTTTGGTTTTTTTTTTTTTTTTAATTTAAAAACAAAGATGTAAGAATACATGAGATAATCCTTTGCAAAAACCAGCAAGTCTCTGTTGCGCTCTAGAAACTCTACCCACTGCTAGTGAGCCCTGATCACTTGGACGTCTGGCCAAGCTCAGCCAGGCATTTCTGATTTGTACCAGGGCACTGACACAAACTTATCTGATACAAATGAGATTTAGTTCCATTTTCCCTTCTGTCCTCCTGACTGCCGTCTTATTTTTCCTCTCTGCCCCCTCTCTCTCAATTTCACAGTGACCCTGAGCCTCACTGCACTTCACAGCACTGGCACAACAGGCTGCGGCAGCTCCTGCAGAGAAGGAAAGCAACTTGCCTGGTGGTGCCTCAAGCCGTGAAATAATCGAAAATAAAGAGAGGTGTTGTAGAGGACAGATTGCAGTAGTTGTTGACTACAACTGTGGGTACCACATTAGGGTGCCTGTTTGTGGCTGTCATAGCCATTTATACTGAGAATATATTCTGCTCTTACTGCCATGGGTTTCTTTGACAAAATTGGAAAAACAGCCATCATTCACACTTGCCCACTCAAAATTCAGTGACAGGACTATTCTATTCAGACTTCTATTTGTGAGTGGCTAAAATAGCAACTCTAACCAGTATATTCAGCCTGAAAAAGATATTTATATAGTTTTTGCATTAATTTTTTTTGCTTTTGCATTCTGATTTCAATTTTCACTTTTTTCCCTTTCATCCTCTATAGCTTTGGCATAGAACTAAATTGTCTGAAGTCTCTGTATTTAAACACAGAAATTATTTAAATATTGAGTTTTGAATGTAGTAGGGTCAAACTGCTGGCATATTGGTAAATTGACCTATTTATATTATCTTGGGTGGAGTTACATTATTATCATATTGTCTTTTTTTTCTGTATTCAAATAAATTCATCCATCAACAAGAAAACTGGTCAGCATTATCCAGACAAAAAAATGTGGCCCCTCATCTTTCAGGGGTTATTCAGTGCATTGCTCTTTAAAAATAAATACAGTATGCATTTATATAGCTCCCTCAGTCTTGAGACAGATTTTGTTTTTTTACTAATGTTCATGGATTGACTTTCGCATTGGCTTGTGAGGTGTAAATGATAGCGAAGTAGGATAAAAAGGGTTCAAAAAGATGCAGAAGGTAAAGGATCAAATTATCTGGTAGCAAATACCTTCTTGGCTCAATTGACTTTGCTGCCAGACAGCTTTGCTGCATACACAGTTTGACATACAGTTTGAAATATAAGCCTGCAGGAAATGGCATCAGGATAAAATCAAATTACAGATAGATGCTAATGCATATCTCTCCTGTAATCAGGTAACATAATGGGCTATTATGACAAAAATATACCAAATCACGAATACATGCCTATGAACACATTTCAGAACATTTTGTTTCTCTTCCTTTTATGACTCCAGATGGACAATGCAGAATATATAGAAACTGGATGAAAAAAGATGGTCTCACTATTTAATCATGAGAGTCAATTAACTGAAAGTGCATACTGATCATCTAAATCTCCAGCTGAAAACTCTGCACAAATACTTGTAGGAAAGCAAATCTAATAAAAAATTACTGCCATATCTTCTGTCCTCTTAAACTTTTAGTATGTTTTTACACTTTTTTTTTGTTTGTTTTTAATCATATGACAGCGAGCTGTTGAATAAAAAATACTGTATTTCAAGATAATAATAGGTATTCAACAAGGTGTCTCTCCACTACCACTGAAAGAAACACGGGTTTAAATAAAGGGTTGAAACAGCTGGTTTTCCCAATTTATAAAAAGCACAAGTGGAGATTAACTTTGGTAAGTGCCCACAGCCATGGCAAGATTTGTTTTGGCTGTTTAAGTAAATTATATTTAAAATATAATTCAGTTTTTCATTTGAAACTCGGGAATGCTAACTAAACTGCCAATGAATTTTTAGAGATATTTAATTGTGCTCCAAATGGTCAAATAATTAAGGACTTAATTGTAATACAGTTTATTCTCAACTTAAACCATGAACTTATTATCTGTTCACTAGGAAAGAGAACAGAACAGACAAAAGCAATCCACCAGCTTTGCTATATGTTAGGAATTGCAGTGTTTACATTAGTTTTGTATCTTAATTATCAAAGAGATCATTAGCTTTGTGGACTGGGACATTTTTCTTTTATGGCTGCTATAATTTTATTTGTCAGGCATTGGCTTTCATTGCAGGATAAACTGCTGTATATTTTAAAATTTTGCCTTTAGTAACTTGCCCCACTGAATCTCTTTCTCTGGTGTACTTAAAAAATTAAAAGCAGTTAGAATTCACAGGAATTAATATGAAGACTTTGAGGAGGTCAATCACAGCTGTGGCACAGGAGATCATGGGGCACAAGCAGTTTCAGAGTGGTGGGTTTTAGCAAGACTGAGACACTTCCCAGACCCAGTTTTAGGATACTAACTATGGGGCTCACAAAGAAACATTAAGTGAACTGCTCCTTTCTGGCTCTGTCTGGGAGAAAACCATAGGGCCAATTATTTTGGTATGCTAATTGCACACTGGAAATAAAATTGTTCAAATTATATCTGCCCTCTATAATCTAGGAATATAGAAAAGAGAAAAGATGAAACAACACTAGAGTGGAGTAGTAAGGAAAGATGCCAATTCACCATTACATCCATTTTTAAAGTCTCTGAAGAGTTCCTGAAACAGAATCCCAGGAGAAGAGAGCCTTTCAAATCAGTTGTCTTTTCCTGTAGCCAAATGACACTTGTGGACAAACCTTGTTAACAAGATTAGCTCTATGGGTCAGATAAAGAAATTTTCCATAAAATAAGGAGCCAAATCAACCTTTCCTTTATATTCATCATATGGGAAGAAGGCTGCCTATAATGAATAAATCCCATCCCTCCATATCAAGAGGGTATTTTATTAGAGGATCAGATTTATTCATCTAATTTAAGACCTCAAAAAGATTAGCTCCTGATCTTACAGCTCCACAGTGCTGCTTCAACCTTGCTTGTGTGATAATGACAGCTTTAGCATTCAGTATGTTCACATTTTGTATGAGAAGAGAAAACTGCAGGCAGTTTACCAACTTACCTTACTGTCTTCATTCTCCTTAAATATATACCTACATATATAAATCTAAATCCATGTAAGTGAATACTCAAAGAAGGAAAAAGCATTATGAATCAAAAAATTCCTGAACTCTATTACATTATGGACATGGCAAAAGTTCAGAACCTATAGATAGGACACATGTAATATTTCAAAGCTTACACAGATTGAGGAAAATAAAGAGAAAAATAATGCTGACTGAACTCTTCCTCTACTCAAGTCTCCTGATAACTGCAATGCCATCCCCTTCAGTTCCTCAGCACCACCTCCCAGACTGGGTTTCAGTCATAGATCAACTCATCCTTTTACCACTTGCTCAACCTTGTCATCAGTCTGCTTTGTTTCTTTTTCCATGTCCCGATGGATGCATTTGACCTCCTTCAGAATCGTTCATCTTCTCCACCTCTTTCTGCTCAGTACCTTGTAAGCCCATGATCTATTGATGTCCAGTACTTGTTTACTATTTCCAACCTTGTTTTTACCCATTTTTTCCTTTAGCAGCCCAAGTTCCTTCATCCAGCTATCACAAAACAACCTTTACTCCATTATGTACTACTATGACTCTTCTTCAACACTCAAATTATGTCTCTTACCTTTCTAAAATTAAAACTTCGCTGAAACTCTCATAACCTTGTGAAACAAGATCACAAAGAAAAGAAAACAAAACAAAACAATGTTTTGAGCTGTTTCTTGTGATTGAAAAATATTTGAATGCTTTGCATGCACATACTACAGGTGTCTAAAAGCTTGAATTATGGAGAGATATATTGGAAGTAAGCATACTCTTCAGCCTCCTTATCAGTCTACGCAGTTGTTATCCAACTGGGACATTTATCATTGAGAAGGATTTTTTCTTTTAGAGAATGTTTAATAAAGCAAAAATACAAACCTGTATAGCCTAAAGGTTGTATTACTGGTAAGCCTGCGCTTGCCCAGGATTACTCATTCCTGTCTGCCACATGAAACTGTTTACTTCGTGTTTTGGTCCATAGTTTAAAGCATTATATTTGTGCAATGTGCATCAGCCAACCTTAATACCAGCATTTGTAAGCAAGGGTAATGAAAAATACAGAATTTGGCATTTTTCATAATTGTATCTTTTCCTAAAAAGGCAAGAAAGACATGTTATCATAATTTGAAAAAATGGGCTATTAACCACATTGACATAACCACTTTTTTTTTCCTTTTTCTTTTCTAATCATATTAGCATTTTCAAGATTAAATACAGTTCATTTGTTTAGGATGAATCTAAATCTTGTCACATTCAGACTTTATTATCTCCGTGGATTCTGGAGCGGCATCCTGTTACATGTCAAACAACTTCTAATTGCAAATACCAGATTTTTAACATTTACACACGGATCTCAACTTGCATGACTCAGACACAAAATGTATGTATATACCTATATATAAAATAAATATCTAATTCAGTCTGTGCATGAAAAGACAGTTCCCCAATGGATCTTATATGATGTTCACACCACCCCTGCACACGCAGAGGAGTCTGTGGAACTACTAAATCTGAAGCATTCATTTGTCTGAAATGCAGAAGCTCATCTGGTTGCTGTACGGGGCAGGCTGTGGTACCAACCTGTGGACACAGTATCTTCTCTTAGGTAATGCACATTTTGCACTGCAGTTCTCTCTTGCATGAATACGTGCCAGGCACAGCTGGTCACCCACACAGGCACAGCCAGCCAGCTGCTTCTCACACCTGGGACCATGAAATGAGAAAGGCTGCATTGCTGAATATAAGTGCCTAAGAAAGGACCTAATTATGGAACTATGGAAATCAGTTGCTCTCTCAGTGCTTGACATTTGAATTGCCACTTTCAACTGCATGAGCTCTGCAGCCTGCCATACCACTTCAATTCTTGGTTGGAGCTTCCCAGAAAAATCCAGGCACTACATAGAAGAACGTGGGCAAATCAGTGGGAGGATTTGTTTCAATCACTAGCCCTCTAATGTCAGAAAATACTAAAAATAAAGGCATTGGCAAATGAGTAGATTAAGCAATCCCATGATAAGCTTAAAAAAAAAAAATCACTTTGCTTTCTGGCTGAAGCACTGTCCTCCAAAATACCTGCGTGTAGGGAGCTATTCGCAAATTATTTTCTTTTATTGCTCCTTGGATTTGCCTGTATTTTGGATATTGGAAAATAATTCCAGAGAAGTTACATCTTGAGCAAGGCAAAGCAAAATGCTACCATCTTCTTGCCTGGAGGACTCTTTGCCATTTTATGCTTTGCAGGTACTCTATCTCGCTAAAGATACCACATAAAAAACAACTAACCAAAGTTCTAGAAAAACAAAAAAGAATGGACATGACATAAAAATAAAGGAAGCTCAATGCATAAAATTTACTCCATCACTCATGCGTACCACGTACTATTGTCAGACTATTCATCCAGTACAAGAAAATTCATCTAATGTGTTTCCGATTTCACTGGTCACTCAGTTGCTGGTCAGTCGACCAAAGAAGAGCTGATTCAGTGGACCCTGTCTGACAGTCTGGAAGAGTTGTATGGCTTAGATGAGGTTTAAAGATGCTCCAGGTGCCCCATGACCTCAAGAAGCCCAGCGGTTATAAGGGCCATTACAGAGCTACCTATAGAAATGCATAGGAAATTCATGACTTGCTCAAGATCTCACTATGTGTCTGGCATTAGAGATGAGGAGCTAAGTACTGCTTTAAAAGCTGTGCTCTAAAATCCATGGTGGTCAAGACCATTTGACCTCATATTTTTACAGTCTTGCTCCTCTTCTTTTGCCACTTGACACACAGTCTATCAAGAAAATGTTGTTCTTCTGTTGTTTTTTTTCCATAACAGGCTTTTACTAACTAAATCATGCTGGAATTTTTAGAAGTGGTCTAAAGTAGGGAATCAACTCCTATCAAAAGGTAACAGTAGAGAAGTACAGAACTCAAATATTAGTCATTATCAAAAATAAGAGATACATTTTTTCGAGCATAATGAGTCTTGGCATTTTCCTTTTTTTACCCATATATTCTTTTTCGTCCCAGAAACATTGTCTCTTTTTCTAAGCTTCACTTCGTCTTGTGATCAGCATTTTGTCTTTCCAGTCATCACAGCTGCCCAAAACAGTGCAGAAACAGACACAAAAAAACAACAGAACACAGATGAAAAACAAAATGTTCTCTATGTCCTGGTGTACTTACTGAGCAACAGAGATTGCACAGAAGAAAAGTTTGTTGTTGCATTCATTAAATATAACTCAGGGCTGTTTGTGCATACTCTCCTTGAAAGGCAAAAGCAAGCCAAAAAGGAAGGAAAGGACTCTTCTTTCTTTCAAGCACCCTTCAGAATAAAAAGAACTGCTCCTGCTATTTCTCTAATGAACAGATGACTTCATTACACGGATCTGGTAATCATGTAGATGTTGAAATGTAGCTACATCTATTTTTATCTTGTCAATCTAATGGACCAAAAAGGCTTAAAATGTCTATAACCAGACTAAGTGGCTGACACACTCACTGCTAGATGTTTGTTCCAGAAGGATGAGTACCTACAGCAGAAATGGTATCCCACACATATATTTCACTGGTCAAATGCAAGCTGGCTCAGATATCAGAATGAACATCACCATGCCTAATGGTGCATTTTGCCTGGTGAACGAGGCTTGCAGCATAGCCAAGTGTATTATTACAGGCAAAAGCAGCAATGCTTATACAGCTTTAAATCTTTTCCAGAACTTAAATTAGCACAAGCTATTTCTACAATGAATTGCATTTCGGTACAATCTCCAGAAATTCTCCCTTCAGTATTATTTAGGTGTAGTAGAAATGCTTGCAAGAATTAACCTCTCCACAAATACCCACTATACTAGACAGTTGCTTTCATCTTCAGACAAATGTAGAAGCTTGATTTTCTTCTCCTTTACTTTGACTTTACATAGAATTATTTGAGCTGTCATAAAGCATCAGACCAATTATCCATCTAATCCACTATCACATCTTTGACAGAGGCCACCACCCCATGCTTCAAATGAAGGTGAAAGGAACTCTGCAGTTGACAATTACGAAACAATCGGCCCAGAGGCAAAAAAATGACATTAGTTAATGGTTTGTCCTAAACTCAGAAATCTATGAGTTTGTATCTCTTTTCAAAAGGACATGCTTTATCTGATGTGACTGTGGGTATTCTTCAGCCACACATAACTCTTCTTGTGTTTTTTAATACTTTCAAACTCTGAGGCTCAATTTATTCACAGACAAATTCAACATCATGCAAAAAAAAAGGACAATAGAAAATAATTAATCATGTCATTCAGTATTAGTGACTACCTTCGATTTTATTGAGTAATCCTTTTGTTTGGTATAAAGATAAAAGATACAATAAGGACTATCATTACGTTGCCAGTGCCTCTAACGTATTACATCTTACTACCACATCTTACTTGTTGATTATATAAGTTATCTTCAGATTTTCATGCTCTCTTCACGACTTTCAAAGTCTTCCTCTCCAATTTATTTTGCTCTCCAAATTCTTTCTATTCTTTCTTAAATGAAATGAATAAAATTTAGCACAGGAAATTTAAACTGATAAGATGATACCAAATGCTCTCCATATTATTTTCTACTAGGTTTTTGATCACTTTAATATCATTGTCTACTTGAAAGCTCCTATGCACTAAACAGAATTATTAAAAAGACTCCCTGTAATGTTACCTTGTTCCTCAGCAGGAGCAATTTCACTACTTTTAAGTCCAGTGAGGTTTATGGATAATTCAAATAAATATTTTAATATTCTTTATTTTGCATCTGCCATCTTCAAATTTTTTCTGCTATTATGCTAACTAAGTAATGAAGGTTCATTAAGTCTCTCAGAAGCTAAGTATGCCTAACCCTTACTCATTGTGATTTAATTTGCAATCCCCTCTGCTGCTCTTGATCTTTCCTGGAGAATGTTTGAAAAATTCTGCTCAAACAGTATGACAGACATTGTCAAATCAAACAAAATCACTGTTTCTGTAACCTCCTGAACCAGAAGCTGTGTGGTTTCAAAACAGATATATAACCTCAGGCTCAGCACTCTAACATAGCACCTTGCCACCTGGACCACAGCTGATTGATTGTGTCAACTCATGAAAAGTTACCCAAATCAGGGATTTTAGTGGAATTATTACTGATTTACAGTACACCAATGTAAGTATCAGGGTAAGTGTCTAGTAGAATTTAAGCAGCTGACTGTAGAGATTGAAGGTTTCAATTAAAAAAAATAATATATACATTTGAGTCAATCAGATTTCTGTCACAAAATGCCAATGAACTTCGTCTGATTTGGAAGTCCTCACAGAAAGGAGAAACTCAAGGCTTGTGAAAACTGCAAGTTAAATGAAAACAGTAGCACACTTCCAGATATATATTGTGATTCCAGGAGTATGGTGCGGATCCAAAATATACTTATGTGAACAGTCTCCCTTTGACTCCTGTGAGTTTTCACATTAACTTCCAGACATGGATCTTTCCAAGCTTATTAGGTTTCTCTTCTCATATTTTTTGCAACATTGAACATACATTGCTATCTGTAGTTATTTAAAGACAGGTACCTTTACATTTGCTTAGCAGAATATAAAGATCCAGATACATTCTACCACCCTTTAGGACTGACACATTAACTTCAACAGTAACCTTTCCTATTAGAAATTCACATTAAAGTAACTTAAAAATGAGAAAAAAACCCAGGGAGTTGTCAGCTCTAGTGTGACTTCGGGTTTGCAATTCAGCCTCTAATGTAACTCCTAGGCAATAAGTTTAACCGAAATCTAAAGGCAGAGAATTCCAACGGAAAGGTAAAGCTTTTCATTTCTTGAAAAGGCAGCTGGCACAAAAATGCTGAGAGCAGTTAGGAAATACTGAACAAACATCACTTCCTTATAATGGCCAAAATGTATTTTCATTTCCACTTCATTTTGTGTGTTTAATACAGAATGATTTTTAATCTACTGTTCATGCTTTCTAATCGTGTCAGATGTGTGGGCGTCCTGTAATTCTTTATGAATAATAAGGAATGCAAATAGTGCTATCTTCACACTCACAGTTGACTGCACTCTGTTGGCTCCCCACCAGCGCTTAATTTATCAGCTACTAATTTTCAGAGAGATAATGTCTAAAACTAGAGGAATATCTTTGAGTAAATAACATTACATTGCTGAGGAAGAATGTTAGAAGCATCTGACCGATTACATGTGCACTAAGACAGTCTTATTTGATGGAGTTAATTTTCTAAAATTCTCTCATCTTATTTATTAAGACTTTTTTGTTATAGTCAACAGGAACTAATAATGATTTTTGCAGTCTCACAAAATATCCTGTTATCTCTCAGTTTAGACAGAAATTTCTTCTTTGGAGCAATTATATATTGAAGTGTGAATGGCAACAGCTGACTGTAAATGAAGACTGCAAACATAAATGCCTAGTATATCATGAAATTATTAGTAACCTAAGCATAAATCTCATATGAAAAGAATTTATAAGACTACTAGTAGCATCATCAAGCAATGTTCATGACTGAGATGTAATGCAGTTTCCACTACTTTTCATTTCCTTTCTTCCATACATCATATAGATATTTCTGCAGAGTTAAACTGGAATGCAAGTTTAGCTTCTTCGAGTAAATTGATTTAAAACTTCTGATGCAACAAATGTTTATGTTTGCAGGTTTTTAGATTTTAGAATGAAGAGTAACATAATTAAATATGCTTCATACTGTTAATAAGCTTCCACCTTTTTGCATAAGGATTCTGCCATCCAACTTGTTTCATATAAAAATAATATTTCCTCACAGAAAAATCATATCTGAAGAACAAAATATTCTATAAATACTAAAAAACCCATTATTTAAGCCTTATCTGTGGAGATGAAAAAACCCCAGGGTAAAAGTAAAAACTTTATGATACTACCAGTTGAATGACTACCAGTTTTTGCTATTTTTGTTCTCATAGCACTTTTGTGGCTTTGTTTGTTTGTTTTTTCTTTCACTGGAACAGTAGTTTTTAGGAACTGAAACACAATGGAAGAAAATAGGACCTCAGAAATATATACCAATATGTACAGCATATTAAATGAAGATTCATTCTAGCCTACTCATGAATAGATAGCAAGAGAAAAATTAATTTACAGTATTCAAGGACAACATAGAACAGTATTCTGTGATGTGATATATCTTTCCCACTATTGGAAAACATGGCAGTGTTGCTTTGAACTCTAGCAAAAATTGTTGGTACCAGTTGGTTTTGACATAAGAGTCTTTTATCAAGCCCAGCTTCTTCTTCATGGCATCTTTTCTATTATGGTCAAAGAGAGGATGTATTTCCCACGCCTTCTTTGATGTCAGCACTCAGTTATGCACTTGTCCAAACCCTGCCTGGATGCTGCCAATCCATGGACTGTCAATCTTGGGGTTTTTGCAAGAATCACATCTTATATGAAGCCCACCCTTCACGTAACTTATCTGAAGGGAAATTATGCAATGCCTATAGTTCTTTTTTCCCCCTAAGCTTTCTCTGAGTAGAGCATGCCATTTCTGTCTAGTCTGCAATGATTTTGTTACATAAACCGAGTCACTGACAAAATTTGATGTCAAATCCTATTCACTGGGGATTGTTTATAGCCAAAAGATCAGAATGACTTTCAACCAGTTTTGTCAGGACTGAGTGTCTGGCCTCCCTTACAGAGTTATCCTAGGTTCGCTACCACTTTTTCATGTTATTATAATTCTAAAACTGTTACTGTTGAGCTTTCTTTCCAAAAAATGTGAACATCACTGGCATTTTAATGTCATCCTTTGTACAAACTTAAACATCCACTTATTATGGGAACACTAAAAAAAATTTATATTGTTCCATACCAGAGAAGGATTCTTCCCCTGTACTCAGCGCTGGTGAGGCCACACCTTGAATATTGCGTTCAGCTCTGGGCCCCTCAGTTCAGGAAGGATATTGAGGTGCTGGAGCAGGTCCAGAGAAGAGCAATGAGGCTGGTGAAGGGACTGGAGAACAAGTCCTATGAGGAGAGGCTGAGGGAGCTGGGGTTGTTTAGCCTGGAGAAGAGAAGGCTCAAGGGAGACCTCATCACTCTCTACAACTCCCTGAGGAGGTTGTAGCCAGGTTGGCCTCTTCTCCCAGGCAATCAGCAGCAGGACAAGAGGGCACGGGCTTAAGCTGTGCCAGGGGAAGTTTTGTTTGGATATTAGGAAGAAATTTTTTACAGAGAGGGTAATCCAGCACTGGAATGGGCTGCCCAGTGAGGTTGTGGATTCACCATACCTGGAGGTTTTTAAGATGAGACTGGATGTGGCACTGAGTGCCATGGCCTGGTAGCCACGGTCGTGTTGGATCAAGGGTTGGACTTGATGATCTCAGAGGTCTTTTCCAACTTGGTTGATTCTATGATTCTACATTTTAGTTGATTTCAAATTATACACTTGCAGATATTTTTAATTCTGTATTTAGTCATGATAGAAAGAAAACTAGGTCATTTTTTTTTCTGAATAACTTCAAGTTTATAGAAGTGAAGTGATGTTGCATCACTTTACAGTGTTTCTTGCTAAATAGTAACAGCCTGGGCAGAATGTCATTAATCTTTGGGGAAAAAAAGCTATTGTTTATTTCTCCATGAGAAATACAGGTGTAACAAAATGAAATCAGTAAAAGCTCTGCTGTTGCAATTAAATTGTGTGTATAGATATTTTTAAAACATTATTGTCTTGGATTTCAGCTCCACTTCTTTGTTTACCTTGTTTTGCTTGGACTTATATTTGAACTGCAACTTGTTAGGTATTTTAAACACGTACTCAAGTTTTATTAACTAAAATTCTTTTTCCTGATAACTCTGGGGAAAACAAAGATTTTATATAAACCAGATCTAGCACTATTTTAAGGTCTATTTGTTTCTTCTCACAGGTATGTTTTTAGAACACCATAAGCTGCTTTAAAAAGTTTAAAAATTTCTATATGAAGTGATGGAGATTTTACATGATTTTCTAAGTGGTTGACATATGTATTTGGTCACTGCATTTTATTAACCATGAGCAGCTACTTTAGTTAAAGAAGATAAAAATGAATGATGCTCAACCACTGGAATTTTCACCTAAGCAAGAACTAGTTGGATGAGGCTGTAACTGTATGGAGTGGAAAATTATGACCAAAAAAAAAAAAAAGGGTACAAAATTTAGCTCTGATCTTTGAGTTATATAAAAGGCATCCCAAATTGTCATCTTTTAATGACCTTAAGAATGGAAATACCAGTCTCATTTCTTAGATTGCTAGAAGGTATGAAATTTGGTTGTACGGAAACATAAATTAAAGACACTTTAGACAGAGGTGGAATAGTCAGGAGTTCTTTAGCAAGATCTGCTTCAGAAGAGATTTTGATTGAGCAGGTATCAGCCACTTTCATTTTGCTTTCATTTCACATCGGCAAGGCTCCAGAGTGAACTCCTGCAGGCAATTCCCCTCGGTCACTGGCACAGGAACAGGCATTGTTTGGCCAGTGGTTTGGCTCTCCTCCAGTTTATTTTGTTACTCAGTATGACACAGCTAAGGGTCAGAATTTACACTGATTTCACAGACATCTCCAAAAACCATGGCTAACATTTTCATCCAGTTCCGATGTTACATTAAGGATTGGAAGAGTAATTTCCCCCATCTAGCTTTTTAGGGAGCACATGCACACACCTGCACATGCAAATATAAATATATGTAAATATCTGCACGAACACCTGATGGAGTCTAGTCCTTTAAGGAAGACTGAGAATTTTTGATACAGTTAGTCTTACGTATAACACAGTTTTTGCAAGACTTACAGGAGTAGAAGTTAAATTTCTCCTGGACTTCTCTGGTCTTTATTGAAAAAATCCACGGAGTTATGAATATGCAAGTCTAATGGAATGTAGTCATCCATTTTAAAGTATTCTAAAAATTTTATTCTAAAATGTTGGAATACCTGATGAAAAACTTATGGGAAATAGATGGCTCTTTCCTGTTAGGTTCCATATTAGAGTCCACATGTCTTCACGTAATTAATTAGTAATGATAATGAGAAATTACATTTCTTATTGACTCCCAATTCAGTTACTAAATTTTCTTCAGCATTAATTTTATGCTTGGAAAATTTACTGCTTTCTGTGTAACTTGGCTAGCAAAAGACCCTGAATTTTAGCAAAGAACGGAGTTCATATCCTTTACTGATACTGAGAAATATGGAAATATATAACTTTATGTCATATAAATGGGAAATCTATCTTCTTTTCTATTCATATTGAAACTAATTTCATTCTGAGAGATAATACTGTAAGTGTTTACACTCTCCTACACTTAGAAATGTCTGTCAGAAAATGGAAAACACTTTCAGGTGATGTATTGCATAGCTTAAGAAAGGAGAATAATTCCATTAGCACAACTATCTATGGCTGATTCTAAAACTGCTGAAATTCAAGGGACAAGCTTCTGATGACTTCAAAAGGTTTCAAAGGTTTTTGAACAGGCCCCCTAGTGTCTCATCCACTCTAATTTCCAACACCCTGAGCTATAAAACTCCCTCCAGTCTTCTTTAATTAGCTCACACAGTAATTTTGTGAATTATTTTAAATACAGAATCCATTTCACATCCTTTCTGATTTCATAGTTACTTGTATAGAGTTCTCCTATTAGAGCATTCTCAGAAATTATTTTTTTTTGTTTATTAAATTCAGAATGCCTTTCTTCCAGTTGTAATCTCAATTTCCACAATCACAAGGATAGCTCTTTTATAACCTAGGAAATCCTTTGATGTCTGTTTTTGTGACTGTGGTATACCAGTAGATTTCTAGACCATTAATATTTCATTTGACTTGGATATATTGTATTTTAAAGCATCCTGGAAATATTTTTTTCCTCTTTTTCCAGCAGAGCTAATGGTTTGAAGTAGATGTTTCTAGTGCTTCTATTCAAGACAAGACAAGACAAAACAAAACAAAACGAATCCCACCTCATTTGTCAAAACACGGTTTGCTGGAGTTGTGATTACTTTTGATACACTGTTGATATATCATTGCTACTTCCTTGTAAAAAGTTCTGTAATATATTGAGAATACACTGTCACTGATTTTCCAACAACAAGAGACATTACTCAAAACTTTTATTTGGCTATTTGGTCTTCCTACACTGTAATTTGCATTGTATTTTAACTCATACTAAGAGGTACTGATTACATCAGTATATTGCCAACATCTTAACCTCTCTGGCCCTTGGCACTTTTGGCAACTTTGATACCAAGTCCCATAAATAAGTCAATTTCTCAAACAATAATTTCTCAGTACAAAGTCAGATATGAGCAACATATTTAATTCTTTTTCTAAGTCCAATACTAAGGATGTTAACCAAAACATTGTGAAGGCATTTTTATAATCCTAAACTGATAGGACGGATAACTCTGTTATGACCATTCAATAACAATGTCTTTACTACAGTCAATCACAAATTCCACACCAACTAAACTGAATAATCTGTGCTTTAAAGATCATAGAATCATACCATGTTAAGCAGTTGGAAGGGATCTTAAAGGTCATCTACTTCCAACATCCCCATCACGGGCAGGGACACCTTCCACTAGACCATGTTGCTCAAAGACCCATCCAACCTGGTCTTGAACTCTTCCAGGGATGGGGCATCCACAACTTCTCTTGGCAACCTGTTCCAGTGTCTCCAGTCTCTCTCTACCCACACAGTGAAGAATTTCTTCCTAATATTTAATCTAAACCCTACTCTCAGTTTAAAGCCATTCCCCCTTGTCCTGTCACTAAATGCCCTTGTTAATAGTCCCTCCCTGGCTTTCTTGAAGGCTCCCTTTAAGTACTGGAAGGTGCTCTAAGGTTGCCCCAGAACTTCCTCTTCTCCAGGCTGAACGTCCCCAACACTCTCAACTGTGTTCATGGAGGAGGTGCTCCAGCCCTCTGAACATCTTCGTGGCCTCCTCTGGACTCATTCCAATAGGTTCACATCCTTCTTACGCTGCAGGCCCCAGGACTGCATGCAGTACTCCAGGTGGAGTCTCACAAGAGCAGAATAGTGGGGAAGAACCACCTCCTTAGACCTGCTGCCCACACTGCTTTTGATTCAGCCCAGGATGAACTGGCTTTTGAGGCTGCAAGAGCACATTGCCAGCTCATGTTGAGCTTGTCAACCAACACCTCAAGTCCTTCTCCTCAGGGCTGCTCACAATCTATTCTCCACCCAGCCTGTGTTTGTGCTTGGGATTGCTCCAACTCACATGCAGGGCCTTGCACTTGGCCTTGTTCAGCTTCATGAGGTTTGCACAGGCCACCTCTCAGGCTTGTCAAGGTCTCTCTGGATGCCATCCCTTCCCTCCAGCGTGTCGACCACATCACACAGCTTGGTGTTGTTGACAAAATTGCTGAGGGTGCACTCACAAAAAGATGACTAGATTCTTCCTGACTATGAATGACAAATTTTCTCACACAAGTAAGCAGTATTTCTTTAATGTTCATGTTCAAAGCTATTGTTCAGGGTGATGGATAAAAAAATGCTGGAAAGGGTTCTGCCTCCCATAGTCTCATGCCCTTAGTGCTGGTGTTCCAAGAGTCATAATTTTCTTACTGTAATATCTGACTACCTGCGTCACATTTGATTTGCTTAAAAAGCACAGACATGACTTAAAATCTTCAATTGTGTCTATTCAAGGACCAAATAATTTAGAAACCACATGATATTTTTTCTAGATGTCCTTAAAAAAAGAAAAAATCATAGCCTTAAAATACAGGGGAAAATATTGGTATTTTGGTATCCTATTTTTAAAAAAAACCCCAAATATTTATTTCTTAAGAACATAATATAAAAACAAACAACCCCCCAACCAACCAAACCAAACAAAACAAAAGCAAACAAACAAAAAAACCCCCAAAATTTAATACCCTGTCTCAAATTATTATTTGATTTGAACTGATCCTAATGGGTAAATCTTTCATGGCCTTATTGGAATCTTCCTCTCAGACAGATGTAGTTCCAAAAAAGAATCCTCAGCCCTCTTCTCCTTCCATATGCCTGGGATATGACTGATGTAGCTTCTCCATCTTCCAATAGCTCTGATACTATTTACACATCTATATCACAAAATATACATAAAACAGTTCATCCTCAATTGGAGGTTTTTCTATTGACACTCCTTTCCACACTCACTTAAAAAAAGATTATTCAAACTTCCTCAAGCCTGAAGGAATCATGTGGTGATTCAAACAAAATCCTTTAACTTCATGTAAAAAATTTCTCCTTTTCATTTCTCTTCAGTAAAATACCTTTGAAATACCTGATATAAACTTACTGCTTAGAAAGAGAGATATATTACAGTTGCTTTCACTGCTGAATATAGAAACCAGAAGACACATTACATCTAATTGATGGCAGTTTACAGAAAAAGATCCACTTTTTAGTCATCAAAAGTTCTCAAGAAACTTTTTGACTGTCGTCTTTCTGACACTATTGACTTTTTTTGAGATGACTGACACATAGAGTCCAATAAGAGGGTGAGAAAATACACTCTTAATCAGCACTCTTAATGACTGCAGTAAACTGAAGTTGCTCATGTGTTCTTTATTAAGACATCTCTTATGTGAGATGCTCCATTTCCATTTCAATTTTAAATACAGGTCAGGTTCGACTTCAGAAGAAAATACTATTTGAAATCATGTTTAAAACGAAAAAGTGAAAAACATCATTTCAAAACAGCTACAATGTCAGGGGTTTTAAACAAATTACAACTGTCCAGTGTATACGGCACAGCATTTTTCCTCATCCACCTGGTCCTCAACATGTCTCATTAAACTCCATTGCTCTGCTTACACTGGGTCTGGAACAAGAGGCCAGCAAGTTTCAGGATACTTGTACATTGTGAATACTTCTGCAAAAAGATGGTTCATCTTCTTGAAAAAGGTAAGAGTCTTACTATGTCCTGTTGTTTTAACAAGGAAGAGACTGAAGTCTGGGGCCCCAAAATAAAGATGTTTACTTACCTAGCAGCAAACCTTTTGAGAAATCCTGTTCTGCAAAAAAATCCACTTGTGAGGATAGAGCTAAACATTACGTGACTGCCAATCCACTATAAGGTCTTTTACTGAAAGCCTTGTAACTAATGAGTTACCTCTACGGACACTTGACTTGGAAACCACAATCTCAAAACTACAGCATAGTCACTTGTACTCAGTCAAAATGTTTTGATGCTATTTTGTGTCCTTGATAGCTTTAACGTCACAATGATAGAGCAGCTCCGCTAACAGTGGCTCCCATTTTAAAGCCCTTATAATAAACAGTAAAATAAAATCCTTAATAAAAGGAATAAAAAAGCCAGCAGTTTCCTTAGCAGAAATCTTTAATTTCAAACCAGCAGGAAAAAAAAGAGATCGATATCATAAGAAAAACTGATCACATGCAAAAGACAAAAGCAGATCTTCAGTTTCTGGAGTGAATTACATGCAGCTGCATGTATTCAAACCACAACTGTGTATGCTCTGCACTACATCTTGTTGGCAGTCTGTAACAAGGCCATTTGCCACATATGAAGGGATCTGCTCAGATGGAACCCCAAATATTTACTTAAAACAACAGGGCTCATTAGAATCAGCATTTCAAAACAGCAAGCTCCAAACATTCAAAGGAAAAAAGATAATTGCGTATATTTTATGGATATATCACATTTTGATCCACGTACAAGAATGCTTCTACATAACACTGGGAAAATGTCCAGATGATGAGTGTGGTACTATGAGAAGCACACAACTGTCATGCAGGTGCAAAAGTTCAGGACAGCTTTTGGGGAACTGCTGCCAACATGCTCAAAACTAGTCATCACCTGAAAGCAAAGAATAAGCAATTTCCAGTCATCTATCAAAATAAGCTGCATTCCTATGTGCTGTTCTACATTTGGTATTTTTTTCTGTTCTATTTCTGCACAGTTTTCAGAAACATCTAAAGACATTTTGTTTGTTAAAAAATTCATACTGGAAGATATTTTTAACTTTACTATGCTATTCAGCAGAGCATACAAAATATGGAAATATAAATCCTCCATAAAGTATGCTTGTACCTTAAAAATAATACATCATATTCACACTCTTCATAAACATCTGTGAATTAGCCTTTGAAACATGGACCAGCAAGAGTTGTAGATAACAGTGAGAAAACAAAGGCAGAACAAAAAGCAGATGATTCTTGAATTACTCCATGTCTGAATTATTAACAGACAACAACTCATGGCTTGTGAAAAAAGATGAAAACACTGCTTGTTGGCAGAACAGTGTTTTACACTCTGACCTTCCTTTATGTAACAAAGGATGCAACTGATTTTCCATATTTTAGGGGTCTAAAAGTTAAATCTATTACTCTAGGCCAGTAAGGGAAGGTTCTCTTCATTGTTGTCAAAAAGAAACAAGCACCTCCAGAAGATAATACGTTTCATCCTAAAATAGCTTCTAAAGTAGGCCAGATTATTTATCTTTCAGCTATGCCTATTTATTCCATTTACTGCAAAAGAAGCCTCTGTGACTAGCATGAAATTAGACAACTCACAGGACTGAAGTTACATAAAATTAAACCTGTTCAAATCATCTGTCTTTCATTTTAGGATTGGCATGGGAATACGTGCACTTAATACTTTATTTCTTTTTATATCTGTGAGGATTTTTAGACAGTAGTTAAACATTAACGTGATGCCTCATTAAGCTCTATACAGTAATGCACAGATCCCTTACCTGAGCTAAATACATTGATCAAATTAATGTTAAGCCTGCAAACAAGGTCTATTAAAAGAACTTTCCATTGGATCAATGTCCATTACTTTCAGTTAGACATTCATTCACCATCATGTTGGCTATTTACTTAGTTTAAGTTTTCCCTCAACTTTCAGCAAGAAAAATTCTGAAGTATATCCACTAAAAGCTTTAGGAGTGTTCTGCAGACTTTATTTCTCAAGGGTCCATGGGAAGAGAGGTCATACTCCATCTAAATAAAAAACTACAGCACACTAATTGAGTCTGGTCTACCAGGTGAATATTGTCTTCATAGCTTGGCTCTGCAAAAGTTGTCATAAAACCCAACCAAATACATTGACAGAAGTACTGTAGCTCTGTGTACTATGTCAAATGGTTTATTAGACTTTTGTTAAGCTAATATTTCTATATCGATTTTCTGCAAAGCCTAAACTATCTTAATTATTTCTTTCCATCTGTTTTTTCCTTCTTTCTTCAATCTCTCCATAAAACTTTTCTTCTTTCTTTTGCATTTGATTATTTTTATGGGTTTTTTTGTTTGTTTGTTTGTCCTCCTGGAATTGTCCTCAAACTTTTTGCTTGTTTTCTTTGCCCAGTCTTTTATAAGAGTGGGTCATTCTCATAATTCTTAACATGGTATATAAATTATTCACACAAGGCAGAAACCAGCTGTATGCTAAAAGCCACAGGTTTTCAGGCCCTAAAGGTTACTTAAAATCCTCTCCTCTCCCTCTCCTCTTCTTCCCTTCCTTTGCCTCCCCTCCACTCCCTCCCCTCCTCTCCTCTCCCTTCCCTCACCTCACAATTAAGCTCACACCTTATATTAATAGACTAACTCTCCTGTATCAAGTTTTCCACACCATAACTGTATTAATGACTACTTTATCTATATTTCAAAAGTCTATTCAGGCACCCATCATCTTCAGCATAACCCAATGGCAGGGTGTAATTTCTGAAGATTTATTCTGGTGATATTTTCTGCAGCAGCTAGCAGTGTTTTAGAAGCAGAGAAACAGGACTAGGAAGCATTTATAAGGCTTGACAGTTTCCAAAGGACAACTGAATGTGCATCTAAAGCAGCTTCCAACCCTCTGAGCTTGGCCAGTCATACAGCATTTTCATCTCTCCACTTCCACCCACGATTAAGTTTTCTATGGGCAGCATAATCTCTGCAATGAATGGATGTATATAAGTGATTTTCATCTGATGTTCCTGTCTTTCAGCCTGATAGGGTCTCCTGCTTCTCATGTAAAAAATGAAAACCCACTCACACTGGAAGAAAATGGCACAGGCATTTGGATTTCAGTTGTTCCACTTGTATGAAGCACTCTGGATATTTGTAGAGGCAAAACACTTTCTGATGCTCAAAATTATTTTCATTTATGGTCAAATAAAGAAAACTGCCTTAGGAAAGAAGTGATTTCATTCAACCTGGCTTTGAAAAGGGCAAGAAACCTTAGTTTTCTAAGTTTTCCTGCAGGAGAAAACAAGTTGCTTTTTTAAGATTCTGTTGTGCAACATTTCAAGGGGAGGTGATGTTTATCATATTAGTATAATCATTTAAGGCTAATTCTACCTTTAAAATATACAGCACAAGGCTGGATTGACATCTAAATGAAAACATAGATCACTGGTCTTCCAGCAAGACAATTCCCCTGGTGAATGGGTTAAACTGTCGCTGTCAGTTTGAATACAATTAGTACAACTGATATGCAAAGAAATGCTCTGTCAGGGAATGTCACTGTCATTGAGCACTGTTCCCAGGCTGCCTTCAATTTTCTGTCTGGCTCAGAAAATTCTAATAACAGGTCAGAATTCAAACGCAAAAACTGAACTCCTCCCCACCTTCTATTTCAATTTTCATTTTCTGCATTCTGCTTCACATAATTTTTTGGTTAGAAGGAAGTTATTCTAAACTGCCCATTTTCTGGTTTACTTAACTCTTCCTCTCTAGTTGCTGTTAGATGAAACTAACAGTTTTTGCTGGCATTTCTTTTACAACTTTGTCTTTCGAGTATTTTTTAAAATAACCACTAAGAAACTACACAGACAACAAAAGACCAGCACAGAGGCAGAAATAATTACTGTCAGTAGAACACCACTGAGAATCTATTCACTGTAATGCCCACCCATACCTTGTGATCATCCCTTTTCCCACTCTTTCATTATTGCAACGCCCCAAAGGTTGCTTTTGGTGCTTATATTTTTTTTCTTCCACATTTTCCCTCTCAGTACATGATGCATTTAAGGATCTTGTACTTCTGTGCTAACTCCTTTTTTCTATTTCAAAGTGCCACCTTTTCAGTGCCTTCCTGTTATCTTCCAACAGGTCCCAGATTCCTGCTGGCCCTATGCATGATGCTCTGTGCAACACCTTTGAGTGAGTTTCCAAACTTCTAGATCTGCAGGCTGTTAACTGGGGAATAGTATTCTGGGGAGCAAAAGTGACCTTAGGGAACTGGGCTGGGGATGGGTCAAAGGGAAGGTGAGTGCCTGTTCTTAGAGTTACGGTCTTTTATGATCCAATGAAGATGGCAGGATGAAATGCTGCTCTGATGGTATGTAACCAGCTATTGGGTTTAAGGAAGTGGGTGACCAACACTCAGGTCTCTTAGCATGACCTACCTGGGACCTGCCTTTGGGCTGGAGTTTCATTGAGTGACTGAAGGATAGCAGTGCCAGAGGACAAACCATGAGCTTCTGTGAATTCCTTTCTCCACTCTTGCTAAAAAGCATCTTTTTCTATATATGGTGCTGTCCCTCATGACCCAGAGCCCCCAGGAGGTTCAGAAAGAGGCTGACCTGCAATGTCTTCGGCACTTGTGATTCTGCTGCCCTTGCAGATGAGAAGAGCAATGGCTACCTTTCCTGTCAGCCCCATGGGGGCTTTGCTGATCTACCTGGATTGAGAGTGCAGCTGAGCTGCCTGTCAGCCAGGCTGCTGACCCCCCTGGCAGCCTTATCTCTCCTCCTGCCTTGGCGCTGCCTTATATAACCATTGAGAAACTGAACTTGTCACTTCCCATCTCCTCCCTCCTCCTACCACTGTGAGCAAAGACATTTCCTCCTATGTGACTCAAGCACACAAGTTTACCAGGGCCTATAAAATCATCTGATGATCAGCTTGCTGCTAAGTTACAGACTCTGGCCCCTTAGCCAGAATCCTGCTTCATGTATGAACCAAATTCCCTCTTTTTAGGGAGTAACATCACAGTGCAATGATGGACCCCACTTTAATTCGCCTCTTGCTACACTGAGGCAAGTCTGTGTGCAGGCACCTTTAGCTGAAAATAAACCACCCTTCTTATTTTTAATTTAACTTGTTCTTTTAATAATAACAGATTTTTTTTTAATACTGACTTCTACCAAAAAAGGTGATAAAACTAACTTTATTTCAGCCCATATCCCTGCATCCAGCCATCCTGAGGACCATTCCTTTTCTGTCTCCACTCATCAAAAATCTTCTCTCATAATTTTCATCTTCTAAAATCTCTTAAATTTTCTTTACTCAAGAAGTTTAAAGTTCACTTGATGTTCACTGTGACCATTATCTCCTTCTTGCTTGAAAGCCCCATATGCTCAGTAAACCACACAGCAAGTGGAGAAAGCAGTTATGGTGGTGTACTTGCCATCTAAATAGAAAACACTGCAGAACACTGTCTAAAATTTCAATTAATTCACTAGAATACATATCTCTAATCTTTTGGCTGTGAAGGTAACATTAAACATGTGAATACAATGACTTCCTAAAACTACTGGCTTCTTGAAACAAAATAGACTCAGAGATAAGTAAATTGTCCAAATCATTTCAGTGTAAATGTAGCTCAAAGCTGATACTTTCACTTACACTACTGCTAACCATAACACATCATTTTAGTGGAATGATACAACTGGTGCTTTGTAAGTGGATGTAATGGCAGATAACAAGGCATGGTCTAGGGAAACCAGCTGCCATGAAAATCTGCAGAAGCCGGGGAATGAGATAATCCTTCTCCCCAGAATAAAGAAAATTGTTTCACCTTTCTGAAGATGGGATAGAAAATTCATCATTTCCTCAATATTAAATTTTTCAGTAAGCTCTAGATGTGTGAAATACACATCCTTTATGCCAAAAGTCCCAGCTGTCCACTAATCACTTGCCAATATCTTTTTTTTAAATATGATGCCATACTCATATGGAAAGTGCTAAAAAGTACAGTATAATATGATATACCCATATCACATATATACTTATGTGCTCTATGCTAATTTTAATGAAACAATTAAGTTCTCACCTCTCTTTTCTGTCTTTCTATAACCCTTATTTCTATGTTTCACCAGATCAGTGAAATTTGAACTAAATCAGGTTAGTAACCTAGCCAGGTTACTAATCCTGAATACATATAAGCCACTCATTCCTTATAATATTTAATCCAAATATTTTTATTCATGAGACATTGTGAAATTTGACTACAGAAAGAAGATGAAATTTTCAAATTCAGGTTTTCTGGTTCAGATAAAGGACTCAAAAGTAGTTGTCCACAGAGTAAAAAAGCACCAGAATTATTTTTTTTTTAGAAGTATGCTTATATTTAAGCATAGTGTTTGAGAAGGAAACCTTCTAGTTCTCCCTTATTCATCATTCACTCAGTGACAGGTAAGTAAATTAAGAGCAAAGTCATATCCATAACTGATTTTCTCAATAAAATTATAAGTCTTGATGCCTTTTCATCAGCTGAGTCCTTCGAGTAAGTAAATGGTATAGCATGAATTAGTTTTGAAACAATTATTCTTACAAATATTAAATATTAGATACTAAAAGGTGAGTTTTTAGAGGTCAAATCTTCATCTTTAAAATAACTTCACTAATTAACATAAGTAATCTGAATGTTCTGAATGTTGTCTTATTTTTGTATAATCCATTTTTATACAGTAAGGGGCCAAGAGGCTTTTGCTGGTGGATTGCTATGAATCAAAACATCTTATTAACAATGTTCTTACTTTCAGGACTATCATCTAAAATCAGAAACAAATGTTTCTTTCTTTTTAAAGAAGAATATAATTATTCCTTAAATGAATTCTCAATTTTTTTGATAGACTTCGATATGTATGCTAATTTCCTTGTAGATAATTCAAAACCTGCAGATCGATTTGTTTAAATGCAACAACCACTCCAGCCTAGGACAAAGAAAATATGATTGCTTTAAATCTCATATATGCAGCTTCCCATGGGAGTGGAATACAGATGAGCTGAAAATGAAACACTCTCATCACCACACTGCCCAGAGCAATTTTCCAGTATGCCCTCTCCCCTCAGGACATATTTTACTCCACCTTTACTATGTTTATGACATGATTTACATGTTAATGAGAAGTGACAGGGACTAAGCAATTAGGAAGCAAGACTGTAGCTTGTCATGCATTTTAAATACTGTACACTGCAATTCTGAAATAAATATTCAGCCCGTTTCTTAATTTTCTTCTTAATTAGAAAACACAATCAATTTAGTCTTTATAACTCCAATATACCTTCTAAAGGTAAATAATAGAAAAGAAATGCACTGTTACAATAAGGGTGACTGATCAGCCCCAGTTCTATTATATTTGGTCATTTTTTTATTATATTTTGTTTATTAATTTTGGGCAAAACAGGATGAGCAACATAAAACCTAGAGAAGAAACAGTCCTTTCTCTGAGGTTGTGACCACAACTCTGCAAAGCCACAATGGCTTGCACTGGATGGATTTACTGTATGCACGTCCAGGTCTGTGTCTTACCTGGATAATTTTGTGCGTAAGAACTTTGTGCCATAACTGCAGAAAACATCTCTACCATGGGGCTATTGAGGGCCTACAACAAGATCTGAAGATATCTGTGCTGGCACAGAATGCCTTTCTGATGATGCATATGAAGAAAAGTGAAGAAATTCAGTACAGCTGACAAGTCTTGGGTATAAAAGGCAGGGAGTAGGAAATGCCTGCCAGTACAGCCATTTCCATGATAGCAATATAAGTGCTGCCATTCAACCACAACCTCTTTCAGCAACTCCATCTCCTTCCACACCCCTCCTCCACATGCAGCAAGTTTGCTCTTTCCAAGTTCTTCTTATACGCTGCTCTTTGTAAGATCAGGACCTCAGAAAATAATGCTTACCATTTCAATACTAATTGTCTATGGTGCTGAGCGAATTAAGTTTCAGAATACACTTCTGATTTATGAACACATTACCATTCTAATTATTCAGGTCAGGAAAAAAAAAAGCAGAGCAAAAAAAGTAACTTGCTTCAAAGTAGTCTAATCGAAAAAAAAAAAAAAGCATTCTCCTTGCAGATCTTCACAGTTCTTTGTGCCAAATATATAACAAAGTTTAAAGACCTCTGAAGCTATATCTGTTCTATGTATTTTGCTTTCAAATATTTAAATGCTTGTGGTATGTTAGAGCAGTGAGGTGCTTTTTTAGTAAGATACACTGAAGGAAACAGGATGCATACTTACTAATCTGTATTTCACTGCTGAAACCAATAGTAATGAGTGCACAAATAATGGAGATTTCTTGGGACAGAAGTGACCAAAATGCAGCTGGCAACTATTAGTTGTAGTTACCTATAGGTATAGTACCAGCTCTCTGAACAAGAAATACTTTCTATCAGCCTTTTTTACAGTTCATGGCTGCCTGATAAACTCTGTTCATTCACAGGATTTTATGTTTTCAGATGTGTGTTGCTTTTGCCCGGGATACAGGTAATTTTCTTAATAGCAGCTGGTATGGGCTATGTTTTGGATTTGTGATGGAAACAGTGCTGATAACTCAGGGATATTTTAGTTATTGCTGAGCAGAGTTCACACACAGTCAAGGTCTTTCCTGCTCCTCATTCCAGCCCATCAACAATTAGACAGGGCGTGCACAAGGAGTTGGGAGAGCACACAGCCAGGACAGCTGACCATACAGCACCATGCTCAGCATATAAAGCTGGGGGAAGGAGGAAAAAGCAGAGGGCTTTCTGTGTGATGGTGTTTGTCTGTCCAAGTCACCACTATGCATGATAGAGCCCTGCTTTCCTGGGCATGGCTGAGCACTTGCCTGCCTTTAGGAAGTGGTGAATGATTTCCTGATCCTGCTTCGCTTGTGTGCACAGAGATTTTGCTTTACCTACTAAACTGTCTTTAACCCAACCCCTGAGTTTTTCATTTTTGGTCTTCTGATTCTCCCCCCATCCCCTCCAGGGGCAGTGACTGAGTGGCTGTATGCAGCTCAGTTGCCAGCTGGGGTTAAACCATGACAAGATGCTTACACATTACTAAGAAATCTAAGCGTTCTCTAGGGGCATATTATACTATAATTGCTATACATGCGAGGTCTTTACAACCATTACCATGAAAAGGATCTTGTTGATACAGGATTTGAGAACTAATCATGCATATGCTATAAAGACTGAAGTGTAAGTAGATTTTACCCAAATTGAAGTGCTAAGAGGCTACAATGATATATGCAAAAAGCCCCCCAAAATACTGTAAATAGTTTACTTTTGTCTCTCTTTCATATATAAAAAAAAAAGTTCACAACTTTTCTCTCAGTAAGACAACTTATACTCTATTTATCATCACACATTTGAATGTCCAATCATACAAATGTTTAAATTTGAACATAAATGTCAATCTGAGAGACACCCAAAGGTAAAAATAACGTGGCAGTGATTAATTGGGTTTTTTGTCAGCAATTTTCATGGGAATACAATCTAAATATCTCAGCTTGAAGTACTTGTCTTCCTCATTTATAAAATATGCAAAACAGTTAATTAAAAAGGAACAGCCAAGCTATTTCCAGTTCCACATTACCTATACTAAATATATATGGAAATAAAGAACCAGAACCTAACACTGAAATGTAACTGGCAAGTACAGAATTTCCTTGTAATTCCCTCTGAACCCAGCTAGCCAGATAAGCATAAATTGCAGTCTGTCTAGCCACTGAATATAGAAAGATAAAAGATGAATTATTCCTTTGAACTAATTTTTGACAGGTGAAGTGCTGTCTGTATTGTGAGACAGACTTTCTCCTCTCATTTAAAAAAATAATTAATAAGCCAACTTGACCATCTGTTTACATATTGTATTGCTACTATGGTATCTCAAGAAGAGTAAAACACAAAATGGAAAAATGCTTTTCATAATAATCTGTTTAGTAAATTTGTTTTTTATGAATGACGAAAGAAGGATTTGAAATGCAGAGCTTGTAATGGGGTGAAATGATAGTTCTGGAAGCTGAATCAGGTATACTCAAAAAAGAAAGGTGGATTTACTCAGCATCAGTGAAGGAGCATTTCTATAAATTAACCCAAGGCCTATGTCTCATAATTCACTTGACAGTTTATCAGCCCTGAAAATGAATTCAGGCAATTTAGATGAAGGATGGAAGCAGTGGCTTCAAAACCCTGTGAGGCAGCTCAGAAATGTTCCCTGAGCTTAAGCTTTTTGTGTTCTAAAGGTTAATGGTCCCCAATCATGCCTTCCACTGGGTTTTATTAGTGTAAAAACCAGCCTGCAAGATACTCTGGGTGCAGCATAAGAAAGGTAAATAGCATGAAAGACGGCTTGATTTGAAAACAACTGTCTTATGTTTGGCTAAGGGAGCACGGGTTTATGAGTCTTCAAAGCTACTGTGAGGACTGTAGGAGAACTCAAACATTTTAGACGAGCTTTTACCACAGTTTGCTAGGTTTGTCACTAAGTGATTATATTTGGAACAAGACTTTTCGAACATGCAGTACATGTGAACGTGTCATTTAACCACTCCTTAGTACTGACGACATCTGGCATATGATAATTTACAATTAGTTGAAATTAATTTCAAATATTATGCTTAGGCCTGATCCTCTCTGCAGACATGTGCAGTTTAGGAGTCAGAGATCACAAACCTATCTTTCCTGAGTTAAGTAGATACATGCACAAAGTACAATTTCATTGGCAATGTGGTTTTTCATATACACAAAAAACTCCAAAAGAGAATTCTTTAATTCATATATTTCCAGCATTAAAGGGACAGATCTCACTTTTGTGAGATAAAATTCTGTCAGTAAAAGAGAGGTTTACTAACTAGTAAGCAAAGCTGACACAATGTTCCTGTTATCTTTTTTCTTTAGTTCCCATCAGGTTATGAGAAAGACTGTTTCAAGCAGGAAATACAGACTGATAAGCCTGATAAACATGAGAATGATAGTAGACAACATGACTTTGGCTGATACACAAAATTCTTAAATATTTATTCTAATGACATGGATTTTTGACTTCTATTTTATGGTTTTTTTCCTGGCTCTCAGGAAGTGGTGCTCTTTTTGCATAAGTTCCTACTCCACAGCAAAATTCTGGTTAGAATTTCACATGATTAGGGCAGTCTTTATTCCTGCTCCAAGTGCCTTTATAGCATTGTTATGCCCTATTAAACTGCCTTATGCCACACTGAGAGAGTGAATGAAACGATCCCTGGCTGAGGGTGAAAAGATGTAATGCTGTAATCACATTGCATCATGAGTGTCACCACACGGTTCTGTCACATAAAAGTTATAAAAGTTACTGTGCTTAATCTGTTTAGTTATTGTTCCTGGCGCAGTACCCCTCTCCAAGCTTGGGTAAAAGTTCCCTGACTTCACTGCTGGGCAAAAAACTGTACTGGAAGGAGCTGTTGTGAGAATCAAAGATGAACACTTGTTCCCTTGGTCTTCCAGCTCCACTGAAGCTTCTTTCATCAGGAAAAACTCATTCTGAGAGTCAGATTGCACTGAGACACCTGAAGGACTGTTGGGGAAAGAGAAAATGTAAAGAAATCTCAGGAAGTTAGAATTATGCCTAGACTCACCACTATTCTTTTTTTACTGCAGTAAAGTAATTTACAGGGTCCTCAGTGTCTTTTTACCTTTCTTTGGAAAGGCAGTAGAAGTACTGCCAATATCATAATAAGCTCTTAGCTTTAGTCCAGCTTCATTTGTTTTCTATTGTCTAAAATGCAAAGAATGTCAAGGGAACAGCCAGTTTTCCTTGTATTTTAGATAGTGAAAAAGTTTGTGTACCTTCCTGAAATGTACCTAGGCTTAGTATTGCTGTAACAGGGAAAGTGTTGGATTCTTCAATTTTAATCAGGGTTTCTGTTTTTAAAAATTACTCCTAGAAGCTTCCTGACAACAAAATCGATGAAAAAACCCAACACTGTGAAGTAGCACTTAAAATATATATATACACATCTTCCTTCTTATAAATTTAAACTCCTGGCCTAGGTCCTAGAGCATGCACGTCTCATCTCAGAGAAGGGTTGAACACTTCTTTAGCAAAGTAATAGGCCTGCCACTTCTGAATTTTTAATCCAGTTAAATTTTGATCATCTGATAATCTCCACAACGTCTTGTGATATGACTTTTTACCATATTTTTCAGACTTTATACCCTAAATAAATACTAGTAATTTCACAGCAGACAACAGAGGTTATAGCTTGAGGATGTTTTTCTTCCTGCTGTAAAAAGATGTTATGTAAATGATTAGAGAGCATTACAATGGTTCTATTTTCTTTAAAAATGAGAAGAAACATATTGAAGTAACACAAAACTGATGAGATGATTCACTTACTCTCCTAAAACAGAATAAACAAAATTCAAGGAAATTAATAATTACAATATGTCATAAATGAAAAGAGACCTGCAATTTCTCTCTAACTTTATTGCAAATAAAAAAAAGTGCAATACTTTTCAAGGACTAAAATAGTGTTTATCTTTTCACTTCTTTACAAATACTGCTACTAGTTATTTAGTCATAGATTTTTTTGTATGGCCCAAGGGAACCATTGTGATTAGCCAGTCTGGCCTCCTCTATACTGTTTTCAACAAATTTTCCAACCCAGGCAGTGGGTGCACAGAATTACACAAAACCAAATATAACAACTTCTTTTTTTTTTTTTTTGTTTTGTTTTGTTAAGCTTCTTTAATATCCAAGATATTTCAAAGCACTTTACATACTAATAAATCAAAAGCTGATCAAGCAAACAGTTTACAGAAAAAATCCACAACTACTCCAGTGGACTACCAACCTTTGTGCTTCAGTGGAAGTGATTGGGTATCTCAGAGAGAGATGATATGGAAATTAAAAAGAAGAGAGATGAACTTTTAAGTAAATGTAAACTTAAGCATTCCTCTGACATAAGTTATAGCCTTGCAGAAGACACATTCAATACATATTTTTCCCTAATTTGATTTTTTATGGTACTCAATACTTTTTACAGAACACTTTAAGTTTTAAGCGACTGAAAGAGAAGAAATTTTAATTTTTTAATACCACTAAGAATATAAGTGCACACTGGGATGACCAAACAGAAATATGAGAGCAATGAATTTTGAAGTTTACTGTAAACTATCTAGAAGAAAATAAAATTATTCATAGAGATAGAGAAAATGGCATAGCACTGTATTAACATGAGAGAATATGCAGTGTTATTTCTAAGGTAATAAGAAACATTTAGATATGTAATTCTCTGATTACTTGGTATATTGAAATCAATATTTGCATAGTGCAAAAACATATAAATGCAATACCTTCTTTCTTATTTTTTATTTTATTACTGTTTTAACCTTTTACAAGAAAGATTTTTTCCAAGTTAAAAGAGCAGATATGAATTATGTGATATATATTTTATGCCTAAATCTCTTACAAACTCTTCACTTATTTTAATTCAGCAGTATTTTAGTTGCTATTCTCTAACACAGAAGAAACCTAAAACTGGCTTACAGGTTGTTGTTGTGTTTGACTTGGCCACCATCATCCAGGAATGCAAAGGGAACATCAGACCAGCATATAACTTCTACATAATCTCACTTGCATCAGTACTCAGAGTTCCAGCTAGTCCTTAAAGGTACCCCTTGCATTCTCAGCCCTGTGCAGTACACACAAGTGCACCTCCCTCCATGCTCACTGGGAGATGTCTGAACAAAGTGCAATGTTCGATATTTATCTACAGGATAAACCATGGTTTTCCTTTCTTTAACATAAGTGCAAAAACGTATGATCGTTACCAAAACCAGATACGCACAGAACAACCTGAAAGCTCAGCTGATATACTGGACAAAGCATCGAGAAAATTCTTTATTACTACTGATGTAGGTACAGCTACTGATTAAGGAAAGCTCCAGGCTGTAAGAAAATGCATGCCTTCCACAGGGTGATATGATAGATTAATCTGACTTTTTCAAAGGCATGGCCCGTACAGGATTTCATACAGTAAATCCTGTATCAATTGTGTCTCCCTGACTAGAACATTCCTTAGAAAAACATGAAAGGAATGATTTGCTTTAAGAAACCTGAACACAGGTGTCTACACTTAAGCCAGGTGCTTTGAGTATCATTATGTTCAATAGAAATCAATTCAACACAGTAAAAGGCTAAAGAAATAGAGTCTGAACAATCATGTGAACAATCCACTGCCCTTCTTCAGAGTGAGCTGCAGTGCTACCTACTCTCCTTCGTCTTCTTTTGGATCTTGCTACATCCAGTCCCCAGGTACAGCTTTTATTATATCTTTGTCATTTAAAGTATAAAGTTTCCACTCTAAGAAACTGCTTTTCCCATAGGTACCTCTTTCTTAAATACTTTATTGCATGATCAAATCAGCTCTTCATTTCTCTCTCTTTTTTTTTTTTTTTTGCACTATATATGTTCAGATTTTAATTCCGTGTCAGCTTTTCTAGAATTAGAATCAGTCTTATCCTACCGTTATTTTCTGAACACTTTCCAAATATGCAGGTTTTGCTGAAGAGAATATATTTCTTACTTCTGTCATGAAACTTTTTTTCTCTTACACTACTGAAAGTTCAAAATTATGCTTTCCAAGTAACTCCAGCTGACAACTATTACAGGCTGTGAAAAATGCAGTGGCATAAGGAAGCACAGTTAACTTCTATTTTGTTTCAGGTAGCTTACAAACCTCATTAAACTCTTCTTTATTTTCATATTAAAGGCATAGTCTAAGAAAGAAAAAGGGCACATCTATGTTTAACTTCATGCATATAATTAATTTCAACAATTTCAAAACAGGCACTCGCCCTAACCCCAGCAGGTACACAGACCTATGGTAAGGATATAGTTTTGAATCACAGAATCAAAATAAAACTAAATTGTATTCTCAGTATTTAATATTGATTTGCTTACACATATGTTTAGGATTATTGAGTCTAACCTAAAACCTTCTGGCACTGAATATTTAGCTAAAAAAAATCAGTTAGGCCCTTCCATAAAAGACAGAATATTTAAATTCCCCAAATAATCACTAGTCAATTACAAACAGAATGGACTATTGCTCAGATTGAGTGAACTAGGTCAGATGTGCAATTGCTCTGCTGGCAGGTTTCTCTCCACTACTGAATTTTCATGAAGAAACAAAACTGAATAGAGCAAGAAACGAAAGACATTTTCATTGATGGAGCTTAAGCTGTAAATTTTTGAAAGTTTCACTGCTTTGTGCTGAAGAATGAAGTAAAACCCCCAAAACCAGAAAACCTCTCTCAAATATCTAATGGAATTATTTAGTTAGTATGGAAAATAAATAATTCATGCAATCTGTTCATCTGGCTTGAACACAAACAGATGAAAGGTAATAAAGTATAATACTTGAAGAGGTTTCCAACAGGAACCCATGAAAGAATGCTAAATCAAGTTAGGTCAAAAGAGCACAAATCTTATAAAACATCCTTTTTTGTAAATATGGCTAATATTTCAAGGAAAGCTCTCTTAAAGTTCTTATGGGTCAGATGATTAATTTTTTGTTAGAGGAAGAAACGCAAAATTCAAGATAGCAAATAATGTTCATGTTTGAATGCTATATTGCATATCACTTGTATTTCTATTTTCCTGTAATTTCCAATCCAAGACTTTGCAACTGAAAGCTAAAAGGTGAAAACAATTTGTAAATATATATATAGTTCCTTTAAAGCAAAGCATCACTTAATGAAACATCTATGCTACTTCTACTTGAGATACAGCAAAGTGTTCTGCCATGAATATCATAATTTTGTAAGTGAATCCATCAAAAGCACTAGGACAGCAGCAGCTCAGAAGACTATATGCTATGAATATTCTCATTGGCCTAGTAATAACCACATGCCTCTTATTGACTACATACATGAACATAGATTTTGTTTGATGACACTCTTGTGATACAAAGTAGGTCAGCCAAAAGAGAGGCAAACAATTTGTAAAACATTTGCTTTGACTTGATGGAATCAAAAATATTGTCTTTGAGGGTACCAATAAGGACATGCTACGTAGATGCTGAAAAATAATCCCCTCTAAAACGATGAAAGGGCAAAAACAGAAAACTGAGAAAGACTGAACATTCACATGAATGTCTGCTGGCTCTCAAAAAGGGTCCAATGTTGCTGCGGGTATTTCCATCCTCCTCATCTGTCAAATTCAGCAAGTATGTCTAATCAAATCTCTCTGCTTTCTGATGGTAGAGTGGCTATAAAATGTTTGACTAAATATATGTCATTGAGATATCCTGACTAGTCTTTTCATCAAAGTTGAACTGAGCCATTTTGCTCATGGGACTTCTATCATCTGGCCACATAAAGTACTGCTATGGTATTATCCTAGCAGCTCAGTGGGCACAGGTAATTTGACAGCTTTAATGAGTTACATACACAGAGTCCTCAGAATTCAGTAGAATTTCTGTTCTAATTCATGCTAAGAAAAGGTCAGTTTGCATATTGGGTCTCATTGCTGTATAAAAAGTGTATAGTGCATAATGACTAAAGGCCAATTCCTTCAATCATTAAACATACAGGGCCCTGGTTAAAAATATATATTTATGGACATTTTTCTATGGCATTTATTTCCCAATAACCAACTTGTCAATAGAAACATTGAGCAGCTTCTTACACTTTTTTCTGTAAGTGCTTATTATTTAAAGTTAATAGGCCTTGCTTTAATAAAAAACAGATTTTATGTTCAGTGGGGCACAAACATAATTCCTGGAGAGCTGAAAGCACAGAATTCTCAGGGACGGGGAATATACTGATATCGAGACAAAAATATATTGCTCAATATATTTTCTCATGCTGTAACTCTGTAGTTTTGAAAAAGTGCAATTCTTCTCCTTTAGTATATTTTTTGTCATATTTTTTGTCATAAAATATGTCAGAGAGAAAGCACTGGAATGTTCTGACTTTCAAAACATGAAAAAAAAGGTTGATGACATATTCTCTTTCATAAGTGGACCTTTATTGCCCAAACAGTAAATTATTCAGTGGCATCATTGACAGAATCTCGGATGATTTCAGAAAGTATTGATGCATGTTACCAGACAATTGCTAATTAATTTGGCAGATTTCAACCCATTACAGAACAGAATGAGAGATGGAAATGACCCAGTGGTAGAATCTGGAAAAAAGAGGTTTGCACAGACAGCCCCAGCACAGTGGACCAGGAGCAAATACTGCACAACCACACAGGTATGCAGGGAGGTTTTTGCAGGAGATTTTTCAGTGTATTTGGACATAAGTCAGTAATATTAACACCCTAGCCCTATGTTTTCTAAACATTCTACTCTTGTATCAAAAACCCCAAAGCTGTGAAATATTTTTCAAGTTAACAGTGTGCAAGGAAGGCATTCAGAACTGAGTTCTATGAGAAGAACTTTCTAGTAAATGGTTAGAGCAGCAGTTCAAACGCAAAGCAAGATTGTGAAAAACAAGTGTTCTAAAACACAGTAAAAAAGAGACTTGTTTTAAATCCGTAATGACTTCTCAAGTAAACCTGTATTCAGTGTCCTCTCCACAGGTTTTTGAAAAGGGAAAATGTCACTATAAACTGACCTTTTCCTGAAGCATTTGCTAAAACTTTACAAATGTCAAAACAGCAGCTCAAAATGAAGACAGCATCATTAGGAAGGAAAACTCCAAGGGTAGTTGTGCATGTAATTTAATGAAGTAACTCAAGGTATAAACTGTTTTTCCTTTGACTTGTAAGATCCCCATCAAACCAGTAGTCTTCTAGCTATATGTGAGAGCAAAATGTATTTTTCCAACTTGCAATGTTCAACAGCTTCCCTGGCATCAAATGCTGTTTAAAAAAAAAAAATGAGAAAAGCAAACTAATAAGATTTAATTGTCACTGAATAATATGCAGCACCAAATAACATGATGAAATTTCAGGGCAATCAGACAATAGTACACATTGTCCAGGTCTTTTTTCTCCTTTTTCATCTTTTATTGTATCACAGTCAGTATTAATACATTTCTTTGTCACCAGAGTAAATGAATCCTCATTTTGTTTTTGAATGGGTATTCACCATGCATCAGGAAGACTTGTCAGTTGAACTGGAAGGCGGAGAGAAACAAAAATGTGTAGAAGTGCTACCTAATTTTTTATCCAATCTTACTTTCTAAAAATTGCATGACCCTAGGATGACAACTGAGATTATATGTTTCTTTTATTTAACTATCAAAATGTCAGAGAGCTAGAATGAAGAACAATATAACTGTATTTGAACCTAACAAAAATGCCATTGCCTTTGGGATTACTGAGTAACTTTGAAAAAGAACTGTCATGAGAGATTCTTACAAATGTCTTTGATTGAATGAATCAAACAAAAAGCCACAGTGTTAATCCTAACCTCAGTCTTTTGGATACTTGTCCATCTCCTGCCTCTCAAATTTGCTGTCACAAGCATGAGCCTCACCAGACATTACAACCATGCATTATTCCAAGTTATTGCAGAAAATAAACCCAGCTGACCTCATTTAGGAAAGTCTCTAAAATCACTGAGGTTAATCAATTCACTTAAGATTCAGGAATAAACAGTATAAATGAAAGCCAAACAACCAATGTCAGTGACTGAAGCTTGCAGACATGGCAGCCTATAGCACAGTAGTCTCAGAATTACTAACTCTAATACTAGTAAGTAGAAGTACATCTATGCAAATTATTTTGTGCAGTGAGTTTGTGGAAGGTGCTATTTAAGAGCATTTATTCCCATATCATTCTAAAATATGCATTTACTACAGAGCCGTAACTAGTAAAGTAAAATGCCCACTACCCAGAACAACAATGAGCCCTATGGTTCCTTTCCAACTTGAGATATTCTATGATATTCTACTTTATTAGTACAGATTTTTGAGAACTATTGCAGGAAAAAATAGGTATTCACAGGATAGCAGTGAAGATTTGGTGACTGGTGGATGCACAGGTTTGACTACTGAGATTTTTCCTGATGATTCTAAGAAAGAACATACTTTCTACAAAGCATTTATAGATCCCATCACTTTCCTCATAAAACCTTTTACTTGGACCTAACACTTTAGACCAAATTACTAACCTGCAGCCACACTTCCTGAAGTTGCTGTGTTGAAAACATGTTGCAGGAAGCCAAATGTGACCTGCAAGTTAATGGAGATCAGGGAATAAAATAATTTCTTGTTATGGAAATTTATAGAGGCTAGATTGATTAAATACAGATTGATGGGGAGTGATAAATCCTCACAGTATAAGATAAAGAAAGATATCTAAGCTGGGAAATGAATCTATTCTATTAGAAAAATTCTTAAAGAAAAGTGAGGCACCGGAAATCTGTAGAGCATCAGACTGAGTTGGATAATCAAGGAACACAGTAGATGTTATATCCTGTTTGAAGAATTATGCCTGCTGCTCAGCTTTATGGCTGTCTAGAAGCCATTAAAGTGCATTTAGCTGGAAGTGAAACAACATTTTTCAGTGTTCAAATGTGGCAGTTTTGAGTGTAAGACAGAAGACAATTTAGGAACCTCTGCAACACTCGTTGGCATAATAGCAGCGATCCATCCTCCCTAAAGCAGCAGCTGATGCTTTGGTTTTCTCCTCCATTTAACCAGCAAAGTGATGAGCTCTTGTTAAGCCCTGGTTTTGCCACAACTGGCTTTCCCGGTCTTGACTCCTAGGATTTTTTGGAGGCTCACCTGTTCAGCACAATGCTTTGTCCCCTTAACTCATGCATTAAAAAGCATTTCCTCTGCTTCATAAACAAAGTGGGAGTTTGTTTCCATAGAAACAACAAAAAACCTGGAGCTGTTTCTGTTTCCACAAGTGTGAGGCCCTGGTTTGCTTCCTGAGGAAAAGCATAAAGCTCCCACAACATGCCCTCTGTGGAGGGGATACAAGACCAGCCCTTGCCCAGATCAAGTCTAATTCTCTCAGCTCTTATTTGAATCATAAACTGACCTTGCTACTCTTCTGGTTATTTATTAGAAATACAGACACTCTGTGTCTTCATCAGCAAGTGACGTGAAAAAGTACAAAGAAAAGGGAAATCCTTAAGACTTTGAATATAAATTTTACAGTAGTTTTCAAACTCCATATTTTTCTTTGATTTTTATAAAATAGCTATTTTGATAATGAGCATTATGCTCATTCTCAAAACGTATCATCGTTCCTGATCACATACCTTTCCTTGTTAACTCTTCAGTTGTTTTTAATATCATTCTCTCTTTAGTTTTTATGTTTTCCTTACAGTCAGTACTCTTGCATTTGTATTCACTGGTACTGTAACTTATCTGAGTTCATTGTAATGTCTGTCCTGTTGAGATGTGTTTTTCTGAAAGTCTGCACTGTTACTCAGCTGAGTGGTTTCACTGTCTTCAGAAGGCAAAGAGAATAGGGGTGATTATTAAGTACCCAACAGAAACCCCAGGTGCAGAAAATCACTCCACTTATCACTGTTGTCTGCCTTGTCCCCTTTCACAATTTTAAAATATTTCCTGAACTTTTATGAGATTTCTTTGTTATGCTCTTTACAGAGGGGAAAACAAAAAAGCAGTCTGAAATAAAAAGCCGGTCACATCTCAACATTTCTAAGCCTCAGAATTTGCACTGAGACTCAGGGATAGAAATGGGATGCAGAGAAAGAGTTCTGCTCTTTTAGGGCTTAGATGAATGAAAAAGATACTCAAATCAAAATCTCTTAGTTGATTCATATGTACTTTGAGTCATAGTACACGACTAGCCTTTACTAAGTTGTAAATCGTGGCAAACCAGAGGCTTCCCAGAGATATTCCTGGTCACACAATTCATCATCTTGGTTGACTTAAGGTCCCTCATGAAATACAACAAAATCTCTTGTCTCAAGACTTCATATATCATTTCTAGAACCACAAATAAAAAATAATAATAAAAAAAGAGTTGACATCACCTTGAGGAGATTTTCTAACTAGACAGGAGCACAAAAACTAGAAAACCTACCTGCCTATCAGTGTGATATAGCTTTTACTTTTAAACAGCACAGCATAAAATAAAATCATCTGCTCCGAAAAGTAGAAAACACTCTATGTGCTACAGATTTTAATCTTACTAAATGTAATGTATGAGAATGTAGTTTGAAAGTATATCATGATGTGTATAACATCCATAGACAAATCCTTCCTCATAGCAACTACTGCTCTCAGGAATAAAGAATGGGATCAAATCACAAACAGTGGCATCATTAATAAAAAATCATGAAAAAGAATCATGAAAGAAATCCTAGCAGGATGTTCAATTTTTTTCTGAATCATGGAAATTAAATAGTTGGGTTTTTTTCCCAAATATCTGATTTCTCAGTTGCCTTAATCCAACTGCCTGAAATGAACTCTCTGTGATTACAAAAGCTCACACTCTTTGTCACTGAGATGTCAACATTCACTTTTGAGATAATCCTTTAATCTTCACTGATAGTCAATGGAATAAGGACCTCTACAATACATTTTTAATAAGCAGAGCCTAAAGTGACTTGTACTTGTGTTAGTGGTCACATCATAGGCATTGGCAGTTCAGTAAGACAAATTCCACTGTATAATTTACAGCTGTACTGTTACAGGTACTAAGATCAGGAGATAAGAATGTAAGTGAGGTCACAGAAGGACAGGTTGTGTGAGAGTTTAGGACACAGACCTAGGAATGGCAAAACACTACTCCACCTTCCTGTTATGCTCTTTTGTGGTCTTGACCAAGTTATCTAATTGCTTTGAGTTAGATTTAGCTTCATTAGTCATGTTCTCTGTAGATATCTCACCTACTTATCGAGACTCCCTGTGTGGTTAATAACGCAAGATGACTCACGTCTTCAACACCCCTTTCCCTCTGAGGGCTACAACATGAGTTTAGCAACTAGTTCAAATGTAAAATTTGCATTATAAATGTACAAAGGTATGTGAAAGTAATGTTGTTCTGTTTTATACAGATCTGACTAGACTAGACATGCTGAAAGAGTTTCAATTTTATCTGAACTTAAAAGTCAATTCAAGAAATAACAGAAAAGAGAAAAAAGCACTTTGAAATGTGCTAGACCCACTAACTATTATTTCCTTAACCATTCCCTAATGGTGTGCCTAAGTTCCTAATTGAATGATGGGTCCAAATATGTTTTCTTGATAGCAAAGTGCTGTATATTTACAGAATAAAAATTGTGAAATGCCCAGATAACATAATAATGGAATTATATAAGTACCTTGGAGAGATGTTGTATACAGCACTACCCATATATATACCCTGTAAAGGTGCTAAACAGCATCAAAATGGAATTAAATAAATCCCCTGTACTATACCATTATGCTGAGGCTGAACATAATAAACATTTAAGGTCAGAAATGAAAAATTTAGATCTTTTATATACATATTTTTGCTTTCTGGTGAGGCATGAGTTTGCACATACATGTGTAGAAAATTCAGTGTGTATTTATCATCTTTCATGAAGCAAACATTTTGGAACGAGCAGACTGGCAAACAGATAAAGTCAACGCAATAAGCTATTTTTATAAATGCCCTTCTGACTTTCACGATTCATTGATCAAATGCTGATTTCTTCTTCCTGTTTTATATATAGGAAATTCATATACCTCTTTAGCTGCTTGGTTGAATCAGAAGAGGTTAAGGATTACTGAATTCTTTCTCATCTGTTATTCAAAAGAATAATCCCATTTCACATGGAAGAAAGTAATATTACACTAATGGTTAAAGACATCTACTTAACAGAATCCAGCTACGGATTCTGGAACGACATGCTAATGCAATCCCCATCAGTTGTACTTGCAGAGCTCTAGACCCACTGATCCATGAGGCTATGCTGGCTCTATCAATTTTATTTATTTAAGGGCTATAAACCCTTCTGGGTTTTGTACCTGAGCAGGCACATTGTTCAAGGCATCATAAGCACTACAAATTTATCTTGCACTTTTCGTACATCTTGCTGGCTCATGCTGTGTAGGGGAGCATTCACAGAAGGAAGTGAATATTAAGCGTGGCTGGGAATGGATGTCAAACGCCAAGAGCTGCTTCTGAGCTACTGGTTGGAACATCCAGCCTAAGCTCTCTCAAGGAGGTCCGCAAACCACAGGCCAAACTATTACTTAATCAGGAAATTAGCTCAGTCATCTTTATGTACCACAGGTGCAAAGGTTTACATGCCATGCCAGACAAGCGCCTGGTTTCTGCCTCATCTTGCTCTTCAGAAAGACAAGAATTGTGGACCTCTTGCTTGGTCAGCATATCAGTTATCTTTTGATGCAGAACATTCAATTAATGTTATGCTACAAATGTAAATGTATAAAGTAAAACCCCTTCAAGTTAGTAATGATATATTCATTATAAAACTATAATGTGGATTAATATACTGGAATCGGTTTTGGCTTCAGTGGAAAATCAAATCTGCTAAGAATATCAGCTTAAAAAAGGTCTGTTCAGTATTTTCCAATAAATCAGATCCAGCCATCCTGCTGTCTGTATCATTGACATTCACTGCATATTATGTCTAGTATAATCTACTAATTAGTAACATTCCAAAAAACTCAAGATAGTAAAAATTTTTAAAACATTTCAGTGTTTTCTTCAAATATAGCATATTGGTGTACTGACAAAATTCATTAAAGAAATCTATCGTTCCTGAGGTTCTGCTGGCACTGTACATGACAGAAGTAATAATAATTAAAAAAAGCAATCTATTAATTCAGTGACTGTCCTTTTACATCTGTCCTGTCACACATGTTTGCACTGGAAACCTAAACACCAACTCTCATTTCCATATACAGAATATAAAATGCTCCATATACAAGAGAGACTCTGCAAGCTTGCTGAACTGTAATCAACCATGTGAAATCTTTAATACAAATCCATAAATCAATGTACAAAGCTTCACCTGGTTGCTTATCATTAGTTCCTTACTTAAATGGAAATGTGCTCTAAATAATTTAACAGAGATCAAATTACCTTCCTGTCTTGTATATGTGGCCCTCTACACATTTTATTTAATATTGTATGATGTGTTCTGCATTTACTTTAGGAAATTATTATCCTTTCCATCACTTAGAATAATGCAGCAACTATTCAGATCAATTTCTAACTTGCTAAATGAGAAATATTATAGATGCCAGCAGTAGCAGGAAAAGTAGAACATAAACTGGCAATCTTTTTGCACAGACTCACCTTGCACTGTATATCCAGAAAAGTGTTTATCATAACAGCAAAGGCTTCCTATGCAATTGGTGGAAATGCCAAGGAAAGGCAAGTGTTCTGAAAATGCAACAGCCACAGACAATTGTAGCCACACAGCATTATTGTAGCACTCCTCTCACAAAGAACAATCCATTCATGAACAGTTAATGAAAATAAGTTCTTATATGTTTTCTGGTCTTCTTTTTCTTCCCCCTGTCAATACCAATTAGAATTGACATTGCACAGCATTTTGGAGGAGCCACTGAATTCAATGAAGTCCTTTTCCTGCAGAAAAAACCCTGCTTACTTGATCAAAAAGATACTATGGAAGTTTTTGGTGCTTGTTAATTGCTTCTAGACATGGCAGTGTTCTCTAGATCAGAAAACAAAGAGGGGAAAAAATCAGCAAAAATTATCCTGAAACAAACAACTAAAGTAAATACACACAAGACATGGTATGTCAAGGTTTTACAAGTACTATCATTTAGCATTTGTACCTCAGGAGCCAGAGATATCTGTCAAGACTGGTGCTTTCAGATTATTTGGGTGGATAAATATGCATTTACAGTTTTCTATTTTTGAAGCTGTTTTTCTAAACAAAGCAAGCTATCCTGCTTTGCCATCCTGGATGAGCAGAGAATAGAAAACACAACCTGAGAGTGACATATGGCACAAGTAACCTGAATAAGGGCCATAATATGACTGTCCGTATCATGCCTAATTTAGACATGTAATCTAAACAATGAAATATTTGGCACTAACGCAATTATTCAGGGGACCTAAGTGATCTCGAGTCTGACACCACTGCAGAACTCTGATGAAGGGCTTCAACCTCATTGAGGCACTATTTCTCCCTCTTGTTTTTAGACAAATTTAAAGGAAGATTTAATGCATTTAACATATTTAATGCAGGATACATTGAACAGGAGGATACTCTATGGGACACTAACACAAAGCACTGAACACAGGAAATTTATGAGCAGGCACATAGCCTACAACCTCACAGATATCTTTTTCTGTTTCTGGATATCAATACATATTCTATGAAGTAAAAGATAAACATGAAGTTAATTCCTTCTTATTTTTTGCATCCTCAGGATATTCTGAATTGACCTCTGGAATGCATGGCTTAATTTTCTCCTAGCTTTTGTACTACATCCTAGCATTAGAATTTTAGACTTATTCCTAGGAAAGAAGGACCGAAATCCAGTAAAAGATCTGAGTGAAGAGAACTACATTTCACATCTATAATTCATTCTGTTCCCAATTTTCTTCATAACTTATACTCCATTGCAATTCCAAAATATTATTGGTAAAAAATATAAGAATGCCTGTACCTCTTGGTTCTGTAGATGCTAATGAAGCTTTGTATTGACTTTAACAGTATTAAAGATCAGGCTTTTATAGCTATGTAACTGAAATAAACTCAGTTCCTAGAAACTTCCATTATTAACCATCATTTCTAGATGACCCATAATGATTTCCTCTCAAAAAAAAACCCACAAAAAAACAAAAAAAAAAAAACCAAAAAACCCCAAACAAACAAACACACACTTAAATATAGTGGAAAGCTAAGTTGAATTTCATCTGAAAAAGATAATACAGCAGGGCACTTCATGAAGTAGGAGGATTAGCTAGCTAAATGCCTGTCCTTCTGCAACTTTGGTTCTGGAAATAAGCAGAGCAGAGGTGCTGTACTGTGCTTGAGCAGGCACAGCCAAGGCACTTGTTAAGTCCACAGCAGATGCTGGGTGAGACTTTTGCTCTGTTTCACAGCTGTGCACAGAATCTGAAATGCTGCCAGTGGAAATATCAAACATCATATGTGCAGGGATATTTGTCTTTTCTATAAGCATAAATACTCTCTGAAACCATGGGATTCAATCCCTTTTCATGAATACCCTACCCTAGGTGCACATATTTTGAAAAATCTTTAAAATAATTCTCAGTGATGTCAGCAGGTTTTGTATTTCTGAAAACATTTTCTTATCTTTTAAAGAAGACCACAGAATGTGTAGAAATAATAAAATGTCTCAATGCTCAATGTAGTGTAGGAGAAGAATTAAGGCTATTTGCTGAAGACAGACATAGGAAGGATCTTAAGTTCAAGTGGCATCAGAGAAATGTTACATCTATTTCTGACTTTTAACAGTTTGGAAGAAACAAGAAACAATTTCCCCAAGAAACCTATTTAGTGATCAACCTTTGTGGTGACATTTTGTATCTAAGGACAACAAAAAAGAAAATAGAAAATGGTAAATGACAGAATGATGACTGAGTGAAGACATCAAGACTTAAAAACAATGAAACAGTGACACACCAGCTGAAAGCATATTCAGATGATAAAGGTCAAAAAAAAAAGGGCAAAAAAAGAAGAAAGTGAGTTAGCTCCTTTTTGGGGCTTTTCATAGAAAGGCAGCCTAGTACAACATTGGGGTTTTTGGTGACTACTATGTCTTAGGATGGCAAACTGCCTCCCTCTCCTTGAAAGGACATGTGCCAGTAATTCTGAGAGAGAGAGAGAGAGACTACGATCTGCCATTTTGTCACACAGTTGTGACATCTTAAAAAATAATAAAAAAACTCCAAACAAAACTGTAGGGTTGTTTTTTTTTTTATTCTGGCCAAATTTCAACTAAATGGTCAATGGCACATTACATGTAATATTTATGAACCATTTGAACTGTGACACTGCCATTGGCAATCAATCCCTTAAATTTTGCAGACATATAAACCGCTACCACAGATATAAACAAAATAAGGAAAGAAAATAAGCCAACAGGTATAAGCTCACTAAGTGGTAAATGAGACATATGAGGTAAGTACTTTGCTTTACACATGACATAAAGCATAAATATACTTTACATTTTGTGTTGGTAACACTACTCTGTTTTGCAAGTCACCTGCCTTTTACTGTATTAGAGTTCCCTCTACTGGATGAGTGACTGAAGCTGTTCCTTAATAATTTGCAGAGTAAACTTTTACTTCACTTTTACTCACTCTGTTTTCTGACTTGAAGTTCTCACACTGTAAAATTAAAGTCTTCTCTTGGTGACATATTGAACCAGAAAACCAAACCACATATAAAGAGCAACAGATTTCCCTGATCAACTGTCTTAGAAGGAATTTACTGTTCAGTTCACTAACAAAGCCGAGTTCAATACAAGGAGTATTGTCCAGGAAATGCATTTTTATTCCACAGTAGAAGTTTAGGGAAATTCCATGATTTGAAAGCCTCAGAGAAGTTTGAGGATTTGAAATGGACACAGTATTTTTAATGTCAATGATATATAGGTTGCCTATGCACAGATAATTGCTTAGTCCACAATGTAGAAAATTATGTTGGTTGCACAAGAATTCACTGAAGTAATGGAATATCCAAAATCTGATTTTCTTAAAGAAATCCGCAAATTTAATTAGGCCTAGTCCAGATGCTTTATAATATGAAGAGTAATTTCTTGGCCATGGTATTTGGTTTTGCTGTTGCAAGTTTCACATCCTCTGCTACCCCTCATCTCTTTGATCTTTAGCAGCAATTTGACACTTTCAGAACATGTTGTGATCATTTTTTACCTGGAACGCACAGATGACACTCCCAAGCTTTGCAGTATTCAACACAGTTCATTATGCCTGAAGATGGCGCATGAACTACCAAACTTGTTGGAATTGGAACTGGAACCTGAATGTTGACAGTACAGAGACACACAAAGATGCTTATAATTTTCAAAGGCATATGAGAACCACTGCCACACCTTTCCACACAAGAAAACCCCACTTACTAAACTGTAACAAAAGAAATATCCTGCTTTGAATATTAACTGTTGGAAAACTGTAAAATGCTAAGCAGTCATAAAGTCCTTTCTAATCTCATTCTGATGCTAATTTACCATTGAGCATTGAAATTAGACAAGAAAGTTGAAATTAGGGTCAACTTGTATTTCATATACTAGTTGAAATCTACTGCCTTATCTTTAGGAGCTTGAATATTATTGCCTAATTTTAGAAATTTATGTACTTCCATGCTCAAATGCCCCATAGCAGGACATTTCACACAGCTTGAATGTATCTGTGTGGCTGAGCAGAGGTGAGAAGGAACTGCTTACAAATTACAGACCAGCAAGGGAACAGTTGCCGAGCATCAATGAGGATGTGCATTTCCTACACATTTCCTATTAATGAAGAAAGGATAGATCACTAGAGTTGCAGATGTACCGATTTTGCCTCAGACTGAATTTGCTTTTAGAAGAAACATGATGCAACAGACTCCCAAATCCATTTGAGTTGCATGCTCAAACACTGCCAAGGTAATACATTATACTGGTACCTGCAACTGAGTGAATCTCTTCTGACTAGCTACGTCACAGGTGAGAGTCTGGATCTCAAGAATAATAAGTGGAGATATTATGTAGGGTTTTGCATTTTTAAGATCTTAAATTCAGTCCTTGTTGATAGCATGGTGGTTGTATACCTTACACATGACCATATTTTTTTTACAAAGTAACCTTCTTAAGACTTTATCCATGAAAACTATTTAAGAATATCCAACATGTACCTGTATATGCTTTCACTAATGTCAATAGGACAATTCACAGATTCAAGCTCAGTCTCCATTCAACTGCTTCTGCTACATTAACTAGTTTTTCTTAAAGGACTGATGTATTTTGTTTGGGTTTGGTTCACCTTAACATTAGTATGGCACAAATTAAACAACCCAGTGCTCATCTTATCTGCTGAATTCATTTTATTCAGATATGCCTATCCTTCCAGGTGGATTGAAGTTCACACAGTCCTCATTGGAAGCACTCATTTTCACATTAAAACAATAATGCCTTATGCCTAATTAATCTTGATGCTCAGGTTTCTGAAATGAAACTATTGTCTAATGTTTGTTTTATGTGATAATGGCAAACAAAAACCATCAGAAAAAAAAGCAAAGAGGAATATGTAAGCTGAGTTTTCTCATATATATGGGTTCAGGTATGTTAGTCTAAATACTTAAGTAGTGGAAAATTTGAAAAATTAGTGGAAAAATATGAAATTGAATGGTTAAACCAGGTACTCACTTTCATTGCATTTGCTGCCAACCTGCACTGGAGACACTTGTGAAACATTTGGCATCTGTGCATGCTTTGTCTTTTGTGGCCAATGGCTGTGGGAGAAGGGACTACAGCTGCACTGAAATCTATGTTGAATATTACTACAACGAGTAAATACAACTCCATGGAATTTTTTTAGTGTTTATGAAACATGAATATTTTTGAGATTTATTCAAAACAGGTGGTGATATATGGCTTTCTGCAGTATCAGCACGAGTTTCCACCTCCTAAATTAAATACAATACTTCACAGTCCTCAAAAAGCTATTCCTTTTCAATATGCATTTCTAGAGAACCATTACGACAGTATACTGGGTTTCAATTACACAAAGATGTGCTAGTAAAGTACTGTATTAACATTTCATAGAACAACCAGGTTTTGCTAATTTGTTTCACACCAAACTTCCTAGCTTTAATTAGCAAAAGGAAAGTATCCATTCAATTTGATTAAAGATCCCCAGGTACACCCATGTCCGTCTGAGGAAGTTCTTGTGAAGATTATGATAATGAGTAATTACCTTAGGCTAAAAGCTGGTTTCTATTCCATTGTCTGGAATAAAGAACTTGAACTGATTTCTCTCAGGAAAGAAAAAAGAGTGAAATATTAAATTCTATTCAAATTTTGGTTGGATAGTGAAATTTAACTCTGCATTTTCTCTCTATGGATTTTGTGTAAAAAACCCGCCACTTTTCCATGACTTGTGCTCATACCCTGTATATGGCAGAACCTCTCTCCTTTTTAAGACTGACAGTGATGGTGTCCCTGGAAGTATCTGCACACTCTGTAGTAGTTTTATTTTTCTTTTTCCTTTTTTTTTTTTTAACTTTTCAGGCTTCACCTCTTTGATAGGTACTGACATTTTTTGACTTAGATTTACAAAAAAAAAGAAATTACAACTGCACCCTTAACTTTTTAGGAAACCTGAATACCTTTCTCAGATATTAATTTTCGTGACACTGAGCTCTTATGCCAAGTTTATTTAAGCTTTATTTAAGGCTTTGTACAACTGAGAAGTACAGTCATAAAAAAGGCTCTTTCAGCTGACCTTATTTTTCTCTCAAAGACTTTTAATCCGTCATTGCTTAGAACAAAAAGATGAAAGAAGCCCTCACAGAAGAGAGGGCACACTGGAGGCAGGCTTGCCATCTAACACATCTCATGGAGGAGAGGACAGCCTGGGCAGCACAGAGATTGCCTAGACACAGGCTGAAATACAGATACACACCACAGTCAGCTCTGGTGTCTCATACATCCCAGCTGGACATCAACAATTCCTTTCTAAGTTATGCTTTTGGGTGTCCACCAAAAATAAAAAAGTTAGGTGACAGATGTATGCTTGCCCAGGCCGTACCCCAGTGAGGTATTTTGACAAGACTGAGCTCCCACACAGATTTAGGAATGCCAAAACTGACACTGGTCCACTGGTCCAGACAAAATTTGAGTGACATACTATTCTTATTTTTCAAAGGAAATATTCTTCATTTTCCTAGCAGCGCTGCCCAGGATGCCGGAATGCGTATGAGAGTGTGTCTCTGTGTTTGTGTGCAAGATGAAAGAGCAGGCAGAAGATATTATCCAAAGTGCTCTTCTCATAGACATTCATTTTGATGGGATGAAAAGTTACTTCCCAGCTTTAACATACCCTCACACCTTGTTTGTATTAATGTCCTAACTGGTTTCAGGATTTCTTAATACCATAGCAAGATGGATCAGGTTACATCTTTAAGGAAAAAACATCTAACAAGTGGTTAAAGTAAAAAGATCTGGGGACATTGCCCTATTCATTTTTAATGATTTTTGCATATCACGCCCACTGAAGTTATGCTGGGATTACAGCATGTGTTAGATAGGGTAGCAGTGGGGAAAGAGCTGGATTAGAGGAAGTGGGAAGAGAATTGCTTCTTTAAACTACCTGTGTCCAGACACTTCAAGTCCTTGAAACTGTAAAGTATATCTAAAGTAGTTAAGGAGTCAATAAAGACATACACCTCCTACTGCATTGTGCAAGCACTATATATATTAGCATATTTTTAAACAGTCTGTTAGCCATGGGACTGATAGAAAAAAAAATCCTATGTATAGATCCACCTTCCCTTTGTATTGTTTCTGCATTTACTTATGCTTTAAAGGGCAAGTTGTATTTCAGTGTTAGCAGGTCACTATCAATGTCACTTAGCTTTGCAACAGGATAAAAAATATTCATTACTGATACTGCAGTTACTCCAAATGAAAATATCCCCCTGTAGAGAGATCCTGCTGTGCCTAGTTTTCTCGAGAGCAGAGAGGCTGCTGAAAGGGCTGCTCTATCCACAAAGGCACTTTCTGATCACCAACAGCCAAACTCCTGTTCATGGAGCTGTTTGATCACAACTGTGCTGCAGGGTTCAGGATGGCTGTGAGACTCAACCAAAATCCTTCTGTGGAAGGACATTTTTAATAACTTGTTATTAGTATAGGATTTTAATTTTCCTGAGGTGGAATGTTGGCGTATCAGCTTCAATGAAGCTGATATATCTGGTTGGTTTGATTCATGTAGAGTAGACTCATGTCTGAGTTTGCCAAAATCCACAGCTGTTTTGCTCAAAGTAAAACCTCCTGTGGAAGACTGGCATTTGCAGATCCAGTTATTTAGTCAAGTGGAGATAGGTTTTTTCAAAGTCTTTCAAGCAGATCCCTGTGAAATCACACTTTCTACCCCCAAAAATCTTGTGTTGATTGGTTTTCTTCTGATTTAAATGCCTCCCATTGTGCATTGCTATCTCTTATCAATAAGACATTCTTTCCAAATAAAAATAATCCAGTTCAAGTTCTGAACACTGAGATAAAGCCATTTATTTGAAAGAAACAAAATTTTCCCACTTAAACCGGTGAGGAAGAGGGAAAAGATCTTAGTAAAGACATTATAATAAAGGCATTCTATACAAAGAAATGTACACTTTGTTCCCCACTTTGTTCTCTGAAGTAACCTTTATGGGCTGGCATCAGGCTATAACAAAACACCATCTCACTAAAGAAAAAGAATTGGTGATTGCCAGACAATAAATTCCTTACAATCAACCTGTGAGGATCTACAAGGTGTCTAGAAGTTCCTGGCTTCCAGGAAGGGCTCCTCACCAGCAGGAGGAATCATTTGTAAACTACTGACTTCTGAGGCTCTTTTAAGAAACTTGATATCTATCTTCATTGAGTTAGAATGATTCCCTGGTGAGGGAACGGTGGTAATTTTGGCAAGTCACTTCCCTTCAACTCACTGGAGGTAATTAGAAATCTGTTGGGATAAACTGGGTACCTGCCAGGTAAACTGGAATGGGAACCTCATTAAAAAGCCTTTTGTAAAATAAGCGGTCTAATTATAACCACTGAATGAAGACAATCGGAAAACACAAAAACAATGCCTCGGGTAATTACCCAGAGGCTTCTCATAATCTCCCTGCACCTGTGGTTTTGTAGCTCTTAGGTTAGGGATTTTAATGCACAGCCTATGCACAGGCATAAAAAAAAAACTCCATCAAAACAGCCCAGCATGGACTGTTCTTTTATATCATGACTGAAATACAGCTTTAGGAGAAAGGTAGAAGAGTTTTAGTTTATTTTGCTGCATTTGGTTCTTTTTGCTTTGGTTGTTGGGGTTTTTTTTGGGGGGAGGCGTTTGTTTGTTGGGTTGGGGTTTTCTTGTAAGAATTGGCTCTTTTTTTACAGGAATACAAACTGATCTTTAGGTCTTAGCAATTTTCTAAAAGGGGACAGTATGTAAAGTTATTTTGGATGCAAGAGAAGAGATGGACAAGAGGAGAAAGTCTTAGCTACTTCAAATAGACCATTAGTGGTTATCAGATCGCATGTTAAGTAAGTTCATGTCTTTCATAAACTTCATGGGTCAGTTAGCAAACTGCCTTTGAGTGCAGCTTGGCCTATGCAGGTCACTGTGAAGTAAAATTTCAGCGGTTCAATATTCTCAGCTGACCTCTCTAACGGCCAACATATTATCTTCTATAGGAAAACATGTAGACATCGCTGAGAAATTTTGAGGACATTTCATTCAATATACACAGAGCAAAAAGCAGAAAATGATGAATGTAATAAGTTCACTGAAGACACAATATCACATGCAATTATTTTTTCACTGCATACTTTTTTCTTAACCATACTAAAAATAAATTGTTCCTTCCACTGCTGCATTAATAAGGATCAAATGACAAGTAATCTTTGTGAATGAATCACCAGAAGGTACTGCAGCAGCCATGAAGTGTTCTGTAGAAAACGAGTAGTTCTAAGGACGTCCAGATATAGCAGACCAATTGGGTATGCAAAAAACTTAATTAAAATTAGCAATAATTCCTTAGGCCATTTCCTCTTAAGTAAATATTCTGCATCTTTCAAATTCCTGCATGATCTACTCTGACAGTTTTGGAAGAGTTGCTCTTTTTAACAGACTGCAGTCTAACCCCAAAATAAACATTTAATAAAAGAACATTTTTAATGGAACAGTTCATTTAATCTTCTAGTGGAGCCTATTAAAAACACATTCAGCTTAAAAACAAATAAAGATGACATTATCGAAGGCTTAAGTTTAGGAATTAAGATTTTTCATTAATTTTTCTTTCAAAGAAACTTCTGTAGTTATTCCATTTGCCTTAATGAAGGTATTTATGGTACAAATCTGGTTTTTTTTTTCCTATTGCTCGTAAGTTTTATTTTTCTCTTCACTGTCTTTTTTTTTGTTCCCCTGCACTACTTCATGAACAGTGATTACGGTAGTATTGGATCTGGTCTTTTCTTAAAGACGGTAGGACCAGCTTGCATAACTTATTTTAGTATTCGGGTACAAAAAGCAAGAGACCTCCAAACTCTGTGGTGGCATCAGTATTCTGTGATGTCTCGTCTCGAAGGCACTGTATTCCCTTTAACCCTTCATCTCACATCTCTCTAGCTAAGGTCTGACCAGGGTAATCAAAGGAGCATTTTCACAATTTAAACACTTTACCTTAAGAGACGCTAAAAATGGGAAAATACAAAAAGTGTTACATTTTGCAATTCTGTACTCCAGAAATTTCTAGAAAACAGTGGCTTCAAACACAGTTTTTGCAAAAATAATGTTGGGACAAACGCTGTTGGCATGCATTGCTTTTAGGTTTTCTCAGGGGGCTATTTAAGAATTACTGAGAAAAGACAGTTGCCACAAAAGTAATGAGTGCCCCTATAAATAGGGCTTTTTCAGAGAGCTGAAAGCAGAATTCAAGCTGTTAAAAGCTCTCTAGAAATGTCAGAGGCACACACCGAAACATAAAAAGCAAGGTATTCTCTGAGAGGTACCATGTGTTTCTGTGGGGAAAAAAGCATCTAAAATTGCATGAGTACATCTGTAAAGGACACAGATATTGCAGCCTCCCTTCAAGGTAGCACTGCTGGCAAACCAAAGGGTGAGTCTTTGTATTTTTGGAAAGAACCCCTACCCATAATCTCACAGAATGCCCATATCCACTGCTCCTGATTATCGTCTCCCTGATATCACTGTTTCTGTGACCCCATTTCCCTTAATTCAAGCTTCATGCTATTTTTGATGAAGGGGAAGATTCACTTTACTAATTAGTATACATCTTGGAGATACCTGTGAGTTGAGGAGATAAAAAAGGACCAGGAAGCCTTAAGAACATGATTAAATGCCATGCCCCACTAGTGGAAATATGAGAAATTACACATCACAGAATCAATCGCAGAATATGCTGAGTTGGAAGGGACCCACAAGGATCATGTAGTCCAACCCTTAGCCCTGTGCAGGACCCTCCCCAAGAGGGTGCCTGAGAGCGCCATCCAAACACTTCTTGAACTCTGTCAGCCTTGGTGCTGTGACCACTTCCCTGGGGAGCCTGTTCTAGTGCCCAACCACGTTCCAGGTGAAAACCTTTTTTCTAATATCCAACCTAAACCTCCCCTGACATAAATTCAGGCCATTCCTTCAGGTCCTGTCATTGGTCACCACAGAGAAGAGATCACCATATATTTTTGTTCAAGTAGGCTATAACTTAGCAGACGTGCAAGAACATAAAGTCATGTCAACGTGTCAGACAACAAGACACTTTAACATCTCAAAATTGTCAATCATTTTGTTCAACATTTTCCTAAAGACAGCAACCCAAAATGATAAATGACTCAGTTTAGCTGAGCTTATTTAGAGCTTATTTAAATTCTCCTAAATTATGAGAAAGCAAATAGTGCCCCCTCTCAAAACAGTGTCATCCTTTGCACAAGGATTTGTTTCTGTCCTTGCCTTCCTGACCATGTAGAAACTTGCTCAGTTGTGACATTTCTATGACTGTGATTAACGAAACACTAACTTGAGTTCTCATTTCTAGTATAATTATTAATTCTTCCCCCATTTCCTTGACATCCCTATTTTTAAAAATGAGGTGACAGAAAGGAAGTTTTAACTTGTGATTCATCATAAAGAGAAGTTAATTATTTTATGGATATTATTCCTCACACTTAATTATTTTTCAAGGCCTGCAATTTTATTAGGACTAAGTCAATACTAATTTTTCTTCGGATGTATTGTAGAAATCTGGTGTTCTCGGTCACTTAGGGCGTGACAGAGTTGCTTTTTTACAAACTAGACAACCTCTTTGCTATCCTGCACCACAATATCCTTCCTCCAATTTGCATGCAACTGAGGGACTTAGGAGAAAATATTCTTCTTATTTGGGATTTTTATACATAGAAGCACAGCAACATAGGCAACCACACTAAGAAATTTTATTTCTTGACAACAAAGAGCCTCTTAGCTTAGTACTGCTCTTTTCCAATTTAATTTGTTTCTGCAGTTCTCTTTGCAGTCAAAGGTTACAGATAGCTTGATCGCTACATCCATTGCAGGAGTGCTCATTTCATCACAATCTTCCAATGCACCCATTTTAGCTCACCTCCTTTGCTCCAAGGCCAGGTGACATGCTAATAGAAAGCCAAGAAAAGATGTACTGTTGTATCACAAGGACTGGGAGAACAGTTTGACAAGCAGTTATCTCAGATGATGCCCTAATCACACTCCAAGTTGCTTTCTCTCCCAAGTAGAACAACTGAATTTTGCATGTTTGCCTTTTTTTTTTCACTATTTACCTATCTTCTCATTGCTTTCACTGCTTTTATATCCGTTCATTTTCAAATTGTCCTGCTACCCATTCAGTTCATATTTATTTTTCACTTTCCTGCTGACAGGGTTATCTTTCTTACACATCTAGTAGACAACTTCCTCTGACCTGGAAGAGCCAGAGTTGTTGTCAAAATCCAGTTCCTCACTCAAATATTTGCCAATTGCCTGTTCCAGGAGCTCTGTTCCAACGCAACTTTATATTAGAAAGTAGAATACTATTTTCCTGGCAATTACTTTGGAGGTCAGTAATGGGGTCATCAGTAATTAACATCTAGAACACTTCTGACCATTTATGTTTTTATTAAAATGGGAAAATCTGTTGCTTCACAGTGGATTACATGTTCCTACATATTAAAAATCAGGAGACCAGGACCCACTACTTCTAAATTATGTGTAAATCATCACCTTTAGCTTTTAGAATGGAAACTACTATGTATTGCCTTCAACCCTACCTGTTTCCTGAGAAAGACAGAATAGCACATCCTAAAAGTTGAAACTTAAAAAAGAGAAACATTACTAAACTATAATAGGAGTATTTATTTTGTGAAAATTAATTACAATAAAAAATTGCAACCTACTTTTTAATTTATTTTTTACTATAAAGACTTTGTTTGTAGTGATAAGGCAATTAATACTTAACAACCACTTAAACCATGGCAGTACCTAACCATTTAGTCATTGTTGTTCTGCTCTGAACTTCATGACGTGAAATGATTAGCTAAATTTACAGATTTGGTTAGTTGATAATATCTACTTCCTCTATCTTTTGTACATGAATGAAAAATAAACCAGAATAGCACTAAAATATAGTTATATTTATAAAAATCAAACCACTCTTGCTGATTCATGTTAGGCAGCTCACATTTTTGGCACTTCTTAAGGTTAGGCAAGAACAATTAATCTAATTGTGTCGACAAACCTGCACTATGCAGCCTCAGCAAATAATTTAGTTTACAGAAAAAAGGAATTATTCTTTCCAATTATAAAATTAAAAATTGTCCTGCGCTTAAAGAAATTAACAATCTTTCCAGTTTCTGTGGATGGCTGGTTCAACAAGAAGTGCAGAGGAATAACCCCCACACACACAATATATGTTGGGATACACTCATGCAGAAAGCAGCTTGCCAGGAAAGGACCTGGAGGCCTCCAGGTGGTGGAGTCTCAACAAAGTCCTGAGAAATCAGCTCTGGATGGCCTTGCCTGAACGTGGGGGATTGGACCAGATGATGTCCACAGGTCACTTCCAGCCTCTGCCATTCTGTGATTTTGCTACTATTGGTTGCAAATAAAGATGAATTTCTTATTTTTTCTGATCAGTTACTCTAAGAGCAAATTTTCAGTGGCAAACTGCCCCCTTTGTTAGGAAGCAGCATTTTATTTCCAGTCTGAATATTTCAAATTTCTATTTCCAGAAGCTGGAGCTTGAACTATTTTTTCCACACAGACAAAAAGATGGGTAACTCTGGTTTCTCTCCAGGAAAAGAGAAAACTAATTAGTGTTATTACTGATTCTGAAATGCACATATAATAAATCTGTTCTCTAACTGTGTTCTCTGGCACAGATGCCAGCCACCACACTGAACAGATGAATGACCAATCACATCTTTATTTTCTTCCTTATAAACAGTGAGAATTACAGGGAAAAACAAAAGCTGTTTTTTTCCAAAGAGATTATTTTGAAATTACTCCTAAATTGAAATCATAAGCAGAAGTAATTTGAGATTGCTCCAGTTGTGCCATAAAAGCTTCCAAACAGGGATAATTTGACATCTTTCAGGTTCAGAGATCTGAAGAATGGGCCGCCCAGTGTGGTGACATTTTCCACACACTATATGAGGACTGGGGGTAACAATGGAGTGATTCCTTCCTCACTGTTATTACACTGCAACTTGTTCAGCAATTATCTCTGACAATGCACAAAGCAGAAAGATCTCACCCTCCCATATACCCACAGTACTGAGCTTATGATGAAAAACAATATCTAAAATACACAGAGACAAGACAATACCAGGTTGTAATTTACTCATGAACATTTTCTAGCTGGCTCTAACTCACATTTTTTAAGGCCCTCTGAAACACTGTTGAATTAAAAGCATTCTCAATAGACTCCTTTGCCATGACAACAGCTTGGAGGAGGTTTCAGAATGATTTTATGATACAATTTTTGTCCTGTATCATATTATTTTCATGCAACTGTGGAGTGTGCAGAGAGAAAAATATTACAGTGTCTGCATCTTTATGGTATAGTGCTGCATGCCAGAATTGACCTTGATTCTGCTCTGTGGTGGTTGATTTCACATCATGGCCGGTTAGCAAACAATAGAAAGTTCATAGCAGACCCAAATACCTAAACACCCTCAAAACCAACTGGGGTTCTTCTATAGAAAACAATGCTATATTTAAATGCGTGTTGACAGAAAGTCCCAAAAGCATGGAACTTTTTACCTGTGAAAAGTACGAAGAATTTCCACACCTGGAAACACAGAAGCTATTGGACCACTGCATTTATTTTTGATATTTCAAATTACAAATGTTACATATATGTGCCTTATGCCTCTACAACAATATATCTTCAGAAAGTTCTTGAAGAAATCACTTAAACTTACTGGCAGCAAACTCTGTGGGCATCCTGCCTCACACTCATGCAAGAGGAAGGGCTGTTCCACACACACCAGTTAGGGAGCTATGACCCGATGACTTTGGGCATTTTGTGTGTTCAGTAATTGCATGATCCATTTCATACCGGGATCCCATTTTTGATCATTGGAAATACTATGAAAATAGTTTGCTGTTTTTTGAGCAAATGACCAACTTGAGACAGCTGTGAAAAGCTGTGTTTTCTTTTTTTGTGCTCTGAAATCTTCTGAACCTGTATATTTGCTAAAGAGATGCAACGTCAAATAATTTACTCCTGCGTACTACCCAGACTCACACAGTGATAAAGATTGATGGGAAATGACCATGTTTTACAGTCAGGGAAAAATGATGTTATAAGATTTTTTTATTATGAGTACATTTCATCAATACTTTATTTGTGGCTCACAGCAAACTAATTCTGAGTTTCAGAATGCGTGCTTTTAAAATTATCAGAAATACTATGAAGCTGTCAAGCTTCAACTGCTTGCTTTCAGGGAAGTGTTAAGTCACCATTTTAGCTGTACTGTCAGTATACAGCTCTTCTTGTACACTACAAAAAATATTAAACTGTAAGAGTCCATAACGCTAAGACAACAATACTTTAGCACTGCATGGGTACAAATAGCAGCATTCACTGTTACACACACAATTTTGAAGACTTTCTATGAAAAATGTGAAATTATATGAACATTTCTGGCTTGCATCCAAAATCAAAAAAGTAAACCACATATACCAAAACCAAAAGGCTGCAAAACTATATCAGGATCAGCTCTGGTCCTCTTCAAAATTAGAGTCCAAATATGGAAATACCAGAGGTATTGAAATACAAGAGGTTTTCTTGATCACCAAGACCCAGTTTCCAAATTTTTTCAGACCACCTAGGATCTGACCTAGGTAGCACCTGTCTCCAGTGAATACAGAAGAACAAGGGGATATCTGTGGGGGGCTTTCATGGACAGCCCTTAGCAAAATGGACTGGGTAACCAGGGCTGTTAAGAGTATCTAAGCAGGTGTTTTCCAAAAATTATCTTAAGGAGGAAGATGACCATTAGCTGGATTAAATAGGGACAGTGATTCACAAAGACTTTCAAAACAAAAAAGGCATCAGTTTTAAAGAAGCAGAAAGGAAAAGTGGAAATTCTTAACATTAGGGAGATACCTGGGAGTGGGGAGAGCAGTAGCCAAAACCAGGCTTGTCATTGCCAGCAGCTGCCCCCCAGCATCAGGGACTGCCTCGTCCAGAGAGCCAGTGGAGAATCTGCACCCTACTAGAGAAGTGCCAGTGTGGGACGCAATGCTTGGGTACCAGCACTGGGTTGTGCCTGGGACCTTGTGAGGGTGGTCACTGGTTGATCCTGTACAGTTTGCTGATTGCCAGAAAACCATGTGCTGCCAATAAATTAATAAAACTGCTTTGATCCTGACTTGGTTTGAATTACATGAACTGACCAAGTTTCCCATTGACAGGATGTTTGGGTGACAGGATGGATGTATGGGATCCAATCTGCCTATCTCAGCCACCTCAACTCTGCCTAGATTTTAAGCACTTACAGAAGCAGTTTTCCTGAGCTATGTAGTAAACAGAAACAGAAAGAGGTAAGTGTCTTTAAAGGTCTCCTTGTCTAATTTAGGTTCAGGTATTCAAATGGATATGATCTTCCTCTGAGGGTCTTCAAAGACACATATAACTAATCTTTACCTGAGATGCTTTTGCCTTATGTCTCAATGTAAGGCATCCATATGACTGAGATTGAAGTTGGGTGTGTGTGAAACTGGACTGGGTTTTCACCTCAGGTTAGGCAAAATGAATGAAGGCCTTAATGTAGAGAACATCTAAAATAATTCTAAGCCTATGGTTTTATCCAGCTGGAAGTTGCCCAATGTTTTCAACAGCTACTGATTTCTGTGCAAGAGTTGGTTTCAATTTTAACAGAAGGCTTTATTTTTGAGGCATTTGCTTTCAATGAGCAACTGGGAAGACATCAAAAAAGCCATTGACAAATATAAAACCTGTGTATATAGTTTGCTGATGAGCACCTTTACAGACAAAGACAACTGTGTTGCAGCTGATGCAGTACCTGCTCTCTCACCTCTTACATTTCTGTCTGTATATCACAATTTTACAAGGATGTTGTTGAGGTCTGAGACAGCAGAGATCTTTCTCAGAAAAGCTGACAGGCCCTTAATTATATATGTTCTGGAGGACAGCGGTACAATACCAATTTAGTTTCCTTGGTTACTAACTCACGAAATCATAATGTATATGTTTTACCACAGCATTATTATGACATGCCAAAGAAAGCATGTCATTATTCAGGCTGTCAAACAATAAAAAACAGCTATACATGACTTTAGATTATTTAAATTATGTCAAGCATTCCCCTTTCATTTGACTCAAAAAAAATGGCAGCAGGACATCAGAGAATGCACATTCTGAATGAACTAAATTAGGATTATATTCATTATACTTTTGGCAGTCTGGTCTTATAATCAGCTGTACACAGTGGCACTTCAGAAGAAGTAATGAATGTCAGTGTTCCGCTATAAGTACTGTATGAAGACAAAAGAGATTCAGTTGAACACAAGTAGCTTGATAGATCCTTGACCTCTTCTCTAGGAAACGAAAAATGTCTCAGACTAATAACAGAAATAATCTCAGGCTTTCATTAGCATACAATAAGACATTTAAACTCAGCTTTTCCCCCTGTTCATTTCCATCTCATGATAAAAAGATGATAATTGCTTTTTACTTGCATATGGCAAATAGATTTTGTCAATGTCTCTTTAGCTGTAGGCTGTTTTCTGACATCCAAAATGGATGTCTGCAAAGAACATACCCCAGAAAAGCCTGACTTAAAGGGAAAGTTTACCTTGGGTTTTAGAGCTTTGAAACTTTATCATATTTTGGGAGCTACAAAAAAATGTAAAACGAGTTAAGGGGTTAAGTATGATCCCTGGAGTTTGAGCGGATGTGTGTGAGAGCAGACAAACTCCATTAGTTCCTACTGCAGGCAGAGTTTCACTTTACATTGAACAAGAGTCAATGGAAAACAGAACGACTGATGATAGCATTTTTCTGGTTTTTTACACCTCATTTGGGGCAGGGAAGTGGTGGCGAGGAATTAGCCACAAAATAGCTCCTTCTTCTCTCATCTGCATTTGGTAGTGCTGAATTCAGTTCAGTATTTGCCCATTTTTAAAAAATGAGCTCTGCTTATTTTCCAAAGGTTTCCCTCAGACCCCTTTGGAATTAACTTAGAACTAGCTGAAGATCACTCACATAATATAGACAAAAGTTTTCACGTAAAATGTTGAAGGCAAAAATCATTACAAGTAAGGTACCGCTGGGACCCTGTAGCTGCAGGGTTTCTTTTGCCTGTCCAAGCTCACCTCAGAGAAAAAAGTCCTGGAGAAGAATCAATTGTAATGCAGTTTCCTTCATATACACTTCAAAGTGAATTAAGTTTCCTTGATAATTTGGTGTATAAAGAATTCCATACTTTCGAAAAAACTATCTTTGTCAAAAGGCCTTTTGACAACCAAAGAATTTAAAATACCTTCTGAAGGAAGAGATGAAAACTTACCATGGAAAAGTGAAATTAGTATCATGAATGCAAGAGGTGAATTGACAGCGTAGTGACTCTGGGGGGGAACTTATCCCTCCACACTTTATGTACCTAGACATCTCTGTTTAAGATGCTTATTTAGCCTATGTGTATAAATGGTGAAAAGAAATGAGCATTTGTTCCCAGGGTAGATGTCAGAATAACACAAATGTATGGTTTGGAATACAGTCAGAAATAAATCAAAGCAAAACCTTAACTCTACAGTGCTGCAGCCTTGCTGGCTAAAAGTGAGTCCAATACAATGTTAAGGTTCCCACCACTACTTAATGGGATGTGACCAAAGAAATATTTTGGTACTCAAGGAAGCGGTGTTCACTGATAGGTCTGGATTCCCAAAATGATGCTTTGAGGGAAAGGATTATGGTTGTAGTAAGCAAAATGTAAAAAAAGAAAAATCCTAGTAGTTTCTGTAATTAAAACTAATGACACTAATAAGACAGGCCATGAACATGGTATTCATTTTGTAGCTGATAATAAATAAATTCCACATATATACATTTACATAGATGAGAAATTTCTTGTAAGGGAATCTGCTCCTTAAATGCTTGCAACATCTTAGTTGTGTGATTTGGAACAAAATTTTTATTACCGAAAAAGGTTAGTGCCTCTGGTGAGGTATAGCAAACAGATCAATGTGGAATGCTTATACCAGATGGAAAATACAACAGCTTTTAGCCCTGCTTATGTGGAGATGATTATACTATAGCTTAGACTGGCTGCTCCTTAAAGCAATGAAGGGCCCATTTGGGGCTCCTTCAAGAATGAGAAAGGATCTGTGAGGTAGAGTGAGAAGAGCAAAAGGGAAAGGAGAAAATAATATGTAGGTTACAGTTTAGAAAGTGAGAAGGGAAATTACTCTTCTCTTTCTGTGCATAAACGTAGATCTGCAATGATAGCAGCTGTCACTGTCATTGGTGGCTGATAACAGAGCCAGCTAGTCTGGAAATTCCTGCCTAACTCCTTGATTATCTTTCTGAATCTAAATGAAAGTTACACATAGTTTAAAGACCATTAAAAGACCCCCTGAATAGCTTTTTTAGAATTTTTGAATGTTTTCCTTTGAAAGACTTTCATAAATCAAGACATTAATTTAGAGAATGCTATGTAATAGTTGAGCAATTCTCAAATCTTGTCAGACAAACACCTGAAAAGTCAATCAATATGAAAGATAAAATGATGATAAAAGCATAAATAGGTGCAACACTGCTGATTTTCTAGACTTGTTTTCTTAGTAAAACTCTATGAAGCCACAAAATAGCAGAACGGTTTAGTGTGCACAGCTGGAATTCAGAGGCAATGCTGCTGCTCTCTCATAAGAGAGAACATAAAATTTCCCGTGAATAGGTTCTGCAGTCAATACCCTTTCTTGATGTGTCTAGTTTTTTTGCACGTTGAGAGAGGGTTAGCAATCACTTCATGCCAATGTAGTCTTCCCAAAAGTACTGAGATCATGTTTTTGATGGCACATGAATATGGTCAAAACTGTAACAAATATAGAAACTATTTTTAAAAATAAATAAAAAGGCTTTTAATTTTCAGTAACCAGAAACGGAGTTATAGAGACTGAAATGAACAAATTTTACTACTGATGATTCCATACAGCCAAAGAAAGTAATTATGTTGGGTGATGTACACCCTATGGATGATTGCTGGTCAATGACTTAAACAGCCTTAAAATATTATGTCATCCCAAGCATCAATAACTCCTAAAGAGAATCACTACTTTAAATTCCATTTTGAGAATCTGAAACTCTAGGAGTGAACTCAATATTGTCAATTAAATATTCTCTATTGTTCTTGAGTTCTGGGTAAAAAGGTTTCTATTCAAGAGAACAAAAGCTTCATGATATTATAACTATCCAGGAACTTATATCCTGCATCGAGGATACAATTTTCTCTTTTTTTTTTTTGACAAGGACAATCTTTGTCCAAACAACCTTTTGGAGATGTGAACATATGTATGCCACGTGTTTGATAGCTGCAGCCACATTCCTTTTACCACACATGATTTGCTTTACACAGAATATGAGTTTGAAGGTACTACTCTTTTGCAAAATGCCTCTTTCCTCCAGGATACTCAGTGCACTGGGTGAGTGACCATCTGCACATCTGTACTGATGAGATGACATTAAATAGTAGAAGTGTTCTGTTGTATCTGCTTTGTAGATCTCATCTATCATAAAAAGTTATTTCATTAACAATTAACTTCTGCAGTTATGTTCTGAACTTATTTAGACACACACACACACGGGAGTGGGAGTGTTAGAGGATAAACAAAATTTCTTCTTTGACAGCAGGAAAGGTTTAACATACCAGTCTTTTAGGGATCAAAAAATTTTTTGTCTTCTTTTCCAAAGACTCTTCTTCACTAGAATGAGTCTTCACTAGAAACAGTGGGAAAGAAAAGGTGCTTGTGCTTATGAATACTCCCTCATTCTGCAACATGCCTTACAGTCCATCCACTAGATTTTTACTTATGATACTTTTAAATCAATAACTGTTTTTAAGTGGGTGCTTGCATGGCACTTTGCATGTGGAGATCCTTTACACAGCAATGAAATAATAACAATTAATAGATAGCAAAAATAAAAAAGTCACCATGTTCTGAAATGAATTTAAAAAATTAGTGAAAGAAATAAATTAACTGCCATTACAGTATTTTTAATTTTAAGAAGCTGTCTCACCTGCAAAATGTTCATTATCATAATTCTTTTTTGGTAGCAGTCCTCTAGCTTCAGTGAAAACCTTTTATTTCTCACTAATGAGTATCCCACTGATTATCTTAACCTGAAGAGGTCCCTGTTTTTAATAGAAACTGCCAAGGCATAAAAGCAGATACATCTGTCTATTGTTTCCTCTGTTTTTTACTTATGTCACAAACACACAATTACAGTAGTGACTACACTGAGAATAACGGACCATAATTCTCTGTACGTATCATATCAGCGTATAAACACCCAGCTCAAAGAGACACACTTCTGATACCATAATAATGGCTTTATATCATGGATCAACATCAGCAGATTTTTGTTGCTTGGCATGAACTGATGACAATCACAAAACTGTGAATTAGATTTGAGGAAAAGCTTTTTTAAGAAGGGCTGAGAAATCTTCCATTGCTCCTCAGAATTAAAGTTCTATCTTTATAGTGTTAAAATATCATTGGAATGATCTATATCCACATTTAAACAAAATAATGACATAGTTTCTTTCTTCAAGTATTTTTTAATACACAGATATATGTTTTAGTAATTAAATTCAATAGCTCTCGACTTCAGTGGGACTGAAGCATATACTGACAAACTTTGTTAATCTGGACTAAAACATAAACCCGTATCAAGAAGATTTCCAGTCCTGTCAATGGGGCAATAACACACAAACACATCATTGAAGATGAATGGCTCTATCAGGTACAGGACAGCAAAGAACAGCTAGAAAGATATTCCTTCTGTCAACAAGTCCAGCCTACAATCACAGCCAAAACAGCCTCATTCATATATTTAAAAGTAGTTTCAATTTGGTCCCTTAAAACCAAAACCCACCAGATTTTCAAAAGTGCCATTAATTTACAGGCTTAATGGATTAATCTTCTGTTTTTAACCATTTCTTTAACCTCTTTTACCTTGAATGTTTATCTTTATTACTCTGGTTTTCATTCCTGAATCTTTCTATAGAGGGTGACTAAAACTCCTCTTACGTATCAATCTTTACTTTGCTAAAGCAATTAGGCATAGCTATTTCAGTAAGACAAGCACTTTGCTGAGCAAATTCATATGTCTTCTAAGTGCTTATTTCAATTTTACCTTCTTCTTGAATGCAAAATAATACAAAGAATTTCAGATGAGGTGTCGCTAATCTACTATATAGTAAGCAGCTTTACTCCTTCTCATCTCTCCATACCAAACACCACAATGAATTACAGTCTGATTAGTTCTATGGTGCACTTCCTCAGCTGATAAAATCAATAATTCCATCAAAGAACTATCATATCAGTTTGACCTTTTTAACCCTTTATGAAAGTCTTGCTGTATTTTGCCCCATTTTCTATTCATCTCTCTGACTTTGCTTTTTCAACACCACAAAGTTATTTTAACGTTTTGCTTTTTCTAGAGTTGATCAAATCAAAAAGTTTCCTGAAAGGTGTTTTTCTCCTAAAATGAGCTCTATATTAATATTTTTGTGTTACTTCTGATGCTACAAATGAAATAAACAGCCTGGATGTCAAACTTGCAATTTCATATTTAAATTCTGTTATGGAGGTAATCTACTTCTCTACATCCCAAGTCAAGTTCTTGGTTTTGCCTCTGTCTCAGATGAAGTACATTGTTTTTTACTAAAAAACAAAACCACACAAAAAAATTAACTAACCAACCAAACCCCCAAATTTACACACTTTCTCAGTAATCCTTCCCCCCACCACGTCTAGGTTCTACATGATCCTTACCGAACTTCTTTGTTTGTAGTATACCTAATTCTAATCACCCCCTCCTAATGAACTGCCTTTCTTCTGTCCTTATTTCATTTCTGTTTATGTGGTAAAATGATCTACTTCTTTGTTTTGTTCTCCAGAAGGTCTAGGTCACCTTAACTTCCCTCAGTCTTGCTTTCCAGCTACCAGAACACAGCATATTTTCTTGTCTGATAAATGTCTTTGCCGCTCCTTCTAGATTCCTCCCTTTCTCCCAATATTTTTTTAGGGTAGTTAAACATTAAATCTTTCTCTGACTTTTTCCTTGGTTTTGCCTGGAAGAAAATTCTGGATGGCTTTACATATTCATCTTACAAAAGCTCTAACCCCCTGGCTATGAAATTTTCCAGGTTAACTGACTTAATACAGCTCTTCACTTCTTCCAGAAAGAACATCTTTGAATAAAACCTATAAATAATAAAAGCATACACTTTAATGTGTGAACATGCATGTACTTGTTTTCATGCTTATTTGTCAAAGTGTCCTTCAGCCTGATTTTGCTTTCTTGTTTTTTGTTTGCTTCAACCTGTTTTTGCTTTCTTTGTGTTCAGTTGAGTCACACACTCTTGTCTTCTGTTATAAAAGGAGAAAATAAAACTGGAAAAAAATGAAAGGCAAACTTTCTTTGTGGAAGTGAATGGCATTTTTCTTACCCCATTGATCAAAACACTATTTACTCTGTGTTTACTGAATGGAAAGCTATAAGACATTATCTGAAAATGGATGTTTGGAACTTAATTCACATATATGTGGTACACCATTGAAATGATACTTCACATTTTTCTTAGCTGTTACTTTCTCCTAGAAAAATGTCTATGGTATAAATGTGTAATTGAAGACCTTGACATCCAAGTCATTAACTGTGTTAGCTATAATGCTTTTTGTGCCATAGCCCAACTAGAGGTGTTTTTATCTACAGAATAAGCATTATTTGTCAATACAAATTACCAAAAAGAAGAAAGAATGTTTTTTGTCCATGTAAGTTGTGCTTGAATGTGAAACTGACAATAACGAGATACTTCACAAAACAGTTCTCAGGGCAATGAACACAGGAGGCCATAACACTTCTCACATTTCTGTCAACCTCTGTTTACATATTTAAAATTATATATAAGAAATTAAATAATAATAATAATCAGAGACACTCTGAGCTGCAGAAGAAATCCACTAAGGCCTATAACAAAGTACAATCAGCAAATTTAACTGAAAATCTTTAACTCAGATAAGAACTCAGTCCAATGTACTGCAGAAATTCTATTAAACTGAATTTCTACTAGCTAAAACTAATATTGATCTACAGATTATTCATGGATCTAGATCTGTATTTAAAGTCCCCTATTTGGATAAGGAGTCTAGAAGTCTTGAATTATTTTTATCTTTTTTCACCATCATTGCATGAAAAATAATCTAAATAACTAAGTCACAGAAGCTTAAAATACCTTCTCCCCCAAGACTGTCTTTATGGCATAAGGGTACCCTGAAGAGATTACTCATATAAGGAATGTTTTAGCATTTTCCTCAATAAATGTTCTCCCTCTTGAAAGATATGAAACCATATGTTTATTAACCATAATCATGAAATAAAAATCATGATTTTAGATAAAAAAAAAAAAAATCTCAGTCCTCCCACAATGTTATGAAATCTTACAAATTTAGGGTTTAACAAAAACACCCTGCTCAAGGATTCCAGAGCATATGTATTGTGACTTATACTAAAACATGTAGTGAGGCATTTTTACAGAGAAAGGGTGGAAACAAAACCTGAAATGACTGAGTGTCATTATTTGTCATTATTTGAAATCTACCTGGGAATGTTTTTTTTCTGATCTGAGTAATTTTTTAGACTGATTTTGACAATACTAACTAAATATATTTAACTTGATGGCATGTTCCATTTCACACTGCACTTGGTGACATGAAATAATTTTATGAATCTGCCTTCACAAGAAAATTACAAAGGCTGTTATTTCTCTTGGTTTGTATATGAATAAAATGATTTTGCAGCAAAAGTTTAGTGACTTTATTAAGGTCACATAGGAAACAAGAGACATCTAAAATGAAGCAGATAATTTTTTAACCCTAAACAATTTTCACTTCTAACCACAGAAAAACTTTAATTTCTGTTGAGGATAGGCTCAGGACTGTGGAAGATTTCAGAGAGTGGAAAGAAACTAAAGACATCCTGCTCGAATCTTTTGCCTGAAAGATGGTGTTGTGACCTTTCCCCTGTTGGTCAAGGTCACACATCTCTCTCCGGAGAGATGCTGGCAGCCCCCTGCAGATAGCCTGAGAGAAAGCCGCCCTGGCCAATCCCCGTGTCCTAGCCTGGGACCACCCTCCTCTTCCCCTGTGGGTCATGTTACCTGACCAATCCTAAGTCCAGGTGTCCACTATCCCAGACTTCCCCTTTCCTGCCCTTATAAACCCACCATGTTGTCCAATAAATCAGATCAGCTCTGACCTTCAACCTGCATGTTGTGTCTGCGTCTTGTTCCTCTGGGACTTAGCACGTGGGAACTACAACTCAGGAAAAGGACCCTCTGGTCTCGGATTCTTACCCTTCTCCCATAACCAGGACATCCTCCTTTACTCTCTCCTGTCTTTCAGATCTCAGAACACCACCCTGCACACTAGAAGCTGCCTTACTTCTAGCATATTCTCCTGCAATTGGCTTCCTTGTGGCTTTTCTCTTGAATCTCAATAGAAGCAAATGTCTCCTACTTCAAGGAGACAATTCCCACCCTTGCTCTATTCATATTTTAGAATACTTTCTCTCAATTAACTGCCTGTCTTCTAGGGCTTTTTTGTTCAGTGACTTTGAGTAGCTGCAAATCTTGGCTCATCAGCACAGCATCCTTTCACCTCTCCTCTATACTTTCTCATTATCTCTACTCCTCACATCTTCTCTTCCCAATACAACTATTTTCCAAAAAACAAACAAACAAACAAACAAAAAACCCCACAACATAATTTTTTAATATGGGAACATTGACTCAAGATCTAGGAATCATCCCAGGACACTAAAAAGGCATTTTAAAAACGCAAACAAGAAACCCAGAAGGAAGTATTCTTTATCCATATTTGTACTTAATCTGCAACACACTTTGCCACTGACAATTCAGTGTGGTGGTACAGAGTTTTGTGGAATTAAGACAGCCACTGCTCACATTCATGGAAGGAAATACAACCACAGGCTGTTCAATATAAAGAACATCATCTCCCTGAGAAGCATTTAGCCACAGATAAAAAGAAGCTGTAACATATAACAACTATGTTCAACCTCTCCTCTCTGGTCTTATACTTTTCCTGCATGTTTGGTATTACTTGGAAACAGTCAGACAGTTTTACTGTCTAAGAAGTAAAACAGTGGGTAAACCCAGTTCTGGTCTGATTTCATGAGGCTGTTGTGATGCATTCATCAAAAAAACCCATATATCATCTGCACCTTCTACATCCCAGCACTCTGTGTTTCTCCTTTAACCTCCTCCTGTGCCTCTGCAAAGGCTCTCTGTTAATTACTGTATTCTCTCCATACTCTGCAGTCTTTATAAAGAAATCCAAAAATCCACATGATGAAAATCCAGCTTCCCCCGCCATCCTTCTGAAAAGCTTCAAGATATCTCAAAAGTATATGCACAGATTACCCCTGCCCACTTCATTGTTACAGTAACATCACTTTTTAAAAGCAGTTCAATAATATATTCATTTGGGAACTATTATTAAAGGAATATTTCAAAGTGTTAATGAATTTGCTTTCTCTTCATTACTTTTATTCAATACAGAAATTAGGAAAAAGCTAGGGTCTTTTTTTCTCTCAGCACATCCACTTCAGCATTAATGAACTTGCCTAATAAGAAAAACAAAAATAAAAGGCAATTCACAACACTCTACTGTCTCGCTCTGCTCATCAACTTAAAAAAAAACCACAAACATAAAAAACTCTACAGAGTGATGCATGGATAAATCAGTACTTCTGAGTCAATTCCCTCTCTTTGAGGATCAATTAAAGTACTTCATAGAGGCATGAAAGGCATTATACAGATTTGCTTAATGTGGTGTTTTCTGAAAGGATCAAATTATTTTTCTGTACCTGATAATGGTTTAGAAATATTTTCAGAAATTTGTTAAGACCCCTGGAACTGATGACAGGAGTTAATGTTGATACTCTAAGACAAGCAAAAGAAGGTTTGAATGTATTTGCAATATGTTGAAGATAAGATACATCTAATGTGCTCTATAACAATCTGGGAACACAATTCCTGAGTAGGAGGACTACAGATTTAGGTTATAGACAGATAATTCAGAAGTACTGCCCTTTCCAGTCCATACTTCAAAGTCTGAGCAACTGAAGATGGTAACAGATGGCCAAAGAAACACTTGGGGAATGATGTTTACAGCTAATTTGATTACTTAAGTCAGGTAGCTTCATAAAGTGGACACCAAACAAAGGCTGGCTATTTTTCAAGGCACAGGCACTAGCCAACACAAGCATCCTTCTGCTATCCCCTCATTCACTTCTGCATCAGAGGTCTCAGGTTCCAAAAGGGTTTTTTTAGATGAGGAAGGCAACACAAAGGCTGTTTCCAGAAGAAAACCTTGGTGCAACTGACCAAGCATATAACCTTAATTCCCCAAATCCAGAAATTTTTCACCTGTTCCCCCCACTACCTGTGATACTGATAGGACTTGATATATTTAAAGAAAGCCCCTAAATTTTTTATGCTATCTCACTATAGAACAGCGTACACAAAGTTACGAGCCTGCTACTGCTATATGAAGGAGTTCTGGTTGTAAATATAGTTTTGCATTAAAAAATAACGAAAGCAAGCAGGATTTCAAACCTGTCCTGAGGATAAAAATCAGTCCTTTGTATATACCAAGAGCAGACAGATTTCTCATAATCAGATGTTTGGGAGTATATTCTAAGTCTAAACTACCTTGCTTTCTCCAAGAATGAAAGATTTTCAATGTGTCTTAACTACAGTTTATTTCTGGATGATCATGATAATTAAGTGTTTAAAGAGTATCAATCCAAATCTTGTATAAAAGCCCATGATATTAAGAAGTTTTTAATTAAAATAACCACTCCAGGAAAATTTGACCCAAATAATTCTGAAATACAAAACTCAGACATCTCAACCACAAAAACATACAAATGGTAAATACACTGCAGTCCCAAGTGGGAGTCTGCTCTGAAAAATGACAATTTAAAGATACATTTGTGCCTTGAGACTGTTAAAACAAATCTTTACAGATTCTCCACAGTACCAGGCTGCATCTCAACTACTCATGAGATGCATTGCAGAGGACTGCAATCAACTCCACATTCACTCTCACTACATAAACTCTGCAAATTTTAATGGTTCTATAACAGGAATAAATAGTAACAAAAACAAAAATAGAAACAACTTGTATCAATCATTAAAGTATGTAAGTACATCATACTGGTACAAAACAAAGATCCCTCCTAGCCCAGTGTGCTGTCTCTTGAAAGGACTGGCAAAGGATGCTTAGGACAGGGTATAGTAAAATTTCCCAACATACTGGGTCCTAGTAATCTTAATTTCAGGGACTTAATAAAATCGTTCACACATATGGATCTGACCTGTTGAAACAACACATTGCATGCTGTTGTTAAACTGGAGCTAAAAAACATTGTTTAATTGTGATGTTACTGCACCCATCAACACTTCAGAGGAGAAATTTATTATTATGTGGCTGCACACTAAGATATTAAAAACAACACTGCCTAGCTCTCAGCAAGAGTTGTGTATATGGCATTAAGTCATAGCAGTTGCCATCATACCATTATGCCATCAAACAGGGGAGATAAAAAAATCCCTAAACACCTGATTTACTTCTATATAAGACAGTAATTAGAGTTTTATTGGATAAGTGATGTTGGATCCTGGACAAACCAACAGCTACAAACAAAGCTCTTGCACAACAGCAACTGAGAGGAAGAGTTACACTTCTACTTCTGTTCAAAATTTCCCCTAACAAAATCAGGACGTTTAACATCTTCCCCTATCTTTGTTTGCAAGTACTCTTGAGCAGAAGAGACACAACACCAAGGATGAATGCAAATTCCAGTTTCAGGCTGGCCAACTGTCACCATGCAGTACAAGGGAAGAGAGGACTCTGCAAAGTCACTCTTCCCAGCAGCAGGAAATGGGTAGATCTGGAATCTCCCTTCCCTGAGCATGGCAGGAAACCAAATAGCCTCAAGAAGAATATTCTGTTCTGAATCAATAAATCTACAGCATTTTGCTCCAGAAGCAAGGGAAAGACAGGATGAAGACTGTCACTCCTGTAGCTTCTTGAAAACAAATAAAACAAACTCTACAATAATAGCACAAGTTGTAATCTACAGTAAGACATGTTCTTTTCATTAAAAAAATGTGTAAGTTTAGATATGCTACAACAGAGGCTAAAAATTTATAGCACCCATTTTTGCTAGTCTTTCTATAGAAAGCAAAGCTTTCAGCCACCCATGAAAAGTCATGAAATATTAAAAATTTAGATTCAGTGACCCGTTAAATATGTTCGATGCAACTGAAAAAGCTATTTATAGATATCTTTATACTTCTGCATAGATATTCTACAAAGTGGTCAAAACTACCAGTTTTACATCTTTTATTCAGTTATACTTGGTTTTATCAGATAAAGAGTATGAAATATCATCTGTCAGCATGAAACATCATCTGTCAGCAATTAACTGTAAATCAAAAAAAACTGTGTTCTTCAAACACAACACTTGTTTTTTTATGCAGTTTCCGTCACCCTTTAACACAACTGTGAAATTCTGCTAGTTATGCCACATATCACTTGCTTTCCTAAGGTGGAAAAAACCAGTTTCTGACACTTGTGTTTGGCAAGCACATGTGTTGGGTAAAAAAGCTACAGCCAGCCCAGGCAGCCAATGAACTAGTGAACCAGTGTGCTGCCACACCCACCAACAGTGCTGGTCAGAGTCAGACAAATGAGACGTGGGAAGGGAATACCTGCAAAAGGGATGTGTTTCTTAGTAACGGTACACAGCCAATTAGTATTTCTCCTGCCTTCACAGCATTTGAGGATAACTCCGGACATCAGGAAAAATTTCTTGACTGAAAAGGTGGTTAAGCATCGGAACAGGCTGCCCGTGGAGGTGGTGGAATCAACATCCCTCTAAGTGTTCAAGAAACAACTGGACATGGCACTCAGGTTCTATGGTTTAGTTGCCATGGTGATGTTCAGTCAAAGGTTGGCCTTGATGATTTTGAAGGTCTTTTCCAACCTTAATGATTCAATGATTCTAAAAGCATAAAAGAACCTCCACAAGGTGTCCTATTTTAGTTTCAGTGGAATACAGCGCAATCAAGAAATGTAATTTCTCAGGTTTCCGTGACTAATGAACTTACTAATTTTTGTAGTTAATAGTTCTGATAGCCACTCTGTTTTTCTGGATAATCATTGTGTCAAGACTTTTTAGTAATATTCAGTAATTACCAATCTGATTTTTTAAATACTAAAATTAAATCACTGCAAAAGGCTTAATTGCACAGAACTACTATACTGATCACCAAACTCTGAAAAATCCATAGAAGGGATCAATAGAAAGGTATGAGAAACCTGGAAAGAATCAAACAATCAATTATGGTTTTTGATGAACAGATGAAAAATAGTCACTTCATACTAATACAGTTATTGCCTACTGTAGTGAGAAAATACAGGAGAAAACCAAAACTGAACAAAGAGAAGCAGCTATGACGGGCAAAGACACTACTAAGGGCTGGTGAAAAGCTACTTGTCATTCCAATCAACCGAGTTATATCCTAAATATTTTTCCACCTCCTTGGAGGCCTTTCACATAAGCTTTACATAACACAGAAGTAGCTCCCATGGTTATCATTTGGCATCTCTCCAGTACGCAGAGAGAGAAGTATTGCTCGGGGATATTGTAAAATGTTCATAGTAGAATCTGCATTGCAGTCAATAAATGTTACATAAACGGTATCAAAGAATCAACTCATCAGAAAGTGTTGCTGTCAGTCTGCTATTCCTTAGTAAGAGAAGCTCAAGCAGCAGAGACCAAAACTTTGTGTCGGGTATGCTCTGGTGGTGAGCACTTACCCTGGGGGCCTGTCCCTCTCTGCCACTGAGGACTCAGACCGGCTTTTTAAGAAATTCTCAACACATCTTGTCCAAGACCACACATTAACACAGGCAAGGTGGTTACTGCCAGGAGCTGGTTACTGGATCAGGACATACAGACTCTGAGTCTGCCTGGCACTCTGCACCCTCTTCATGGCTGTGTTCAATTTAACTACCAGATCCTGCACATCTTGTCCTGCTGAAGCACTACACACTGTTACAACTTGACAAATTTTAACTTGAAAGTGTACTAAAACTTCATAACCTCTTTTAAGACTGTAACTGCATTTCTAAGACACAATTCTGCATTAAAAGAAAAAAAAAACCCCACAGACCCTCCCCCCTCAAAAAAACCCCAAAGATTCATACAAAGACTTTTCTGACTCTAAAACTGTTCTCATTTATTTTATAACAGAGAAACTGTGCAATATAAATGCTACCATGGTAACAACTCACTTTATTGAACAAGAGAGAAAATAATTATCCCAAACCTGCATATCATGCAAGCACATGCAGTAAATTTAGTGCTGCCCTTTTTTCCCCTTGCTATTTTTCTTCTTGCAAAGAGAAATAGGTTTTGAATTTATACCTTATAGCAACCCAGGCATCACTTTGCCTGTCCCTCCCACTTCTTTGTATATTTTACACCTCTTGAGTGCATGATGTGAAGGACCCAGTTACTTAGAAAAAGAAAAAGGGATTAATGAATCAGAAATGCTCTTCCCCCTCCTGAGTTAAGTACAGAAGACTCCTATGTAAATGCCTCACGCATTTAAAAAAAATGAAGCCCTAAGGCAAGCACAGCACATGCTTAGTATTCACTCAGTACACTTAAACAGGAACCCTTAGTTTACAGTAAACCAAAACTTATTCATCTCCAAACATAAATTAAACCTGATTTTACTGTTCTGTCCAAATATTCCTTGTGATATTACATTTGTGAACATGTATTTATGTACAAGGGACAGCAATATTTTCAGAAGAACTGCATGAATTCAGCCATATAAATCCAATTAATCTCAATAGAACTTGTATGGCTAAATCCCTGTGCTCAGCTTTGACATTTTAGAAGCAGTGGGGGAGGTTTTTCAAGTACTGAATATGTATTATACAAAACTCAGTTTTCTCAAAGAGAAATAAAATAGCATGTAGATACTTACAGATATCAACAAACATTTACTTCTGTCAAGAAAATCACATTCTTAGCAAAGCAGGCAATGATTTCCACAAAACTCTGTTTTACAAAAAAACCCAGTATTATCCTGCAGCCTATGAGATAAAACTAATCACATGTACATATTAGTTGGATAAATTATTCTTATTTTACCTCCAGTTTTGATCTTTTTACTTCACTTGCAATGCATCTGCCTCTCTGATATAAAATGTTAAAGAACGAATTTAATCCAGTGTTCACAGTTGGAGGATGTGTTTGGGATGCATAAAATTCATGTTTTTAAAAGATCACTTTAAAGAAGTGACTTAGAAGTGCTGTTTAGAGAGATGATCTTATTTGCAACAGACCTTTCTCACTTTCGTTTTATTTACAGTCCTAAACAACTTAAAGAGTAGAAACAAAACTACTCTCAACCAACTTCAGCAACAAAGAAAGCAGTTAATTTTGGCTATCTTTTATGAGATTTCTTCAGGTACTAGAAACAATTTATGTATACACACATTCATGCACTCATACAATACAGGCTGTGCCAAATCTTAATTCACCAAGTTGTTGTCTTAATGGAGCTGGAACTCTCCAGCACATCCAAATACAACTTATCTTGGTACAGAATTCTTTCTGAAACATACTACAGGGTATATTTAATACTCCTTATTAAGCTCTTACAGAAAATGAAACTACAATTCCAGTAGTTGAACTGGTAAAACTTTCAATTCTGTATAAAAAAGGCTACTCAGCTGCCTTCTCCCTTCCCCTAAAGCCCTCAACAATCAGTTGAGTTTCAGTTCATAAACCAAACACCACTAGAGACGTGTGTTTCCCATACAGCAGTTGAACAATTAAATGCCAAGTTTTGCAACCACAGAAGTGATACAAATCATGCCTCCTTTTACAATAAGTTAGGTTTTGCATTTGGCACTACTTTTTGTATGGAAACCTCCTTTTTCCAGTTCAAGTATAAATCATACAGAGGCAGTGGAGATGTTTTTGTTTGTATGTTTTTGTTAAAGAAGAAATCATAAGTGACAATTTCAAAATTAGCTGGGCATATAAAGTGTTTAACAAGTCACTAAAAGGACAAATTCACCCAACAAAAGCCATCATGCTGCAGTTTATTTTTCCTGTATATTAATGGGTTAGCTAGTTGCTCACAGGAAGGGTTAGCCCATATACTACTTGAAAAGTTTTAAAGCTAATTGTATTTCAAATAAATAATGACCATTCAAGTATTGTATCCTCAACGACAGGAACAATAACAACACTTCTTGCCTGAAATGGATGATGAGGTTACTACTTCATAAAGCCATTAGAAGCAAAAACATTGCTTAACGTTGCTAAAGGAGGGTTTTTTTGTAATGGTGTGTTCTGAAAATGTTATAATTTGACTTGAAACAAATTCATAAAAGCATTTACAAAAAACACACAGTATCAACTGAGACTGTATTTGACATCATAGTCTCTCTGGCCACCAGCTCTCCTCAAAGCCTTCCTTGAATCTTGCTTTACATAAAAATTGTAAATTCTGGGGTACAGAAGTTCAGTATATTAAAAATGTTTAGCATCATTAAATATACATGATAAAATACTTAATATTTAAATAGACTCAAATATAAAATTGTTTTGTGAGGAAGACTTCTATCCACAAGACTTTCCTAATGCAAAAATGTCAAACACCCCTCTGTCCATGTCCCTTTACAACTTCGGCTCTTCCACCTCCCTCACATTTCAGAATCACACAAGGGTTGAGGTAGCAGGGATCTCTGGTGGTCATCTGGTCCAACACCCTGCTCAGGCACGGCCATTTAGACCAGGCTGCCCAGAAGTGTCCAAACAGCTCCTGAGTATCTCCCAGGATGGAGATTCCTCCACCACTCTTGGAAACCTGTGCCAGCGCTCAGTCACCCTCACAGTAGGAAAGTGTTTGCTGACATTCCTCCTATGTTTCAGTTCATGCCTGTTGCCTTGGAGTAGAGCAGCAATTCTGTTCTCATTACATCCCCTTATACTCTACACGCCTTCTGCTCCTCCTGCTTCCCCAGTTCTCAGCCCCAGATGCCCCCTGGGTGTGCCTGAGTCCTGGCTGGGTCCTTGCTAAACAGCCAGTACCAGGTCAAATAAAAACCCAACCTGTGCACCTGCTAAACAGTCTCCTGAACAGAGGGTATGAATGTGGACACCAATTTTCATTAGATTCATAAGACTTTTTTTTTTTAATTTGAAACTTGTGTCTTTCTGTCAATTTTAGTCAGATCTGGATAAGCTAAAAAAAAGTGTGTTAAGAAGATAAACAAGGTGAAAAAACTGATAGTTGCGTGATTGAGTCCATTTCCTTAGGAAACCAAGCTGGAAGACTCTCAGGAAACGAAGTAACATTCTGAAAAGCAGATAATGTAGATATATATACCTTATACGTGCTAAAGATCATCACATTCAAACATACTGAGTAGCTGAATGGGGCAGCCTCAACAGAGTTATCCTCAACAATTTATGCTGCTCTTCCCTATTCCAGACAAAAGAGTGTTGGGATGTGGACAAACGGACAGCTCAGTAAGCAAACACAGACATGTTTATCCTTTATGACAAGTCTGTTTTGTGGTGAGACTTGTTTGTTTTCTGTTTGTCTCACTTTTTAAGATATAACACAAATCCTTCTTTAAAAGAAATTAGAAAATCTAGAAAACTGAAATAAGCACGAGATTTTCATGAAGTCTCTGACCAAATCTGCTTGGTGGTCTTTGGTAACAGTAGCTTGTTGAAGAAATCAAGGATGAAATACAGTCAGTAGCTATAAATACATTCAGGACCACTTCTTCCACAAATCAACTGTTAGCCATTAATTCAGAAACATAATTTCCATTCAGTTGACTAATAAAATGATACCTTACTGTATCACTTATCTAGGCTCAGGGCTTAACTTTCACTTTCTAAATGCTTATTTTCTTCAAGTGACAAGGCTCTCAAACTCCTGTCTGAGTGCAAGCCACAAAAAACTGTGTCTCCCTGCTTTTAGGCTGGCTCATCACCAGCCAGAGCGCGAGTTACAGTTCCCAGTGGCAGAATGCAGCCTATTCAAAACAGCATGATTAATTTAGCTAAAAAGAAAACCAAAAGCAGAGAGAAATGGATTAAATAACAACAAAACCCTACATACATATGGTCTTATCTGAGACTTGCCTTGTTAACATTCCATTTTTTTCAGCCAGAGGGTGAAGCACTTGCTGGTACTGCCCGAGTGCAACTGCTGCCTCCGACACTATAACCTGAATCCTTCCCCCTCCCAACACAACCCAAGGCTGAATTCAGGTATTGTTCCTCCCATTACAAAGCAACTGAAAGAAAGCCACTGTCAGGTTCCCAGAAAGCTAGGGAAAGGCTTAAACTGCATTTAACCCTTTGGGCTCCCTGGAACCAGCCAGAGGACATCCTCTGGTGCCAGGGACCCACATGGTTAATTCCCCTGTTCTTTGTGACTATTAAATGCTGCATTTGAGAATGCCACAGACGACAGAGGCAATGAGGAGGGAAATGGTGCTACAAACCAGAAGAGTTTAATTTTCTTCACTAGGATCAGGTGCTACAATTCCACTATAAAGATGTAATGGCAGGACTAGAGATGTGATATGGTATTAACAACTATTCACTTTCTGGTTTTTACTCCAACAAATAAATGTATTCAACTTGCCAAATTTGTTCACTGGGTTCTCTGTAGGAGGAGAATCCAATAATGTGAATGGGAAAGCAGCTGTGCCCAAAAATACACAACCATTTCATTTATATGATGATTATTCACAATAAATATACACTGCTATGTTTCTTGTGCTCAGAATGGGAAGCAAAGATATCAATATATATGTAATGCTTCCTGATGTCCAGCTCACCACAGCTGCAACTTCGTATTTAGAAGCAACAAAGAAAAAGCTAGGACAATGAGGAAAAAATACCTCAAATACTGATGAAAGTGACTGGCAGATATCATTTAACGAAGACGTTAAACTTATATTTGGAGGAAAACCACTGGTGACTTACAGTGGGTTCATCAATATCCAATATAACTAAAGATTCCAGTGACCCACATGCAATTACCACTGAAGTCAGCTACTCAGTAAAGAAGCAGTCCAGATATCAGCTGCATTTTTATCTGAAGCATTTAGTCTGACACCTTAAATTCAACAAAGAATTAAAGAATTTCAGAAAAAGATGGCTTGTTTCAAAACAGATGGATACCCAAATGTTTGCTTACCTTCTACGGTTCAAGACTAAATTATATATTTTTAATACATTATTTATTAAGTATCATTACTTCATATCACATCCTCTTTCCTTGTACATTCCTTCAGTGATCAAAGTGCCCTGGACAATCAATCAAAGTTGGTCAGGTCTGTGCCTTTTGCCCTTTCATATAATGTATTGATATACGATTACAAATTTAACAATCTACAGATAAAATTACATTTTTTTAATGGCATTACAAAAATAGTTAACTAAGATAAACACTTGCACATCTTTTCAAGCTGGAAAAATGTCACTTTACAAATGTCTCCATGTATAAGCAGCAGGCAACTTGAAGATGCCTGTACTGTGCCAGTGACTGCCACTGCAAAGCGCTCCCATATTAAGGATGTGTCTTGAATGTATGTGCGTGATCTGGAGCACAGGGCTAGCTTCTGTTTTTCTCCAGAACAGTCTTCATTTGTTCTAACCCCACAACAAAACAAATAATCATTAAAAACCAACCAAAAAGAAAAGCCCCTCCAGAAAACAAGGAATAGAGAGGCAAACTTTTATGCCGGTTTCAAATTCCTTCCTGCTCCTTTTAAAATACATTAGGATTTAACATCAAAACGAACAGCTTTTCCCTTACTACCTAACGAAATCCAGTTAAAAGTATTATGAAGATGACAGTGACTGACAGTTACATGATGACACACTTGACACACATCACATCTGCCAATACTTACTTTTTTCCCTCATTCATGCAGGGTTTTTCTTTTCCCCAAAAGAATTTGGTATTTATTAGGTCAACATTTCCTAATTTAACATGCACAGGAAATTGTTTAACTAGCCTTTTAACATTTGGTAGCAAAATAAGAGTTAATAATTTAAAACAAATTAAACTGCTGTTTGTCAGTACTTTTATTCATATGAAAATGACCTTAAGCAAGCCTATCATCTGATGCGATAGACACTCTATATGGATTGCACTTTTATAGGTAACGCAGATAAGAGTATTGTTCTGCTTATGAGGTAGAGGGAGTTAAATCATGAAATATTCAGTTTTAATTAAGATTACTGTATCAAAGGCAAGGCTTAATGCAGAATTGAAGTAAGGATCAAGGTTAATGCCTATTCTAAAGCAAATTTACATAAATTATGTTTCACTAGTGTACCATGAGTCTTATTTTGTCAATTTATATGTGAGACCATTAAAATTAAAGGTGGAAAATATCTATTAAGTCATCTTCACTCCCCTCCCTCCAACACAGAATTCTTTTTTCCTTCTTTCATGTTTATGTCTGAGCATTTCGTCCACGATCATTTGCAATAGCTCAGGCAGTGGGGCATTGCACTAAAACTTCAGGGCAGATGAACACACACTTTAGCATCTCCAAAAGAAGGGTTTTTTATAGTATTCAAAGCTAAGACTCCCCTCATCTTATTTCATTACTCCTACTTAGACCTTTTTTGAACTCCTCTAAATGAATCCTTTCTCAGCACTTGAAGCCTATAAAAATACCTTCAGACATTTTCATCATCCCCTGGTAGCTATTTAGCCAAATTAGTGTAGGGATCATCTCTCTTCATCTGAACATCACCAAGCACACAGATAGCTATAAGTAATAATTACATGTGTTCATTTCCTTTAATCTTTCTTCACAAGTCATTCCCTTCTAGCCTTTAATTTTTGCCACTCTTCATGCCTACATCTTCTTTTAAGTGTTACTGCTTTGCAATTATTTTCCTTTCTCTGAACAGCTTTATTTCAGGTCATATCCACTTATGCATGCTAGCTTGAATTTACCACTTTATCCTGACTTTTCACTGATGTGTGTAGGGGGGGGAACGGTTTTTTTTTTTCTTTTGTTTGTTTCCTAATAAAACATCAGGCTCAAATCTCTTCTCTGTTCATGTCAAACCACCACAGACAAAAATAAAATTAGATGCACTGGAGACCAGCATCTTAGCTTATTAAAAATATGATAAATGTAAGTGCTAATAAATTCAAATTGTTTATATTACTCATTTTATGTTTGGCTCTTTTCCAGGTTTTAGGCATCATCTATTTTGGGCAATCAGTCTGAAGCATCTTTGGTTTTTAGGGTATAGATAATCAACCTTTTTTCTTTGCATTTGTCTGTTTTAGTATCTGTATAAACACTTCCACTCAAAAGAAAAAAAATAATGCTGAAAGTCCCCATTTGATTTATCTCCTATCGTACTGATGGCTCCCTATCATGTTTGCTACCTTTCTTCCTTGTCACTCCTACACACCCAGTTATCTCCTGTGCCTGAGCACAATGTAAAGTTACAAAAGCTTCACCTGAGCCAGATGGAGACAGCTTTGCTCTCCTCGTGAATTTCAGACACTGAATTAGTGTTAGAGTAGGTGTTAATCTAATCATGGAAGTGATAAAAGTTGATTTCTTTACTGCTAAGGCGATACTGCCATGCTAAAGGCTCCACCTGTACCTCTTCGTTTCTCCCAGTCATTAAGAGGTGACCTGGTTCTGGTCACAGCTGCATAGAAAATAAGTGGTCAAATGCATTCCACAGGCTAGTCACTTTACAAAATGCCTAACACAAGGTTTAAACCAGTGAGGTCTCACAGCTTTGTGTAGAAGGGGAGGAAAAAAGGCAGGCCAAGGACATGCTGACCAGCAGACCAGCCCACTGTGCAACAGCTCCAGTCAGTCAGTCCCTGTATGTTCCCAGTTAGCTACCCTGCCCCCTTCACTACTACTACTGGAAGGCCATCACATTTTATGACAGAAGTTGTTAACTTAAGCCAAAAAATCCTCATTTGTAAAAGCTAAGTACCAGGTTGAATTTAAATGGCAAGACTCTGTCACTCTTAACTAGCTCAAAACAAAAGGCATATTTTTCAGGATACAATTAAAACGCAATACAGAGATTTTGTGCCATCGATGCCCCTGCTATACCTGCTCAGTGAATCAGAACAGATTACTTCCGACTCCCAGTCTTCTAGACTGTCAGTCTCGCATCTTTCACAAGCACTACAGCCACACAAATTATTAAAAAGCTTTTCTCTACGCCATCAGTATCATACATCCATTAGAGGCCATTCCACATTAGAAAATATCTGTTGCAAAGAGTCTTCCTAGGCCATATGCTAGTAATAAATAAAAAAGGCTGGAAAAGATAATTTTATAACAACAATCTTCAGTTTTCTTCTCATGTCTGCATGGCAGTCTCTTAAGTCAATCTGTTTACTCTCTGTATCTACTACAGCAAATTTTTATGTATATGTTCATTTGTTCATCTTCTGACGCTCTCTTTCACATTCCTTGCCTAAGTATCTAGAATTTGGAACACCCTCTTATTCATTTTAAGTAGGTCACAGATGGTCAACAACATATACAGCACTCTTCAATTATTAAACTAGCCCAACCTGGGTCTTCATCTTCCCTTCCTATGCCTTTCAATAAATATTCTGACTACCACCTCTCCTATTTTTTTGTAAACGCACCACTAACCAAAGTCTAAATTCAGAATTTTTACGAAGACTTAGATGTTTTTCCCTCTATATTTTACTCCTCATATAGCAATATTTTAATATGTTCACAACAGGATGATGAATCTCCCACTCTTCATTTGTGTAAAATTTCAAGAAACATTTATGGAAGATGAGCAGGCAAGGAAAGAAGTATGTAAAAACATGCACTCTGAAAGATACCTCTCACTGTTCTATGGAAATTGCTATGGAGACCTACCATCAGGTCCTGTTAGAAAAGACAATATATATAAATTTATAACTGCATTCATAAATAACTATTAGTTAGAAAATAAGACAAAAATTTGAGAAGAATTTGAAAATACGGGAGTTTTGAAACTGGGGGGTTTGTCTTGTTTATTTCCTCGGGGGTTTGTTTTGAGGTTTTGTTTGTTTTTAAAGACCTTTCTCTACATGGATAACAATCAGTGTAATGGATGTTCATCTGAATGAAGTTAAAGTTACACCATTACCTGCTAATGAAACACACTTACAGACCAGCATCTGCTCATCCAAATTAGATCTGTCTTCAAATATTTCAATTTCAGTTTCAGTTAAGCTATCCTCAAAAATCTACACCCAATCTCAGTAATATTTTTAAATTTTACCTCTAAAACAATTCCTGAAATTTAAATAACTGAGCAGTTATTTTTTTTTGGTAAATCTATGAACTCCACTTGCAGAGGTTACACTTTGCATCTTCACATTTCATATTTCAAAAAACAAAGGTAAAAGATCCTTTTTTTTTGACATATTTGGCCTTCTCACATGGAAAAACATCACACTCAGAGCATTTTCCACAAGACACTGAGCTGTTCTGTAGTTGCTGGTACTAAAATACGTTCAAAGCTGTAGGGTTCACACTGCAATTCCAAGGATGCAGTGTGAGCTATCATCATCACAGAATTCTGCAAAATAATTTTCTGTCAGGACAACCTTGTCACCAAAGAGTCAGGGTTCTCAGGAATAAGTCCAAAGCAGTCCAGGAAAAGGGGATGGGAAGGCCAACACCAGCTCGCCAGCTGTGCAATGTCCTGGACATGCTCTTCCCAAGTACCCAATGCAGTGTAATTTAAGGAGGAGCGAGTGGGAAGGTGTACAAATCAATCGTTGCCCCCAGTCTGCAAATGTTTTGACAAGGAATATGATATCCAAGCAGGAATATTTGATGGTGGGTTTTTCTGTGAGAAAACACCTTTTAGTCCTTCAGGACAGACTAGCTTTAGATAGCTACAATGTAACTATTTGTATCTGAGGCTCTCTTGATTCCATTTCTAGAGGATGGAGCAGGATCAGTACATCAGGACAGGGCTCATTGTAACCTACTACAGATATTCATTCACAAAGTGGGTTTAAATGCTCAGTCTACCTCAGGGTGCACATCTGTTTCTCTCCATTAAGTAGGAAAGCACACCAAGTGACTATCTCAGATGTACTTTTACTGTGCAGACACATATATAGTAGAACCCATCTCACCTAAAATAATCACATTATTTATTCTGTCATGGATCCTCCTTCATCTCATGTGAGCAATGAAATCATAAAGTGATATGGACAGAAATCTTTTGCAGCAGTTAAAGTGCCTTCAGATGCACCATTTCCAGCCATAATAATCATCATCATCATCATCATCACAGCTCTTTCAAGTCTGAGCTACTGTAGGATTTGTTTGAGTTTATTTTGTCATTCTTCGTATTTTAAATGAATAGTATTTGCAGAATTTACTAATATAAACTTTTTATAAGTGAGATTTGCTCATACCCTGCTATCAATTTTCCACACTGCTCCCCCCAAGTAACTTCCAGATTTCATTTCCATAGATTGAGAAGAGAGATTATGTAAATTCTTAACTATTCCTCATCTACTAAGAGGCATTCTTTTGTCAACAAGCTTCATATTTTGAAATCCTCTCTTTCAAATTAACTGTAATGCAGCTGCTTCTTTTGTCCAAGATACTGTGGCAAGCCCCACTACCCGCTATCAAATGAACACAGCAAGCAGCAGAGGGTCTTTGGGGGAGGAGGGGTGTCAAGTAGAAAGTCAGCAGCTAGAACTGACTGCAGCTGGCAGGGCAGAAACAGTACAAGCATTCACCAAAGTGATCCAACATATTCTTTAATGTACCATTTTGCTGCCTTATGCTCTAACATTGTTCTTCTGCACAGTCTCAGTATTTTTCAACCTCATAAAAAAATGGAAGGGGTCCCCAGTAAAGATACAATGCTACGAATTTCTTTCACGTGATACAACAAAATCATTTGTATCCACGTGACAGGTGGGATATAAGTACCTAAAGAGAACATAATCCACGTAGGGAAATGTACGACCACATTAGGCAGGGAGAGGAGGGAAAGGGATCATATGAGCACCAGTCCGAGGAGCACATCAATAAAAAGAATATAACATTACAGCTAACTCTTCGACCAGTGATTCTGAACCATCTTTCTTACTATTACTGAAGCTGCAATTGCATTCATTAATGTATGTGCAGAGAAGCAGAAGACATATTAAATAAGTGAAGGCTTGTTAAATTAATATCTTGACAGGACATCCATGTACTTACAATTCTGCTGAAGTAAACACCAAGGAGCAAGTACAGCTATTTAGGCTGAACGACAAAGACAGCAAAAAGTACAGCAGGTAAAAATTTGCCTTTAGTAGTCTTAAAGCTGGAATTAGACACGAGACATTTTAGCCACCAGGGAAGTGAAGAAACAGGGCATTCCATGTAACTATTTAACCACAAGAGTTAGCTGTAGTTTTGAAATTTTATTTCAATTACCAGGTTCTGTATAAATGCTCAATAAACAGATGGTTCTTTGCCCCAAATAGGTTGTAATCCACGTGGTGAGAGAAACCAGCCAAATTATTTTTAAGAAAGATAAAATTTATAAAGAATGTTAATGATGTCACCTGGGGGCTCAGAAGGTTCTTTTCAGTCATTAATCGTATCTTTCTAGTCACACCATCTTAAGAGATTTGCAAGAGAACTAATGAACTCTACCCTGATTCTCTGATTTACCTTATCCAGCATTGTGTCCTATCTTATGGCTATGAATAGCTGGTGATTCTGGAACAGATTTTGTGCATACACTAAATGGTTAAAGCAAAGCGATAAAAAAACTTACCATATACAGGCTGGTTTTAGATATATATGTTATCAAAAGAGGTTGTGCAGTACTTGCTTAATTAATCTTTGCTGTCTTAACAGATGAACCAGATGTACTATTATGTTCTTTGTTCTTCCCTAAAGAGGGGATGAGCCGATTATTTATCTCCAAACAATAGGAGTTCATGTACCACAGTGAAGAATTTTTTTTTTAATTGGGGAGGCAATCACTAACAAGCTTCAGCTGCAACTGCTTGATGTAAACACAGTGTGAATTTGTTCCTGAAGTATTAAATGCTGTTCCTTCCTAAGTACATGGAACCAATTTCTAAGTAAGTGTGTAAAGAAAGGGACGGAAAGAACAGAACTTGGAAGGAGGAAAACTCTGTTTTGTCTTTCATGTATTCATATTTACTTCTTTCATAGAGTAACACATTTTCACAGATAAGTTAAAATTTTAAGCTTCAAACACTGTTTACAAATAACGCACCAAGAGAACAAAAGCAAAAAAACTGTTGGTTGATACAACACATTCCCTGTTATACAGCATGTAATCTAAGATATGTTAAGGGCACAAGGAATATATAACATTATGTTCACAGGGCCACAAGAATAGTTTGTGAAAGTTATTTAAAAATTCAGAGTACATAAAACTCTTCATCACTATGTAGCAAACTTAAATACCTACCTCAATCACAATTTTTATTTAAATATATATTGAAAAGTATAAATTTATTTTAAATCAGTTTTACTAAGCCTTAAAAATAGCTATTTATTCTTAGGGACATGCTACATGAAGAACTAAGATCAAAAAGCAAGAGAGTTTTGAAATTAGTAAATTTTTCTAGATAAAAGACGTAACAAATTTAGGAATTCCCTTTATCTCCCTGATAAACTCTATCTCATCTCAAGTCCTCACTCCTTCCTTCTCAATCGTCTTTCCTTATCATAACTAAAATTTCTTCCATAAAACTAGTTTTCAATAATTCACAACAATTTGTCTCCTTAAATATACTGTTTTTAAGGCATAGATTAAGTGCTACCCTGGGAACAGAAGATCTTCACAGAAATGAGGTAGGTTTTCCACTTGAAATTACTGTAAAGAAAGAACTCAAATAGAACAGATAGAATTTGATTAAAAAAACCTCCCAAGAGATTGCAAAGCTGTATTAACAATATACCTAAAAAAAAAGAAAACATTATCAAACTAGGTCAAACAACATAGCATAGCTAAAATATTATTAGTTTTTCTAAAAGGTCTTTTCTGTATCAACTAAAAAGAGAAGGAATCAAGCATATTAGCCTCTTCACAATTTTAATTAGTAAGTACTACTTGAACTAAGAACACCTTTATTTTTATTCATAGCCATGCTAAGACCTAAAAAAAATAGAGTCATCTATTTGGTTAGAAGTAATGTTTTCTCCTTTCCTTTTGCTTAACAGCAGGCTCTCTCAAGCTGCCATAGTCAGTGCTAAAGTGCTAACTATGTCACCATGCTGTGCATCACATTAAGTTCCCATTTCAGCTCATGAATTTCTGCCAGATTAGTCCAGTAACCAATAACAGAAAATGAGAAAATAAGAGTTATTTATTACCTCTTATCACCATCTTCCCAAACTACTGAAAACCAACAGAGTACTGATCAATACGTTACTGCACTTTCTAATCAATACGTTACTGCACTTTCTAATCAATAGGCAGACTGAGGAAAATTAAGTGCACTGGATGCATAACACACCTACAAAAGCATACAGGACCAAAAACAGTTAGTATCAAGTACAACAGGAATAATATATTTTAAAAGATGCGGCTACAAATTGCCAACTGCTAAGAAAGCTGTTCTAACAATTTTTAAAAAATGGGCAACCATGAAGTCACGGGATCACGAGGTTGTACTCTAAGCCCACTAGGACAATAAACATGCAAAGGATATACAACTTAAATATGAATGCTGTGTAAGGCATTATGGGACATTGCAGAAGGCTAACAGACACTCTGTGCTGGCAAGACGTGTCTAGGTATAACTGGTACTGCAAGAGGAGGGGAAGTTTATTTAGACCAGTAACACAAATGAGTTGAGCCCAAAGTCTACAGGGTTTATATTTGATCACTCCTGTCTCTGAGAAGCTATGAAGTAAAGATCTTCTGAGTAACCAGATAAAGAGGCATACCACAAATCTTAATAGTTCTCATGAAGAAAAAAAAAATTAAATTTGAAAATAAGCTTTTTTGACCTTTTCCATATAGTTTGGGTTTTTTTGGTAAAAGTAAATGCTTCCCCCGCATGGAATTACAGCAGTATCATTCTGGAAATGACAACTCCTGTGGCCACAATGGATTAGGCTGTGCAACTTTAGGTACTTTCCTCTGAAGCAAGCGGACAGTAAAATGCAAACAGTCACTTGCAGATTAAATCCACAGGACAGAAGGAGAGGCTGATGACATCATCTCTTGTAAATTAAGTTTAGAACTCAGGAAGTTATAAAAATAGGGAAATACATGAGAATATATTTATTTCTATCCCAGACACAAAATTTAAAAAAAATTTGCATGCAAAGTCAAATCCAAGAGACATGTAACTTTTACAGTCATCTCACTTCTGAATACTCACTACTTAATAATTCCACCTTTCAACAACATATAAAATAATTATTCAAATAGATCAACATTTTTGTACACAACTATTCAAATCTATACCTAATTTTGAGGTACCGAGCAGCAGTACCACCTAATGGGTACATAAAATAAAGACACTCTCCAAAATCAGATGCATAATACACTGTAATTATGTCTTGAATCAGCTTGCAATAATATTATCTGTGAGATTAAAAACTCTCTTTTAACATTCAACCAGAAAACAAGAACTTTCACTGCAATATAAACTTTAGTCATGAAGTTCTGAATGCTAAACTTAACTGAGAACAGGATAGAAACATATTCCACCAAACAGTCGCCCCCCACACACTTACGTAACTACTGTTTGCTACAAACTCCTCAATTATTCCAGGTAAAATTTTAGCACTGATTCTATCTGTTTATCCAGAAAAAGGACAAGTGCAACACTTAGGAACTTTCACAGTAAATGGAAAGCAAAGAAGAGTTGTTTCAGAGAAGAAAAAACAGAATCAGTAGGAACTTTCATTTTTCCAGCATTTCGCTCATCTTCAAAGAAATTAACAAAAAAAAAATTAATCTGCTTATGGACATATAACCAGTACAGGAGCATGCTCTGTACTTCTCACATACTGTAAAATAAAAATAGCCCCCACTCACCTTTGTTCTGCTTCATAGTAAGGCCTCTTAAGGAACAAGGTAGCACAACACACATTTTAAAACACATCTTTTTCTGTGGAAATTCACCTACCTGCTCACTTTTAAAATGGAGAGTATTCTATTAGTGTTAATGGAACGTTAAGAATAGTGTTCATGGCTCTAGTCAAGCAAGATGCAAAATGTTCCTAGGAGCAGTCCCCACAGTATCAAGGAAAGCTGGAACACAGTACAGCTGATCCAACAAAACTGAATTACTCTTATTCTGTCAAGCGTTGTCAAATGTGGAAAGAAAAACTCAGTATTTTCAAACATTAATATAATTTGAGCTTGTAGAAACAGTTGGAATATTTTCCATTAGGAAAAAAATGTTGACAGTATTCATAGGAACAAACAACAGAATTATAGAATCAAAGAACCAAATTCCTCTTTATCAAATTGCTACATCAAGGGAATCTAACATAATGCACTAACAGAGTTAGAACTATGATTAGTATGCAGGTATCTGGTGTCCAGAAAGGCTACAACACAATACAAGACACAACACAAATCAAAGAAGTAGACAGCAAAATCAGACATCTTTCCAATATTGCAATCGGAGTTTTACCATAGTTGGCAATTCACAAAAAAAGGGCAGTTTAAATATTAAATTATCATCTCAAAAAGCAAGATATAAAGCTTGCCCCTAACACAACAGGGACAAAGATATCTTGCAGGTAAATAGCCACATACTGTTCCAGTTTACATCTAGAATACCAGCTATTCTTTATTCTATTCATGTAGGGCAGACAAGAAAGCAAGACAAAAAGAAAACAAACCTCTCAGATTTTTACACTCCAAGAAAGGGCACCTTTCCCCCCCCCGCCTTTAATTAAAGGAAATTACGTTGCTCTGGCTCCCTCCAGCTGGAATTATGTTATGTACATCAGGGGGTTTGTGTATTTCTAATGCTCATATCACATTGGCACTTAACACACTGCTCTAAATCTCATATCTGCAGACTTACTCTAACTTCAGATATAAAGCTCTTGCTCTATGGAAGACAATTTCCAATGCTATTTATCTTTATGCCAGATTGAAAAAAAATTAGGTTTGTTAATCTTCATTCCAAATTCTTATACATTGATAACTACATTAGTTTTATGAATTTGTGGTGATCTTAGGAAAATTCAGACACTTTTCTCAGATCCAGTATCAAAGAGATAAGAAGTGTCTAATAAATGAAATATAGACTATGATGTGTAAGATAACTGATGTGTCTCCATATGCTCACAGAGATAAACAGCCTTTGTAGAAATCTCTGCTTCCAAATGCACTACAGTCAGAAGTGAATTCCAGCTATACACCTATCTGAAAATACCTGCCAAATATAATAACATCAAACCCAAACCTGGGATGACCTAACTTTAGTGCATTAGAGTAAAAATGCAAACAGAAGTGAAGTTACTGAATAGTTAGTTACCTATTAGGTAATTTTCAGCTATTAGCATACTTATCAAACCTCTCTGTAGAGATGTCTTTCCAAACATTCAGGGATGTATTAACAGGAATAAAATATGCAAAAGTATGCAAGGCAAAGGTTTTCATTTCAGTTTACCTTAGATAAGATCATAGCTCAAAACTACAAGTAGATCTAATCAATCCACTTTATGAAAAGCGTATTTCACAAGAAAGCAGAAGCAAGATAAAAGGTCTAGGAAATGAAAAACCGTCAGGAGAAGTTACTTTATTTGAGGAAGCAATTACTATTCCGGTAGAGGAAAAAGTACTGGTTAATTTCGGCTTGTAAACCATAACAACAACATCTACTCGCTTAGTGGTTGTGATACAAAATTACCAGCCCTTGTGCCCTTCAATGTAAAATGAGCTCATTTAAATTAAATCTGTGCTGATAATTCTTGCCCAGTGTTTTGTGCATAAATTCACTCGTGTCCTATGCTGTGGCACTTTCTTATAAAGAGAATAATGTTATTTTTCTGGTTTTGTATTCTCTGTGGGAAGCCTAAAATGAAATACTACTGTTCTACAAACCAGAACTGACTGGACTCTCAGAACCTTTGCAGAATGCATTTGCAGGAGGCATTGTAAAGTTTCTGTATCCCTTCATTCTGCAGTAACTGCACTTGGTCACAATGCACATTTCCCATTCTGAACAGTGGGTCCATGTGGGCACACAAATAATACTCCTGGTTGTTCCCTATGCCTGAAAAAGCATCAACTGCTGTACCAAAACAAGGAAACTCTCTGACTTGTCTGTTGTTGTAGGATGCAGACTGCATACCCCATAGTTGCACTGTTTTTAGCACTGTGTGAAAGCACATTTGCATCTTTTCACCATATTTTATCTTTTAAAATACTTTAGCCACATGCTCAACCCAATCATATATCCAACCAGACCATCAATTGTGTGAGTTCTGTCCCAAGCACAGAATATACTGCCCAGTTGTGACAGTAATGTTAAATTATTACACAAAAATGCACCTGAAGCACAATATTTAAAGGTCTCATCCTCTGAAATGGTTGCAGAAATCAACAGTGCTCTAACCTCTGTTACGTCTTGGTTTAAAAACCAAGCAAATAAATTTAAGCAAACAAATTCAGAGACATGTTACACTAATACACAATGTGTTAAAAACTAGAATCATGACGAATTAAAGCTACTAAAAAAACCAGTGAATATTCTGGAGAAAAATGAGCACTAAAAACTTCCCCAGTGAATGCAGACTTTCATGTATGTACTGAGATCAGTAGGCTATAATTAAAAAGCTCAGAACTTACGTTAACTTTTTCTCAAACAATCCTGCCCGGATGCATGAAAAGTTTGTAAAAAAAGCACAAAACCAAGAAACATTTCAACTTTTAAGTAGTGACAGAAACAATTTTCATTTGCAGAAGTGGATATTTGCATTTCTTTTCCCCCCTGGTGCTACTCTCCTGTTAGTGAAGAAAACCAGAAATGAAGGAGATCAATTCTCGTTCATGTAACCCAGTTAAAACAAGAAGTTACAGCAGAAAAAAACCTTAGTCTTGTGTTAGTTGCAAAGATCACGCTTCTAATAGAAACACATTAATTTTTTGCTTGAAAAGAGAGTATAAGGCCATTTTAAGGACTAATAACATTAAAGGGCAAAAGTTAGATTAAAATTCAAATTTTAAGTTGAAATTCTATTTAGCAAAAATGAAACATTTTCAATAAACCCTAGCATTAAAAGGAAAAATGAAATTCCGCTGCTTATTAGCATAAAAGTTTCACTTTTGAATAACTAATAACCAAAATTTTCATGTGAATAGAAATTATGCAGTGAAAGAAGAAGCAATAAAAAATATCACAAACTCAGCAAATGACAGATCTTAAAGCAGCTGCTAGTCCTTCTTGAATCTTGACTGTGATTGTTGATCAACTTTAAAGCCAAGGCGTGCTATTTTCTGACAGTACATGGGAAGAATTAATGTGTATTTGGTTCATGTACAGCCTTTCAGTTTACAAATTAAGGAGCACACGAAATTAATCTTGAAGCAGTTAAGAAGCCAAATATTTGACTTAAAACATTTTAAACTTCTGTACAATTCTAGAATGATTTCCATGGTGTACACACAAACAAGAAAATAAAAGCTTGTTTTATCTAACAGTAAAATGTATCAATACTACTAAAGATAACCCAGCTCCTAAATATTTACTTTGTTTGAAAAATATATTTACAGAACAACTAGTGGCAAAAATCAGTGGAATATAAATTGTTTAAAACTATTCACGAAAAGAATGCAATTAAATATTATGCCTAGCTTAAACTACTTTCAAAACCTATTTTAAAATCTGTTGTATTTTATATTACTTAACATTAGACATTTCGATGTTTTTAATTAAAATTTAATGCAGCAACTGCTTTATAATTACAAATATTTTAAAAAGAATTTATGAAATTTTATTTTTGTATAAACATATTTGATTTTGACTTCTTTGCCTTAAATCGGTTAAGGTGAAATACAATATTTTTATATCTTTATAGCTTAATCTACAGATATCAGAAAAAAAAAGAATTACAGCTATTCTTTGATAACACTGCCATCTAGTGCACATTGAATTAAAATGAAGCATTTCTTTGAATTTTTTCATTCTGTAATGTAGTCTAAGGGGGAGCTACACCCTACTTACAAACTATGTTTTCAGTACTACTTAACTGTGCATTGGAATAAAGACATTTGTTCCCTTACCTGGAATGTATGTTTAAACATGCAGACACACTAATTTTGAAAATACGCCGTTATTTACTGAAAATACTCCGTTATTTATAATACATTCACATCTAATATACACCCAGATACTTCTGATAGGGTAGAATAAGAGCATACAAAGCTAACATCCTACACGCAGATATGCTCCTAGAACTTGACATAAATGCAGACAACAAATTCAAATACTCCTTGGTCAATTTTGATACCTAACAATGAAAGGTAGAAGGTATTTCAGTAAGTAAAAGCTACGTACAACTGGAAAGCAGGAAGAAATTTAGAATTTCTAAGGTGGAAAGAAATACCTAAGAATCATAAATAACCATCATAAAGATCACAGAAAATTGTCTTTACTGATACAGAATAGGTCAATATACTCTTGATAAACACAGAGCTCTAGAGAAAACCAAGTTTACTTAATTCCACTCAAGTCTGTAGTTATGCTGCCATCTAGTGAAATGGGATAGTCACTCTTCTCTGCAAGACTGACATTTTGTCCAAATGAAAAACATTACATACATCTACCACAGCAAACATCCTTCACCTGTAAACACCTTATTGCCTCTGCTCCTTCTTCACCACTGCATTTTTGTAACATCATTATACATGACTAATTAGGTGGGTAATATTGCCCACTGGACAGTGAACATTCATGCACTTAACCTGAAATGCAAATAGGCTTACAGACTTCAATCAGAAACCAAGGAACTAATCAGTGCAGTTTACAGTCCAGGATCAGAAAAAATTAGCTATTAGCAGATTTCAGACCATTACACAGATAAAACTACTGAATTCACAGCTAGTAAAACAGATAAATACTACTCTGAGCCTTCAATCTAAATTACTGTCGTGGTTGTTTTCTCATTCCTTTTAATTAGAATGATGACTTACAAAAGACAAGAAAAACCTTTTCGTGAATTCCAGACACTAAAAAGTAAATAAAGTAAGTACACACTCACCTGGGAAAATATATTTGCAGTTGGAGCAACTCTCTTATCCACAATACTATATAATATTGCTAACAATCTGTCCAGGGGAAATGGCTTTGGGCCAAGGAGGTGATTGCTGGTCTGCAACAGAAACAAGACTTTTCAATCCAACAGATCTTTCCCAGAGTACCACAATATGTTATTCTCACACCTTTTCGGTCTCTGAGAAGGCACCATAATTCACAGCCTACTTGCACATTATGAAAAACAATGAACACATGCTTATTGATCAAGATACAGACAAAAAGATCTATTTAATATGGTAAGTGTTCGCACTGCACAATAAATAGGAACCTTTTTGAGTTATAACAGAGGATCTGATGCCAAATTAGACGACACTACATTTATACATTTACTTGTCCAATTAAATAACCTTGCCCACCCGAAAGATGAAAGAGGAGAGACTATGTTTTATGGCAGTCACAGAATCAGAGAAGGGTTTGGGTTGGAAGGAAACTTGAAGATTTCTTCTAAAGAAGGGGGCCTAAACTGGACAGAATATTCCAGGTGCAACCCAAAGAGCGCTGAGTGTAAGACTCAGAGTGCATCTGCTTCCCACAGGTTCGGCTAAAATAAAGAGTTCGGATGGCTGAGCCCAAGGTCAGCTGTTCTGCTGTCAAGAGCTGCTGTTTAATGAGCTACTGGCCAGCTACAGACCATCTTATCAGAACACAGCATATTTACTTAATCTTGCATTTACAGAGCTCTTTTGCACCCTACGTACCTCAGACTGCAACTGACACCGATGGACACTTTAGGCATTACAGATTACTGCATGTATTAACATTGCATTCACTTGAATTCAAATAAATAAAAGTTCCTGATTTTTCAATGTTGAGCATTTTTTAAAGAACTAATTTTACAAAAAAAGAAATACAGTTCATATGGCAGATCTAGGTAGTATTACAACTCAGGCAGCATAGTTCGGACAACACAGATTTATGATCAACACTGCCAAAAGTTCTGAAAAAGGAAATACTTGTTTCCTTTCAAGTTTTTATTTAATTCTCTCTACTTTGACATCTTGTTGTCTTTTTTTGTACAGTGCATTGATTTATTCTTACCAGCAGAGCAACCAAGATTAAAGAGGATTTTTAAGCGAAAGTCTGTTTCTAAATGCTTCTGGCAAAGAATATCTCAAACACACCACCAGCACCTCTGTGGTGTTAATCATCAGTAAAACACAATCACTCACTTCTTCAGCAAAACCAAAAGGTATTTCCAATACATGTTTTAACTTATCCAATCCAGGAGGTGTCCCCAAAACTACCTCTTGGCTAACAGAGCAAGCAGTGCAAAAAATCATGGAAATATGTAGTCAAAACCTTAGCATGGCACCCTCACTCAGAACGAAGACCTGGTGTAAGTTATCAGCTGTACAACTGCCTCTAAACATGCCAGTTCTGTGAAGCACATTCATTATTATCAACAGAAAAAATCAACAAACAGAGGTAATTAAAATGGCTGCAGTTCAAGCAGCTAAAAGATGCAATTAGCATGCAGTAATCTCTGAAGCTCTGTTTAGTATATACAGTTACTTCAGAAATGTACTGCTCTTAGCATTATCAGCTCTCTGATTAGACAGAATACTGTTTGGAGCTTTCAAATTATCCAAGAGAAATGCTTTCCTCTAGAAGAGCCAGAAGAGTTAACTCTAAGAGAGTTTAACTTCTAGAAAAAGCACTTCTTTTTTATTTCTTTGTCAGAAATAAATTCTTGGAAGAATAAAAATTGTTTAGAAATTCCTTCAAACATAACATGATAAAGAATTTTATGAAACTTCTGCAAGGAGATAAGGCAGAATGCTACACAGAATAGTATTCATAAAAATGCAACGGACCCAATATCTCTCTTAAAAAGAAAGATACCTTCCACAGTCAGAAAACCTGGTCAAAAAGTTTTATAGCTGTCAAATTAATTCTGTGTGTCCTCTATCATCTTTCCACCTCACTAATACATTCATTGTTCAAAGCAGATTTTTCCCCAGTCATCCCTATCTGTGTTTGTGCTTTTTATCTGGAGGGTCAGGTTCATGTTCCCACTGCTCACCTGGCACCATCCCACAACTGCAAGCCATATATTCACAGTCCAAAATTTCACCAACAAGAATGAGAACCACAAGTGCTTTTTAAAGAGTAAAAGCTTAACCCAAACTAAATTATCTGCACGTACTTCTCCTTATTCTTTAGCAGAAAGCATTTCCAAACTTCTCTGGTTGCTATACAAATGAAGTATGTGCAGTGGTAAACCAGAAATTTCTGAGACAAAACAAATTCTAGATTGAAATTGAAGCAGATATACAAGATAAACTCATTTTCAATAAAAACCACAGCAACACATCTGATCTCCTGATGGACTGACATCTGAAAAAGTCTACACTTGCAAAAACACTTTCACCAGGAAGATCTCTCACTTTCACCAAACTGGAAAAACATCGTTCCAGGGCAACCATGCAAAGAAATCCAGTAAATTCTGCTGTTATCAGCAACAGAGCAATTAACAGAACAATAAAGTCAGTTTCTTCACCTCATTCACAAGATTCATTTTTTACTAATTAAAAAAATCTCCTGGTCTCTGGACTGAACAGAGTTATGAATCACAAAACAGATTTTTAGTTCTGCTGTACCTAAACTTTTACGGAAGGATTTATTTCATCTGATGTTAGCTTCCTGCCAAGTAGGTATGTACAGCCAAACTAGTTTCCTAAGTTCCCATTACAGGCAGCAGAAATCTAATCAATACAATTCATGGTGCAATTCATCTGACTGAACGTAGAACCTACTTAATATGAGCCAAATCACACCCTACACTCCAATGGCTGCATCAACTGGCCCTGCACTGGCGATAAAAGACACTATTTTAGATGCAGGCACCCACTGGAGTTGGGTGAATCTGATCTGTAAATCAGTCTTTAGAAGGCATATTGATATAAACTGTCACACCAACTGAAGAAAATGAGTCTTTATTTATAACACTACATGTGTAATACTTTATGTTTCTGTTTCCCTCAATATAGAATTCTTTCTATAAGTAAGTAAATGGCCAGTCTTCGCGAACGAAGAACCAGGGAAGGTCTTTACACCTTCCAGCCTGCGCATTGGATTTT